>PVIA01003067.1:11275-183072 GCA_004024845.1 Tonatia bakeri | reverse complement strand
AAAAAAAAAAAAAAAGAGAGAGAGAGAGAGAGATGGCTCAAACAGAAGAACAAATCAAAGCCCCAGAACTCATCCTTTTAAGCAACTGAGAGATAGTCAACCTATCAGATGCACAGTTCAAAACACTGGTGATCAGGAAGCTCACAGAATTGGTTGATTTTGGTCACAAATTAGATGAACAAATGCAGGCTACGATAAGAGAAATGAAGAAAAATGCACAGGGAACCAATAGTGATGGGAAGGAAACTGGGACTCAAAATAATAGAGTGGACCGGAAGGAAGAAAGAAACAACCAAACAGGAAAGAATGAAGAAACAAGAATTCAAAAAAACGAGGAGAAGCTTAGGAACCTCCAGGACATCTTTAAACGTTCCAACATCCGAATTATAGGGGTACCAGAAGGAGAAGAGGAAGAGCAACAGATTGAAAACTTATGTGAACAAATAATAAAGGAGAACTTTCCCATTCTGGCAAAGGAAATAGATTTCCAGGAAGTCCAGGAAGCTCAGAGTCCCAAAGAAGTTGGACCCAAGGAGGAACACACCAAGGCATATCATAATTACATTACCCAAGATAAAAATGAAGGAGAGAATCCTAGAAGCAGCAAGAGATAAGGGGACAGTCACCTACAAAGGAGTTCCCATCAGACTGCCAGCTGATTTCTCAAAAGAGACTTACAGGCAAGAAGGAGCTGGAAAGAAGTGTTCAAAGTCAGAAAAGGCAAGGACCTACATTCCAGGTTGCTCTCTCCAGCAAAGCTTTCATTTAGAATGGAAGGGCAGATAAAGTGCTTCTCAGATAAGGTCAAGTTAGAGGAGTTCATCATCACCAAGCCCTTATTGTATGAAATGTTAAAGGGACTTATCTAAGAACAAGAAGATAAAAAGCATGTATAGTAAAATGACAGAAAACTCACAATTATTAACAACCACACCTAAAACAAAAACAAAAAGAAACTAAGCAAACAACTAAAACGGGAACAGAACTACAGAGAACACACGGAGGGTTGGCAACAGGGGAGTGGGAGGAGAGAGGGGGAAAAGGTACAGAGAATAATAGCATAGATTGTAGGTAGAAAATAGACAGGGGGAGGGTAAGAATAGTATGAGAAATGTAGAAGCTAAAGAACTTATAAGTATGACACATGGACATGAACTAAAGGGGGGGAATGTGGGTGGGAGAGGGTGTACAGGGTGGAGGGGAATGAAGGGGGGAAATGGGACAACTGTAATAGCATAATCAATAAAATATATTAAAAAAAGGGGTAATCAGAAAGGCGCTATATTACCGGGTAGAATAAGAAGAGGAAGCAAGGAGGTGATTTTATTTCCGTTTTGAGATTTACCTTATCTTAAACAAATAGGAAGTTTTAGTTTGTACAGAATAGCAGCGCTCCGAAACAGTGACCCATGGGATTCGAAAAGGCTAATCCAAAACCTGCTGAGAGAAGTAAAGAGGAATCCCTATAACCAGTTTTCCTATCTTAGGGACTTAAAATCTCGCTGACGCAACGGACAGAGCAGACCAGGACCGCCTATTTCTGGGCTGATGCAGAATAAACGTCGAAGACCGGCTTTGTCAACGAGTTTCTCAGTGGTGGAGAAAGTGCGAGAACACTAGGGCTTCAGGCCTGAAGAAGAGGCGACTAACTCAGGGATCCTAGAAACACCATCACTCTCATTTCCAGCGCCCTTCGGGAACAGTCAAAGGGCCAGCACCCTCCCCAGCTCCCCTTACTCACTTTTTTGATATTGGATTTGGAGGCGGGATGAAAGTCCTTTTTGCACATGAAATTGGCGAAGGATTTCCCCATCTCGGAGAATAATACACAGAAAGCAGCCGCTAGATCTGAGAGCAACGTAAACAAACTCTGCCGCCTAACCGGAATTGCGCTTTCTGTGCACTGAAGACTTCCGGTTGAAAGGTAACAGCTTCCGACAACTAACACTTCTACAAGCCAGTGTTCGTCTCTTTCCCTTTTCTCTTTGGGTTGCTCTGAGGCCAGGTGAGGTGCGCGCAGTGGGAAAGGGTATTCGTTGTTGTAGGAAAACGGGAAGTGCAGCGCGATCCGACAAGGGGGCGCTGGGAGGGGTTCCGGGTCACTGCTACGCGTGCTGCCGTTTGAACGTCCCGAATGGGGTGCGGTGTGCAGGTGGGGCATCGGCTCTTCTGTAAGAGTGTTTTAAGTTTCGAGCCCTTTACCCTGTGAACTCTGACTCGAATTACATAAACTGTTCTGCACCTATTTTCTCATCTGTGTTATGCAAATAGTAATTCTTGCAATATGTAGCACGTTTGTGAAGATGTTTCTGAAAACAATTGGTGATAAAGCATGTAAAATACAATGTCAGCTCTACAAGTGCGAGAGCTGTCCGTTTTGTTACCAGCTGTACGGTGTCTGGTGCAGAAAGATGTTCAACAAACACGTGTTGAATGATAATGCACAGTAGGTGTTAGTAAACGCTCTCAAGGCTTCTTCCCCTACGAAATGGGCTTAGGTGCCCTCCTAACCAGGATGCATGTTTCCTTTGCTTCCCCTACGACCCGTTAGAGGTCAGATCACCTAGTGCAACTTAAGGCCCTGAGTCTCCAAGGTTTTGAGTGGACGTGGCTGCTGCAGGAGATCCATCAATCAACTAGTGCGTGCGTGCATGTGTGTGATGCCTTTTGGAAGAAATTTACTCGGCTGCCAGATGATAACAATAGCTTTCATTCGAGTGTCTTCTATGTTCTATGTAGTGCAAAACGCTTTACATATTGTCTTATTAAGTTCTCATAACAGCACTGTGAGATCATTACCAATGAGGCAGGACCCAGAGAGAGAATAAATAACCTGTTTTGCAACACAAATAGAAGGCTATCCAAGAAATAAAGGTTGAAATATACACAAAAAAAGAACAGAAGCAATTGTGACCTCTCTGTTTCCATCACTGAGGAAAAGAGAAAAACTCTTAGGAGTTTCAGGCTGAAGTTCTTTACTGTTTGAATCATTTTGTCTTTTTTCTAATGAAACATTAGATTAAATTTTGTTTTAAGATGTCTGCATAAAACAATTTTATGTTTAGGCATTATACAATAAAAGGAGAAAACTATAAGACAATGTGTTCATTCTGGAAGCACAGTAAAAACTATGAGACACCTAAGTGTACTAAAATTTAGGATTTAAGATTTTTCTGAATTACAAATGAACACATAATCTTTTTCTTTAAAAAATATTTTATTGTTATTCTGTTAACAGTTGACCCCATTTTTTTCCCTTTGCCCTTCTCTGCCCAGGGCTACCCCCCACAGGAAATCCCTATCCAGTTGTCCATGTCCATGGGTCACTCATGCATGTTCCTTGACTAGTCCCTTTCCCTTCTTTCCACCATTATCACCTTCCCCCCATCTCCTCTGGTCACGGTCAGTCTTGAGCACATAATCTTGATACTAAATTCTGCAAACAGGGTTTACAAGTTACAGATGAGAAATTTCTCATGGAAATCTGCAATTTTATTGACATCTCTTTGTATTTGTCTGATTTAGTGAGTCTGTTTCAAAGTGTCAGTCTTACTAGTATTATAATCTGTGTATTCTCCAGCTCAAAGGAAACTCCTCCTCAAAGGAGACCCATTCCTCTTTCCTTTGAGGAAATAGTGGATACACAATACCAGGACTTTTCTGTAAATTCCAGTGATGAAAATACAAAGTTAGTAAGACACAGTCTCAGTCCTCGAGGATCTCCTAGTCCATTAAGGACTCATATATGTACATAAATATAGTAAAATATGGTCTTGACAACAGCAGAACTAGGTATAGGGATTCTCAAGTGTGGAAATAGTCGAAGGTGAATCAGGGAAGACTTCAGGAGAAAAAGATCTTAGAGGGTACATTTGACCTATAAATAGATTAGAAGAAGGTACTTGCCAATGCCATTTTCTTTAAAAAAAAAATTAATTTTTAAATTGACCTTAGAGGAAGGGAGAGAGGGAAAAGGAGAGAGAGAGAGAGAAAGAGACATTGATTTATCAATTTGTTGTTCCACTTATTTATGCATTCATTGGTTGATTCTTATATGTGCCCTGACAGGGGATCCAATGGACAACCTTGGCCTTTTAGGACAATGCTTTAACCAGCTGAGCTACCTGGCTAGGCTAAATGCCATTGTCTTTTGATTCTTGTACTATAAGATTCATTCCTAAGTCATTTTCTTACTGATTTTTATGCTATAGTATATGAAGTCTAAACATCAACTAATAGCTTTTATTAGTATGGTAATAATATCCCTCAGTCATTAAGTTAACTTTTTGTTTTGTATACACTTAAAAATGGTTTTCTCTTTCTATTTTGAATCTTTTATATGATTTTCAGTTAAAAAATGGAACCTCGTTCCTGTGACACTTTCGTGGCATTACCTCCAGCAACAGTTGAAAACAGGATTATTTTTGGAAAAAATTCAGATAGACTCTGTGATGAAGTACAAGAGGTAGTTTATTTTCCTGCAGCAGTTCACGATAACCTGAGAGGACATCTTAAGGTAGGTGAAATACATATTTTGTTAGTAATATGCTTCTTGAAAAATATCATAAAGTTTTTTTCTATCATTAGCTAGCTGTTTTGCAGATCTTATAAAAGTTACAAATTCAAGAATATAAATTTGAAAAATAATATAAATCAGAAGTAGACTCTAGTCTTTTATGATTTGGAGGAAGGTAAAATAACAATAATAGTTAATTCTTTGATTAAATATTTGAATATTTACTATATGTGAGTGTGTTAAATAGAGCAGGGTTTAAAAACCTGCAGTCAAGCTTAGAGTTTAGTAGAGGAATTGATGCGAATGCAACTAACCCCATTATAAAATGTGATGGTCTAAATTCGAAATTTAAGAGCAGCAAGCTGTGACAGCAGTGCAGAAGAAACAATTAATTCAGACTGGCGGTGAAGGAAGGCTTCACCAGGAGTTTGGGGTTTCAACTAGGGTTTGGTGGACAAAAAGGATTCTGATTGGTGTAGAATAGGAAAAGTCATTCCAAGTTTCTGGAATCACAGTTTTATTATCTGGGAATAAAATTTTTATTGGGCCCAATGAAAACACTAAAACAATGAAAAATGAAAACACTAAAACAATGAACAATGAAACAATGAAAAATTCATGAAAACATGAATTTTAGGTAGCCATTTGGTAGAATTAAAGGATTCTTTAAATTTTTTAATTAAAATTCCACTTAACATGGAAATTAAAGTTCTATATTGTACTTTAATTGCTAACATATTTTTTAGATTTCATTAATATTCTAATATATTAAATACTAGATGTTTTCTGTGTACCAGGCCAGTTTTTCTTTGGTTGTGACTGTTTATTCATCTTAGGTCCCTTTCCATTTTTGTCTCTTTATATTTAAATCTAGCCTATCCTGTGAACCAGTGGTTCTCATTATTTTCACTGCCATGGACATACCAGATGGATGGGCTTCTGTGACAGTACCCTGTGTTTAAGGGCTACCACGTGGAACTGAAATCACTAACCAAGAAATACTGGACATTGAGATTGAGAACTGCTTCCTTAAGCTTCCATTCACATATATCTTCCTTTACAAAATGTTTCCAAATTTCACAATTAGAAACCGTCTCTCTCCTGAGCTTCTGTTAGCTCATCTGCCTTTTCTTTGTGGCCCTTATACTTTATGTTTTGTTGTATGTCAGTTAATGTACAAATCTTAGTTTCTTAAAAGCAAGATCTGTATCTGATTTCATCCCTTAGCAGAGTGCTTTATAATAGGAGATGCTCAGCAAATATATGACTTGAATAAATGTGTCAGTGTCAATTCTGAGTATGTTTTGTGGGTAATGACTTTATTACTGAAAATTTCAATTTAGTTATATTCATTCATCTCTTTCATAATGGTTATGCTTTCTGATTGACTTTTAAGATTCCAGACTTCGACAACGTTTAGTTTTTGATTTTATGGTGGTTGCTGTGACTTTCTTTACAGTGTACTTACATAGAAATTGATCAAGTTCCTGAAACATATGCTGTTGTTCTCAGTCGCCCAGCTTGGTTATGGGGAGCAGAAATGGGAGCCAATGAGCATGGAGTTTGCATTGGGAATGAAGCTGTCTGGGGAAGAGAAGAAGTTTCCGATGAAGAGGCGCTACTGGGCATGGACCTTGTCAGGTTAGTTTTCTGTTATATTTTTTGCACTATAGAACTTGTCTAAATTTTAAATTTTGGTGTAACTCTTACGTATTTCATTTTTCTATTTTCTTTTTTCTTGGACTTTGATACTTTATAGTTTGTGTGAAAAATGCTTTGAAGTACTGGCATGCAATGTAAAGACTTTCAAATATCATTGATTGGGAGAGGCTATCTGAGATGAAGTAACTTGCCAATAAATTACCAGGTTGGAACTTGAACATTGATCTCTTTGACTCCACAATCTTTGTTTTCAGTTGCAAACTGACTTCAGGAGGAGCAGTTTTGAAGTTGGATGTTAGTTTATCTGTTAACTTGAAGGGATATTTATTTTGAATGTAAACACAAAATCTCATGTGCATGAAATAATTTAAGCAAAATAATGGGAATTTATTTTTAATATGAGAACTTTAATATTTTTATTTTAGACTTGGCCTTGAAAGAGCTGATACATCTGAAAAAGCCCTTGATGTCATTGTTGATTTATTAGAAAAATACGGCCAGGGTGGAAACTGTTCGGAGGGTGGAATGGCATTTAGTTATCACAACAGTTTCCTGATAGCTGATAGGAGTGAGGCCTGGATTCTGGAGACTGCAGGGAAGTACTGGGCAGCAGAAAAAGTACAAGGTATGGATGACTTTTCATCATTTGTTTAACAATTAATAAATACCCCCTTAATTGCAGACATTGCATTTAATTGTCTTTCAAGATTTGTAATTCAGTGTAATGAAGGTTGAACTACAGGGGAAATGAAAAAAAATTAAAGGACATACAATGAGAGCACTATAAAGAGCTTTCTTGAGAAGGAGGCATTATCTCTTTTTCATATCTTTAATATAAATTTTAAAAACCTGTATATATTTTCTGTACAGTAGCTGTTGGCTGTTTTATAGTGCTTTCCCAGTTTTTAATAATCCCTTACCATTTCTTTCTCTTTTTAACTTTGGGCTGAAGTGCAAAATTTCATCATGTGTGGGGATGGCAGTAAGAAAGGGGAGTGGTGTTGGGTGGAGATGGTTGTTTCTGGGGTTAGTGGTTGGAAACCTTATGTTGATACAATAGTGAGGCATACAAAAATTGGTAATGGGTATCAGAGTAAAATAACAATTTGATTGTTTGGGGATGCTGTGCTTTGTTTTCCTTGTTTTTTTTTGTGATCATATATTCCTCTTACTTTTCAAGTGAGAAAATCCATACATGTGAGGTGAATTACTCAAGGCAGTGAGTGAAAGACTTAGAATTTAAATCTCTCCATCCAGACTCTCAGTTCAGTGTCCTTTCACTAGAGTACAGCCTTGCGCTCAGGTGTGATCACATACTTCTTGTGTACGTGCCTCCTGGGTCTCATGGTTTTACAAGGGAGATGAGATACACACATGAAAATATTAAGTGTTGCGTGAATGATACAGACACATAGATGCTGTAAACATTTGGAGAAGTAAAAGTCATCGTGAGCCAGAGGAGTTCAGAAAGGCTTCATAAAGGCAGCCTTGAGCTTTGGAGGATTTGGATGTTATTTTTCACAAATGTTGCCAGTTTTGGTGGACATTTTATATTTTTGCATGTATGTTTACTAATACAACAGTAAAAAAATACATTTAATTGAATTTAGACTATTTTTCTTATTATGATAGTTGCCCTGCTTGTATCATTAGCACTTTTTATTTTATGAAATGAGCCACATGCAAGAGAAATGAATAAATGTATTCTTTTGAAAAAGATAGGCCCAACCCTGACTGGAGTTGGCTGGGTGTCATTCTGCAAAGTGAGGGGTCAACATTGTTAACCACTAGGGAAAGGCAAACTAAAATCACAGTGAGGTATCACTATACTTCTCTCAGAATGTGCCCTTGATGTCAGATAAAAAATCTTGATGTTAAGATAAAAAATGATAGCACTAAATGCTTGTAAGAATGTGGACACTGGATCATTGATACAGGAGCTGTAACAATGTATAGCTACTCTGGATAACAGTAGGGCAGTTTTTCAAAAAACTAAACATGCAACTACCATAAAACTTAGCAATTGCAATATTGTGCACTTGCCTAGAGAAATAAAAGCTTACATTCTCATAAGAAGCTGTACATGATATTTACAGCAGCTTTTTCCATGACGACCCCAAACTGGAAGCAACTCAAATGTCCTGTAACTTGTGAATGGCTAAACAAACTATTATACATACATACTATAGAATACTACTCAGCAGTAAAAAGGAATGAACTGCTGACACATGTAATAACCTGAATGCATCTTTAGAGAATTATACTGAATGAAAAAAGCCAAAAGGTTATATACTGCATGATTCTATTTATATAACATTGTTAAGTGGCAGTGGTAGAAATGGATAGCAGATTAGTGGTTGCCTGGGTTTCATAAGGGGTTTGGGGTGGAAGTCAAGTGAGTGTAGCTATAAAATGGCAACCTGAGTGATTCTTGTGGTGATAAAAATATTCTGCACCTTAACTATATCAACACCAGTATTTCATTTGTGATATTATACAAGGCGTTACCATTGGAGGGAACTGGGTAAAGTGTATGCAAGATCTCTGTATTCTTAAAACTGCATGAGGATCTATATCAAAATAAAGAAGTTCAATTTAAAAAGCAATTCATTTACCTTTTTGAATATGTAATAGATGCATATGATATACAATTTAGAAGTCTATGTTCACATTTAAATAGTGATTAAGAATCACAATATACAGATAGCTATATTATGTTAAATATAATTTTTCTTCTCCCTTTACCTCTTCTTTGAAAACAGAGGGAGTTCGTAATATTTCTAATCAGCTTTCAATAACAACGAAGATTGATCGGGAACACCCAGACATGAGAAATTATGCTAAACAGAAAGGTTGGTGGAATGGTACAAAGGAGTTCGATTTTGCGGCAACATACTCTTATATCGACACAGCCAAGATGATGATTTCACCAGGGAGATACTGTGAAGGCTACAGACTTCTGAATAGACACAAAGGTAATCATCTAAATAATATCAAAATGAAAAATTATATTTTGTGTAGATATAATATGGGTATGATCAAAGTGTTTTTGAGAAATTATTCTTAGTAAAGATATAGTTTTGTTTAAACTATAAACATTGTGATATTGTACGCTATTTTTTAAGATGACTGAAATGCTGTATAATTATGAGAAGGTAATAACTTTTCAAGGACAAGTTCAAATTTATAATTCTCAGACCATTTTTCAAGTTCTTACTAATGTTCTTAAATCCAAAATAGGATTGCTTTTCTTCTCAGAGTTCATTGGAACATGAAAACAGAGTTCTTGGACTATAGCCATTGCTTCTTTCATTTATCTTTGATGATATAATTATTGGTTATTTGTTTACAAAAGTTATATTGAGACCTGGTCAAAAAGACAAACTGAGCAGATTAAGAATTTCCACTTTCCACTCCAAAGCTCTAGAAATGCTGAACAAGATATTTAAACATTAAAGACATACATAGTTTGGACATAAGAAGAGGAAATCACTAAGTAGCAAATGTGAGGAGAGAACACATAGTGTTAGTAAGATTTGAGATGTCTCCTTCCCGTGCAGTCCTCTTCTCTCTGTGTCAAAGTGTGTGGGGGTGGAGGGATGATGATTCGGGACCAGATGTAAGCTTTAGAGGCTAATTTTAACATTTATGGGACTATAGGTGTGTAGGTGAAAGACCCATTTGGGGAGCAGGAACTGTACTCCTTACCAAGATTACAGTGTGAAAGATGCTACTCTGCTCCCTGCCCAGGGTTCCAGCCTGGGATGGGGTTGTCTGCTGTCTCAGGCTTTGGGTCCAGAAGTCACCTGTGAGCGACTGACCTCTGAGCTACACATATTTTGTAGGCACAGCTAGGGCCACCTGTGCTGTCCTGAGAAACAAACACTGGTTTGGAACCAGTGGACCACACAGGTTCCCAGCATACCTGTATCTCTACAACCACTGTGAGAATATTTGATATGATAAATAGGTAGATTTTTTACTCAAAACCCATCCAAATAGTAAGCATGCTATATGTAATGAATCTGTATGTAACTGCCACTGAAAACATTTAAGTTTCACGGACATCCATATGAGAGCTTGTACTTTCTACGTTTACGATGGATAATTTCTACTGTTGTGTCCTAAAGTTAACTGATATTTTTATCTACATTATCTAACCTGCTGTTAATTTCACCTAGTGACGTTTTCATTTCAGTTATTGTAGTTTTTATTTCTACATGTTTCTTTGGTTCTTTTTATGTATCTCCCATCATTTTATTCATTATCTTCATGTTTCTAAGGCCTTGAACATATTCAGCATGTTTAAAATAGTTGTTTTAGCATCTTGGTCTGCAGACTCCATTATCTCTGTAATTTCTGGGTCTGTTTCTGTTGTTTTAATTTTCTTCTGTCTTGGGTCACATTTTCCTGCTTGCTCATGTATCTAATTTTTTTCTTTCTTTCTTTGTTGTTGTTCAGTTACAGTTGTTCCGTCTTTTCCCCCCTTGCTCACCCCAACCCAGTCTGCCCCTCATGTATCTAATTGTTGAGCAGATGGTTGACATTGAAGATTTTATTTGTTGAATGCTGGATTTTGTTTTATCCCTTTAAACAGTGTCGGACTGTGTTTTATCATTTAGTTAAGTTACTTATAAAACAATTTCATCTCTCTCAGGCTTGTTTTTAAGCTTTACAGGGTCGCTCTAGAGTCACCTTTACTTTAGGACTGGTTTATTCCCACTGCTTAGGAATGTCATCCTTCTGGAATTTCCATTGAATGCCCTGTGTATTAAACAAGATCTCTGTACTCCACTCCAGCTGATGGGAACTCAGTAGATTCCCAGCCCTGTGTTCGATTTATGAACTTTTTTATTCATAGTTCCTGGTAATTGCTCTTTCCTTAAAACTTGGTTTTTGACTTTGCGAAGTTTTACTGTGTATGTGTGTGTATGCAAATTGGTATTCAAGCAGAGAGCTTATTATATAGATTTTTAGAACTTTTTGGAGGGTAGCTCCTTCTCCAGTGCTCTGCTCTGCAAATTCTAGCCAATAGTGTCTCCCTGAACTTCAATCTTTGTTTCCTCAATTTAGAGTGATCTTTGGCTAGTCTGCTTTCCTCCTCCCTACACTGTGCTCTGGAAATTGCCTCCACCAACACCAGACTGGATTCAGTATGATGGTAGAGCTTGCTTTGTTTGGTTCCTTGTCTTTCAGGAATCATAATCTTCCTCCACCTGTTGTCCAGTGTCCAAAACCAGTTTTCTATATTTTGCCTAGTTTTCTGGTTTTATTTTTCTAGAGTAGGAGGGTAATTCTGCACCCTGTTATTCCTTCATGGTTGGAAGCAGAAGTCCTATTTACATTATAGTAAGTGTTTCTTTGCAGGATAGAAGAGAAATACAGTTCTTATTCAATAATATACATTGTTATGAACTGCACATGAGCATAGTTACTATAAAGTCCATTAGAGTTAAATAAACAGGTAGTAAGTGTTCTACATTCTTTCTATTATACAGAAATTTATATTGTTATATAGGTTTTACAAGTGTTTCAGTAATATTTGGGGAAATTGAGTTTTTAAATATGGCTAGTAATACATTATTATTTTACCCATATAAAACAACAGACTCTAGACTCTTGCTATTTTGTGTCTCCTCAAATATTTTAGATTTAGGTAAGGAGGATGTATGTTTTATAGTAACCACCTATATGGGGGCCTCTATTACCTGTGGCCTACCGGGCTTCTACCAGAGGAAAATTCCCTTTGAAGACGATTACAAAGAAAAATATTATAAACACATGAGCAAATTCAGTACTAAGAGAAAAACAATTCACAGATCCAACAAATGTAGGACATTCACAAACAAGGGACAATTAGAGCTAACAAGAAGTTTAAAACAGTATGGTTAAAATTTTCAAAGCTATCTGATAATATTAAGGAATTATTATTAAAAAATTCAGGTGTGATCATTGTATTTGGTTATGTTTCTAAAGTTTCTTTTTATAGATACATACTGAACTATTATAGATGATATTATATGACTGGGATTTCCTTCAAAATACTTTGGTGGGAGGGGTATTTGCTGACTCTTGAAGCGGTGATGAATAGATGAGGATTCATTGTATAATATTTCTAGATGTTCACCTATTTGAAACTTTCTGTAATAAAAAGTTAAAAATAAAATAAAAATGGTCAAAGATATAAAGAAAGGAATAAAATCTATAAGGCAAAGGTAGATTATGAAGAAAACCATAGGAACTTAAAAATTCTAAAATATATAGGAATTCTAAAAACAAAAATGTAATCATTGAAACAAAAGTAACAACTGCTAAAAGTTAAATATTTAGAAAATGCAGGTGACCAAGAAGGAAAAAAAATTCATTCATAATGAGCACTCAGACTCACTTAATATTAAAATTTTTTAATTGCAAAAGTAAAATATGTCATTGTTAGCAATTCTTTATAGCCATATTTTTTATAAATACATACATGGCTTATTTTAAAAAATAAAAATAGGTCAATACTGTATATACTCTATTGTATTTTTTAGTCCTTTTTAAAAATTGTATTTTATTAATTATGCTATTACAGTTGTCATGATTTTTACCCCTCTGCCCGCCTCCACCCAGCATCCTCCACTCCCTCAGATAATCCCCCACCAGTGTTCATGTTTATGAGTCATGCGTCTTTGGCTGCTCCGTTTCCTGTGCTGCACTTTACATCCCCATGGTGATTCTGTAACTCCCTATTTGTATTTCTTAGTCCTCTTAAAACCTCCTGATCCATTCCTCTACACCCTTCTTCCATCTGGCAACCATCAAAATGTTCTCCATATCCATGATTCTGTCTGTGTTCTTCTTGTTTGCTTAGTTCATCTTTTAGATTAAATTATTGATAGATATGTATGAGTTGCCATTGTATTGTTCATAGTTTTGATCTTCTTTTTCTTAAATAAATCCCTTAAATAGTTCATAGAATAATGGTTTGATGATGATGAACTCCTTTAGTTTTTTCTTGTCTGGAAGGTCTTTACCTGCCCTTCAATTTTAAATGATATCTTTGCTGGGCAGAGTAATCTTGTCTATAGGTCCCTGCTTTTCATGACTTTGAATATTTCTTGCCAATCCTTTTGGCCTGCAAAGTTTATTTTGAGAAAGCAGCTGACAGTCTTACAGGAACTCCCCTGTAGGTAACTAACTTCTTCTCTTGCTGCTTTTAAGATTCTCTCTTTATCTTTGACCTTTGGCATTTTAATTATGATATGTCTTGGAGTGGGCCTCTTTGTATCCATCTTGTTTGGGACTCTCTGTGCTTCCTGGACTTGGATATCTATTTCCGTCACCAAATTAGGGAGGTTTTATTTCACCGTTTTTTAAAATAGATTTCCGATTTCCATTTTCTAGCTCGTTCTCTTCTCCATTTGGCATACCTATAGTACTAATGTTGGACCTCTTGAAGTTGTCCCAGAGGCTACTTAAACTGTCCTAATTTTTTTGGATTCTTTTTCTTTTCCTGATTGGTTGTTTTTTTTTCTTCCTTATGTTCCATATCATTGATACGATTCTTGGCTTTATCCACTCTATTGTTGTTTCTCTGTAAATTGTTCTTTATTTCAATTAGTGTATCCTTTGTTTCTGACTGGATCTTTTTTATGCTGCTGAGGTCCTCACTTCCTCGAGCATTCTAATAACCAGTGTTTTAAGCCCTTCATCTGATAGATTGCTTCTCTCCATTTCATTTAGCTCTTTTCCTGGTGTTTTGATCTGTTCTTCTATTTGGGTCATGTTTCTTCGTCTCCTCATCTTGGCAGCCTCTTTGTGTTTGTTTCTGTGTATTAGATAGAGCTGCTTCAACTCCCTGCCTTGGTTGTGTGGCCTAATGTAGTAGGCATCCTGTAGAGTCCAGAGGCATATCCTCCCTTGTCACCCAAGCAGGGTACCTGAAGTGTGCCCTTTATGTGGACTAGGTACACCCTCCTCTTTAGTTGAGCCTTGGTTTCTATCCAGGCCAGTCAGCTTCAAGGATTGGCTGTGACCACCAGCTACCAATCTGCACCCTCTGTGGAGGATCCACTGTGCAGGGGCTAGGTGTTGGTGCTCTGATGTGGTCTGTAGCTGTGCATTGGGTGCACTGACCCTGTGGTTTTTTGGGTGGTGCAGGCCAAGGACAGCCCCCACCTGTGTTTTGCCCAGGGCCACCCTGCCTGAGCTATAAAGCAATCAGAGATGGCTGCTACTTGTGCTGGGCTTGGAGTTTCCCAGGCAAAACCAAGCTGTGCATCTAGGTTGGCTGCTAGTGCCAGACCTGAGTCTCACTGAGTCCAGTTGTTGCTTGCCTAATTTAGGAAGTTGTGAAGCTTGAGCCAAGACCAGCCATTCATATGGAAATGAAGCTTGGGTGGGTCTATAAGTAGGGTGGGGTAGAGTCTCGGGGAATTTCCAAGGCAGGTCAAACTGTTGTAGCCAGATTGATGGAGTCTCAGATAGGGCACCAGCCTGCCAGCTCCATGGCTTTGCAGGCACAGGGGTCAGAAAAGGGTCAGTGGCCTCTGTTCACCTGGATGCCAGGCACTTCAGCCTCTCCCAGTATGCCACTGGTGCCATCAAGTTGCCATCCCAATGCTGGAGCTCCAATGCTGGAGTTCTGAAAGAAAAGATCTATCAGCCTAGTATTATATATCCGGCCAAAATATTCTTCAGGAATGAAGGGGAAAGAAAAATATCCTGACATGTAGGAAAATTAGGCGGCTACTTTGTTGCCAGTAGCCCTGTGCTAAATGCTGGAAATGCTGGAGAAGTGTTGTAGATAGAAGGGATGTGCTACCACAGGAAAACATGGAACTCCAGGAGTGAAAAAACTATAGAAATGGTAAACATTGGGGTAAATATTACTAAGTTTCTCCTCTTAAGATTTTAAAAAATATGTCTGACAGTTACGCAAAATTTACATTTCTCTTTCTCTTTTTTACAATTTAACCTACTTTAAAAAAAGATTTTATTTTTTAGAGAGGGGAAGGGAGGGAAAAAGAGGAAGACAAACATCAATGTATGGTTGCCTCTTGCACACCCCCTGCTGGGGACCTGACCTGCAACCCAGGCGTGTGTCCTAATCTGGGAATCGAATCTGTGACCCCCTGGTTCTCAGGCTGATGCTCAGTCCACTGTGCCACACCAGCCAGGGCTATCTGCATTATTTTTGTATCTCTAGTAGTGAACAGTGGATTCACCATGTTTTCATTGTTGACTTAACGTATCACACAAACACTTGGAAATAAATCTACACTTGACCCGTGAACAACACAAGTTTGAACTGTGCTCTTTTCCCATTTTTATATTCAGTTACAACTAACTCTCAAAAAATAATTTCTAATGTATCTTTGTCCCTTTGTTTCCAAATAATACTAGAAAAATAGCTTTTATTTAAGAAGATTATTAATTCGCATATAACTGCTAAAATGGTTAGTCCACTAATAAGAAAATATGATATATCCTCCTTCACATGAAGTATAAAATAATTCTTTAAGTCAGTCAGAAGCAACTACTCTAATCAGTCAATGATTGATACTTGCTTCCCAGGAATTCATTAAACAAACTATGATAGTTATTTAGTACAGGAGAAAAAAAGTTTGTGATAGTGTTTTTAGAATGTCCTAACATCATTGTTTTTGATGTATTTAGTATTTTATTTATATTTTGATTTCCAGAAGTATGTCTTATCATTTGAAAAATTTGCTATAAAGTTTTTTAAAAGATTTTATTTATTCTTAGAGAGAGGGGAAGGTAAGGAGAAAGGGAGGGAGAGAAACATCAATGTGTGGTTGCCTCTCGTGCGCCCCCCAACTGGGGATGTGGCCTGCAGTCCAGGTATGTGCCCTGACTGGGAATCGAACTGGCAACCCTTTAGTTTGCAGGCCTGCGCTCAGTGCACTGAGCTACACCAGCCAGGTCTCTGTAAAGTTTCTTAATGTTACCATAGTTTATCATTTTCTAAGTAGGTTATTTAAACTATATTTTCTCATGTGGATAGGTATATAGAAAATGCTAAAATATGTTATTCTAAGGATTTTAGTTCTAGACTAATCATTGGAAAAGGAGAGACAGGAGTAGCAGTTGTAGCAACACCTACTTCCATGTATTAAAAGCATGTCAAGGGCTAGACACTGTGTTAAGTGATTACATTTCATCTTCAAACAACCGTTTGAAGTAGGTGTTATCTTCATTTTACAAATTAGGAAATTGTGCTCTTCATTTACCTCCTCTATGAAACTGAAAAAAAAAAAGGTGGACTCTCTTGTCTTTGTATTTCTCTCTCAGCACCTAGTCTTGCACTAGTGTGTTGTGCGTACTTAATAAGTGTTTTTGATTAAAATTTAAAAGGATTGTTTTAAATTATAATTTGCTCACAGTTTAACAAAAATGACTGTTGTGCACTTTTTTTGGCAATAAACTTAAGTCCTCAGGACATAAAATTAGTAGGCCTTCTTAAAAAACGAAAACAACACATAATTAAAGTGGAGAGGAAAATGCCAAGAGTCCTAAGGTTTGTGGTAATTAAACAAAAGGAAGAAAAATAGAAATGATTACAAATTAATTAGGCACTGCATCATAATAATTAATTCTATTTTATTTAACTACAAAGTAATTGAATAATATATTTGAAATGTACATATGATTATAGTAATAGATGTACCTGACAGGAAACTTATTTTCTCCCCCAAGTTTAAAGTACAGTTCATCCAGCTTTTTGTTCTTTGCCAAAAGAATAAATGTCTTTCCAACACTTTTATAGAAAATTGTCTACTAGTACATTATGGTTCATTTTTTTCTATGATTTTTCTAGATGGAAGAGCTTAGCTCTTCTTTCCAACTATCCCTGTCTGATAGCTATTAACTGTGCTGCATGTATATCCAAATTGTATCTATATTCAGTCATGTATTTTAAATAACTAGTTTAAATTGCAATGAAATTGCACCCTGTGCTTTGCATTCATTTTAGTAAACCCTGCCACTGCAGTCTCAGTACTTATTCAATGCTTGCTAGTGGATTACTTATAGCCATCCTACTCAAGTGATCATATAAATCCTCCTTTCATTTTGAGAATTGTAGGTTCTGAATACAGAAAACATTTTCATAATACCTATATTATTGTAGTGTTATGGTTCTGACACTGTTTTCATTTAAACTTGCCATTTATAGGAATTTAGATTTGAATCATTTTAAAATCTCCCTGGGTGCAGAAGCTCTGTGTCTGATGGGTGTGGATGGTGATGGGTGTGGGTGGTAGGCTTTTCCTTTAATGTTTACTTTTAATATTAAGGCTTGTTTTCAGTTGTACTTTTTTCCCCTTCTGTATTCTTTTTCAAATTTAACAGAAAGATACTATTCCTGTAACGAGTATTATAAATTGCTTTTCTTGAATTTGAAGCCGTAGCTATACTATGGAGGAAACAAAAATTTGCTGTGAACATAAAACAGTTGATAGCTTGCATGATTAACTATAGGTGGAACAATAGATTATTTTATATGAAAGTTAATTTTATTTTAATTTGAAATGTCAAAAATTCACAGTTTGGGTACAGACTTGCTGTAAGCCTTTTTCTTTAAAATTTTCCCACATATCATGGGAATAGAGGAAAGTGTTGCTTTTCACACTCTTTGTCTTTGTGAATTATTTTATTTTTTTATTCCTTTACTGTTATTGTAGTAGGATTTGGAGGAGAGAGGAAATAAATACCTGTGGTCAACCAACTATGTTAAATGAAAATTGTTTGTATCTTTAGATTTAATTTTAATGTAGTAATTAAACATTTCCATATAAAGTATCTGAAAATATCTGATCACAAGACTATTTTTTTAAAAACTGTACTTATTACACTATGGGTCTACTGTGATGATCACTGTTACAGGCATACCTCGGGTGTATCACAGGTTTGATATTCACACTCAGGAAAGTGAATACCGTAATAAAGTGATTCCCACCAGTTTTTGGTTTCCCAGTGCATATAAAAGTTACATTTATATTACACTGTAGTCTGTCAAGTGTGCAATAGCATTATGTCTAAAAAATCAATGTATATACCTTAATTTAAAATACTTTATTGCTAAAAAATGCTAAGTATCACTTGAACCTTCAGAGAGGCATAATTTTTTTTCGGGTAGTTGCCACAAATCTTCAGTTTGTAAAAAAGCAAAACATTTGTGAGGTGCAGTAAAACAAAGTGTGCCTGTATTAAGAAATTGATACTACTTGAGGGTAACAAGAGACTGGAGTATTTAATAAATGGGGGGCATAATAGTAGAGTCGTTAAAAGCATAGAGCTGGACTTCTGCTTCTGGTTTTGAAGGAGTTGCTAGTAGTATCCTAACCTCCCCCCAAGAATAACTATAAAAAGTGGAGGAATAAAACCTACTGTTTGAAGGCATGAGTGAACACTCAAAATAGGACAAAATAGGACATCCAGGAGATTGAGAAAAGACGTCTATAGGTTGAATAGAGCCTGACTTTCTAGTCACAATTTCTCCTTAAAGCAATTGTTGACTTCTAAATAGTACATTAGAGGATGAGATACTGAGAAACCAAGCAGAAAGCAGTTGGTAAGAGCCTACAAAACTAAGTAGGGATTTTGGCAGTCTCACAATGCTTTAGGGACAAAAATTGAGTTTGATTACCTACCAAGAAGAGGCCTTGGAAATGCCCCAGGCTTTTAGACCCCAGAAAGGATACATCGTAGAAAGAAGAACAAACAGGGAATAGACCAGTCTTAACTTGATCAAGAGGTAATATGCCTATATTCTTTCTGCTTCCCAGAAGACAGTTAAATCTGTTCTGGAGGAAAATATCACACAGAGTCTCTACAGTTTTCATATACAATGTCCAACAACCAATAACAAATTATGAGACATGCCAAGAAATAGCCCCAAATGACTGAAAATCAAGAAAAAGCATACAATAGAAACTGACCCATGGGTTATCCACACATTAACTTTATCGAACACAGACTTTCAAATGGCTATGTTTTATATGTTCAGGAAAATTAGATAAAAAGATGGAGAATTTCAACTGTAATCTATAAAAGAGAACCAAATAGAAATAATAGAACTGTAAAATTATAGTAAGTGGAATTAAGAACTCAACAGATTGATTTAACAATAGACTAGACATCAGAAGAAGAAAAAGAGTGAACTGGAAGATCAGTAGAAAAGATCATGGTTCAAACAGATACATAAAAGTCTGGAGAGTGTCGACAAGGGTTTGAGAGGCATATGGGGACCCAGTGAAAAAGTTAAATCTGTTCTGTAGAGACTAGAAAATTGTAGAGACTCTGCCCAGAGAGGCACACCAATGTATTTGAAGTCCCAGCAAAAGAGAGAGAATATGGAGAGGCAAAAGCAGTATTTGAAGAGATAGTGGCCAAGAATTTCCCCAAACTAAAAAATGTCATTAAGCCACAGCCTCGAGAAGTTCTACAAATCCCAAGAAGGGTGAATAAAAAGAAACCATACCTGGTACATCATAGTAAGATTGCTAAAGGGGAAAGAACAGAAAATCTTCAAAACAGGAAAAAAATGTATCTTCAATGAAGCAAATATGACTGACAGCTAATTTTTCAACAGGGGATAAGCAAATCCAGGAGACAATTAAATGACACTTTTAAAAGTGATAGAGAGAAAATAACTATCAATTTAAAATTTTATACCCAGGGAAAATATCCTCCAAAAAATGAATTTGAAATACAACTGAGAGAATTCATCACTAGCTAATTGGCACTAAAATACTAAGGGTCATTCCTCAGGCAGGAGAAATGATCTCAGAAAGGAGCAAGGTGAGCAAGAGTGCATAAGAGCAACCGAAACAGTGAACACATGGGTATTGACTGTTTAAAATAATATTATCTGACCAATGGTCACAGCCACAGTATTCAAAATCTGTTGTGCATGGATTTTATGTAGTACTGAAATTATGCTTCCTTCAGGCTGCTCCTGCCTGGCGACAGAGTATCAGGGAGACCAAGGCACGACCATTACTGGAATGTATGAGGTTCCTCTGCTGGCTGACCTTGGGTCAAGATCGCTGATAGCCTTGCCAAGCTTTCCTTAGATGGGAAGGCAGTCTAGGATGTTTCCACCTGACCTTCATTCCCTCTCTACTAAACCCAGGTTCAGACTCATATCACAGTTTCTTCCACAGGTACTTTCTCTAATAAAATCTTTGCTATTTAATACCGTACGGTAGTATCTGCTTTTCAGAAGACCCAGATGCATACAGTAGAGTTAAATGTGTGAGAACAGCACAAAAGATAGGTGACCATAATTAAAGTATTGTTAAGATCTTGGTGTTAACTGGTGAATGGTGAAGAACTGATTTAAGGCAGACTGTGATAAGTTCAGAGAAATTAATAAAACAATAAATGAATGTATAAATAATAAGCTAAAGCATAGAAGTAGAATAATAAATACTTGAAAAATTCAAGGAGAAAAAGGGACAAAGTATGAGTATAGTTGGAATGAATAGAAACTAATAATAAAATGGTTGACCTTGTTCCATGTGGAATTTTTTCTTATGCGGTTTCTAGCACTGATATTGTGCTTTTAGAAAGGTCATTTTTACTGTACCAGAAATGTAACAACATCTCATATTTATAGCTTTATTTTGTAAATTAAAATATTAGTTCATCTGGAATTATTTTAAAATAATTGAAGTATGAATTAGGACTTCAGCTTTTTTCCCCACCCCTCAAATGATTTGCCAGTGATCTCAGCACCACTTACTAAATGAATTATCTTTTCTCTACTGATTTGAAATGCCAACCAACTTTATCAAATATAAATACACCCAAGTACACCCAAGTGTAAATTAGATTACAATGTGTTGTCCAGTTTTGTTTAGAACAGTATACGTGTATGTAGTAAGTGCTCAATGTTTGTTGAGCCAAAGAACAATATGAGTGAATGTACAATACTGGTTTTAAAACTTTTTTACTTCATTTTTTAAAAGATTTTATGTATTTATTTTTAGAGAGAGGGGAAAGCAGGGCAAAAGACAAGGAGAGAAACATCAGTGTGCTGCTGCCTCTCATGTCCTCCCTACTGGGGACCTGGCCTGCAACCCAGGCATGTGCCCTGACTGGGAATCAAACCAGCAACCCTTTGGTTCCCAGGCTGGCACTTGATCCACTGAGCCACACTAGCCAGGGCCTGCTTTTAAAAAATATGGTGAAACAACTACCTCCTCCTATTACTGTTTTTGTTTTGTTTTGTTTTGTTTTCAGACTTTTCCTGGCAATCCTTGAATGTTCATTTTTCCAGATGAATTTTACCATAAGTTTTTTCAACTCTTCCCCTCCACCCTTTTTAAAATTTGATTGGAATTGAATTAAACTGTAGATTATTTTTAGAGGAGAATTGACATCTAGTGATACTGCCTTCCTATTCAAGAACAAGATATGGTTGTTCATTTATTGAACATTTCCTTGGTGCTCCTAATAGTTTTATTTATTTGGGTTTTACTAAAGAAATCTTTTTGTGAGAACTTACCCTGTGCTAGGCATGGGACCACATAGCAGCAGACATGCTATGGTCTGTGGCCTCTTGGAACATAGTGACTAGTATAGGGGAGGACACAGGCAAGTAACAAATGGTATTGTTTGCCATTTAGTTGCTTCTGAGTTTTGCCACTGTACGTCATGTTGCAGTGAATAGCTTTGCTCATTGAGTTTGTCTGCATTTCAGTGTCTCTAATAACAATGTCTCTGTTTCTCTGCTACAGACCTTAAATAAATTGTTTCTAATGAGGACTTTTTCTTCAAAATTTCAAATTGTTTTAATTATTTTTTGTATGTAGATCTTGTATTCTGTGACATTGCTAAACTAACTTACTTCTAGAAGTGGTTTTTTTGTTTTGTTTTGTTTGCAGATTCCTTGGGATTTTCTAAGTAGACAATCATGTTGTCTGAAAATAGAGACAGTTTTAGTTCTTCCTGTTCAGTCTGTGTGGGTTTTTTTCTTACCTTATTGTGCTAGCTAGGACTTCTAGTAATATACTAAGAATGGTGAGACCCCGTATCCTTGCCATGTTCTGGTCTTAGGGGGAAAGCATTTAGTCTTTTACTATTAAGTATAGTGTTAGCTGTAGCTTTTTGTAGATGAATGTTACCAACTTTATTTAGATGAAGAAGTTTCCCTCTATTCCTTGTTTGTTGAGAGTTTTTATCATTAATAGATGTTGAAGTTTGTCCAGTGTTTTCTTATTATCAGTTAATATGATATTTTTCTCATCTATTAATGTATGAGGTTACATTGATCTTTAATATTGAACTAACCTTGCACTCTTGGAATAAATCCAGCTTGGTCTGGTATATAGTTTTTATATATTGCTTGGTCCTTTTAATAATGTTTTGTTGGGGTTTTTATATCTATATTCATATAAACAGACAGATATAGGTCTATTGTTATGTAGTTTTGTTTGTTTATATTGTCTTTTGTTTGGTTTTGGTGTCAGGGTAATATTTGCTTCATAAAATGAGTCAAGAACTGTCCCCTCCTTTTTTACTTTCTGGAAGAGGTTTGTGAACTGGTTATTATTCCTTAAATGTTTGTTAGATCTCTGCAGTGAAACCATCTGGGCCTGCAGATTTCTTTCCTGAGAATTTTATTTTTTATTTTCATTTTTAAATATATTTTATTGATTATGCTATTTCAGTTGTCCTAATTCTTCCCCCTTCTCTTCCTCTGCCCTGTACCTCCCTTCCCTCCAGCAATCTGCCCCCCTAGTTTATGTCCAGGGGTCATGCATGTAAGTTCCCTGGCTTTTCCATTTCCCATACTATTCTTAACCTACCCCTGTCTATTTTGTTCCTACAAATTATGCTTCTTAATCCCTGCACCATTTCCTCCATTCTCCACTTGAAATGATAACCCTCCAGATGATCTCCACATCTATGATTCTGTTCCTGTTCTGGTTGTTTGTTTAGTTTGTTTTTTTAGATTCACTTGTTGATAGTTGTGAGTTTATTGCCATTTTAATGTTCATAGTTTTTAACTTCTTTTTCTTAAATAAGTCCCTTTAACATTTCATGTAATAATGGCTTGGTGATGATGTACTTCCTTTAGCTTTACCTTGTCTGGGAAGTACTTTATCTGCCCTTCCATTCTAAATGATAGTGTTGCTGGATAGAGTAATCTAGGTTATAGGTCTTTGCTTTTCATCACTTTGAATACTTCTAGCCAGTCCCTTCTTGCCTGCAAAGTTTCTTTTAAGAAACCAGCTGATAGTCTTATGGGAACTCC
Organism: Tonatia bakeri; assembly: GCA_004024845.1. Classification (NCBI taxonomy): domain Eukaryota; kingdom Metazoa; phylum Chordata; class Mammalia; order Chiroptera; family Phyllostomidae; genus Tonatia; species Tonatia bakeri. The sequence goes on along the minus strand of PVIA01003067.1, from coordinate 159,625 downwards.
TTTATAGGTAACTCTCTGCTTTTCTCTTGCTGCATTTAAAATTCTTTATCTTTATCTTTATTTAACCTTTGACACTTTAAGTTTGAGGTGTCTTAGTGTGGTCCTCTTTGGGTCCAACTTGATTGGGACTCTCTGTGCTTCCTGGACTTGTATGTCTGTTTCCTTCACCAGATTGGGGATGTTTTCCTTCATTATTTTTTCAAATATGTTTTTAATTTCTTGTTTTTCCTCTTGTCCTTCTGGCATCCCTGTGACTCAGATGTTGGTACATTTGGAGATGTCCCAGAGGTGCTTTATATTATCCTTGTTTTTTGTTCTTTATTTTTTTAAAATTCTTGTTTCTTCTTGCTCTTCTGGTTGAATGCTTATTTCTTCCTTATATTTCTAATTATTGATTTGAATTCCAGCTTCCTCCCCTTTCACTGTTGGTTCCCTGTATATTTTTCTTTATTTCACTTAGTGTAACCTCCATTTCTTCCTTTATATCGTTGCTGTACTCAATGGATTCTTTGAGCATCCTGATCACTAGTGTTCTGAACTCTGCATCTGATAGGTTGGTTATCACTGTTTCATTTAGTTCTTTTTCTGGGGTTTTGTTCTGTTCTTTACTTTGTAGCATACTTCTTTGTTTCCTATTGAATGAGTTTTGGTAATGTGTGCTTTTCAAATAATTGGCGCCTTTCTTCTAAGTTGTCAATGTATGTATATGTATAGATTGTTTGTAGTATTTTCTTATTATGCTTTTAATATCAGCAAGGTCTATCCTGATACCCCTGTTTTATTCCTGATATTGATAATGTAGTTTGTGTCTTCTCTGTTTTTCTATTAGTCTATCTAGGGGTTTGTCAAATTTATTGATCTCTTCAAAGAAACAGATTTTTGTTTCATTGATTTTTCTCTATTCTATTATTGCTTTCAGTTTCATTGATTTATCCTTTTATCTTTCTTAATTTTTCTACTTGCTTTAGGCTTATTTTGTTCTTTTTCTAGTTTATTAAGTGGGATCTTAGGCTACTGATTTCCATACTGACTTTTAAGTTTTTCTCTGGAGCAATATATATGTATCTTTTGCTGGTAATGTGAATGGGATATTTTTCTACTAAATTTGCAAGTTGGTTTTTGATCTTTGAGAAAACTGTTGAGTGTTTTCATTTACTTAATGGAACACTTTATTGATATCCTATTGCTTTTATAGTGTTACTGTCAATTCTCTCGGGTTTTTCAGGTAGGTAATTATGTGTCAGTGGTTCTATGCTAATTTTCTAGTAGAATTATACTTTGAGAAATATAAACTTTATACAAACATATAAAGTTAGGCCACATAAGAAAAATGGGAAAATGCACGTTCTAAAAAATAACTCATTTTATTCATATATCACCTGGTTGATGAAGCTAAGATTGTAGAAAGCTGTGATGAATAGAAGAAGGGGTGTCTGTTTTATCTGAGCTTTCAGTTTGATGCCCCAAAGTTACAAGGGTTGCCTAGGGAAGAAAAAGTTCTAAACATAAAGGTGGTCACTGATGAACTGTGTACTTATAAAATTAGTCCTCGTTCAAATATCTTTCCCTGCTTGATACTATTTTTCTTCTACTTTACTGTCTGCACTTTTGTTTGTTAATGATTATTCAACAACACAAAATAAAATGCAAACTGAAAGTCTTGTAAAAGAGGCAAGATTTCAAGAAGTCCATGAAAGTAATTTTGGGTAACCACTTAAGTCAAATACAAAGCTATTGACAAAAAATGGGCAGAGAGAATACCTACTAAGAACTGAAAAAAAACCTGATTACAGTAACATGACAGAGTGCTTCAGAATAAAATGATTTGAATATTAAAGAATTAAGACAGGAACTTGAGAAACGTGATGAAGTTCTCCAATATTTTTGTAAAATTTATCTTTATGATCATGCTACAATAGTTAAGTAAAGTTGCATCCTTTACCATTGTATTCAAAAATATCCTTGAGCCTTGGCTTGTATGACTCAGTGGATGGAGTCCTGGCATATGAACCAAAGGGTTGCCAGTTCAATTCCCAGTCAGGTCACATGCCTGGGTTGCGGGCCAGGTCCCCAGTGCAGGGCATGCAAGAGGAAACCACACATTGATGGTTCTCTCCTTCTCTTCTCCCTCCTTTCCTCTCTCTCTCTAAAAATAAATAAATAGAATCTTTAGAAAAAAGAAAAATATACTTGATTCTTTCTTTGTTCTATGAACATTATTAAAAACTTAACCTAAGTTTTTCAACTATATGCTTTTACAAATGCATTTTTGTAATATGTTTGTTTCATTTTAAAGACTTTATCCTTTGCCTCCACTATTTATCATGGAATTTTGGTTCTCATTTTAAATAATGTTGCTTTAAGTGGTTATTTTCTGGTACCAGTTTTTTTTTCTGGTAATGAGAATTTCTTGTGTTTATTCAAAGGAAAGCTTTTAAACCTGTTCTGAAACTCTTGAGAAAGGATTCTTTTTGAATTGTCAACTGTGCTTACCTCAGGTGAAATTTGAATCAGGGGACCTTCACTCTTTATATTCACAAATCTACAAATCTATGCCCGTGTTTTATCAGTATCTGTCTGCTTGCTTATTTTTCTCTTCATTGCCTAGAACAGTTTCTGGCATTAAAAGGGACTCAATAAATATTTGTTGAATTAATGAAAAGTAAACAGAGAAAAACCCCATTCTTGTATTTAGAGACTTTGTAATCTAATGGCAGAGCCAGGACCAAAATAGACAAATGACCAGGAATGCTGATAGATGGAGAGGAAGAGGTCATTTGAGTACACTTAGTGGTAAGTTTGCCTCTGAAGGAGTTTTAATTTGATTCGGGAGGAATTGGGAGTCATAAGTTTTAGAGAAGACAGTTATGACATGGGAGCAGTTTGGCTACTTTTGGAGGAGTGCATTGTGCAGGGTTAGGATTATTCATCTTACCATGGTGCAGTTCTACGTCTTTGACTATGGATATGAATAGCAAGGAGTAGTGAAGGCTCGAGAGGCTTTCAAAATTTTTTGATAGAAACGGCTAACAAATACAGAATTCTGAGGCTCTTGGTAACCATAACTTATTATGTTGGCCAAAGAAAAAAAGATTTAAAAATTTTTTTCTTAGAAAAATCTCCTTAAGTAACAAACTTATTAAATCAGAAAGTAGAATATAATACCATCTGTTTTTTTATCATACACAATGGACACATAAAAATTTATAGTCTTGTGTATTTATGCACATACAAATTCCATTAACTAATAATGTCTTTCACATGTCTCCATTCCTACAATTCACACTTTTAAATAAGAGTATTAATTTCAGGCACAGAAATTACTACAGAAAAAATAATTTGTTATTTTGTAAAGAACATCTTGAATAATAGCATTGGAAACTAAGGACAATATTCTCTTAATTGTTGGTTCCCAGAATGGATAAACTCATAATATTGATATCTGTTCATTGCTAACTAAATTCACCTTAAAATTTTTTTGTAAGGGCAGTGAGCTTGAATATAATTTTGCATTATTGATTCCTTCTACTTAGGAAGTACTTAGATTTTTTACATGCTATAATGGTCTTGAGAGTATATATTTCATATTTAAAAAATACTTTTCTTGCAATAGTGGAATCTAACTTAGTAACAATCTAACAGTTGTGATGCAAGGTTTGTTTACAGTCAATGTCTTAATTTATACCTAGACCAATATTTCATATTATATATTACGAGGAGAGAAAGTAGTTCATATTTGCAGGATACTAACTTGCAAATTTATGCATATTTGATGGTTTTAAAAATTATTTCCCTAGGAAACATAACTTTTGAAACCATGGCGGAAATTCTCCGAGATAAACCAAGTGGCATTAACATGGAGGGAGAGTTCCTGACCACTGCAAGCATGGTTTCCATTTTACCTCAGGATTCCGGCCTTCCCTGCATTCACTTCTTTACTGGGACTCCTGATCCCGAGAGGTAAAGTCACAAAATACTATAAACCAGCAAGGGGTCAGGAGGTAGGATTGAGTCTTTAGTCTGCTGATTGTGTCAGGTTAAATTTTTGTTACACAAATACAAAAATAATTTTTGGATGCATTTTCTGTTCAGGTTTTAGTCTGCCATTTCCATATATGCATAAATGCCATAACTATTCTTATTTTTGCTGGAAGAAATGTTAATAGTTTCTTGTATGCAGTCATCCCTACATCCTCTTTTCCTAAGTATGTTTAACATTGTGAAGAAAAGAAGGTAGATAGATTTTCTTATGCAGATTTCAGTATTATATTAGACGATTAATCAGAGTTAATAAAAAGAGTGAATGATGTAATGTGCTAGATTTAAATGGTTGCTTACACATTCATATCTAGAAAATACATGCATGTAAAACTTAAAAATATCAATAGTTCAAGTTCAGTAGGATTTGTATAGACTATCTTCATTTAAGTCATTAGCATCTCTCACAAAACTTAATGCACATTACATTCAGAAGTGATCTTATATTCACTCTTTCAGTGTTATCATCTTTCATATTATTAAATATATTTTCAAGAAAATGGAATGAACCCTTTGAACCCCTTATTAATACTGCTGCTGATTGTCATCCAAAATCTTAATCCTCAATCCATAACATTGAGAACTGTTATGTTTTTACCCTCCAATTACGACGTTTGCAGCCGAAAATGATGAACTGTAATTTCGCTTGACACTGTTCAAGTGAAGGTCTATGCCAGGCCTTTTGTTAGGTTCATGGAAATACAAGGCTAAATAAAGCATGGTTTCCTGCCCCAAAGGAGATTCCAGTGTACCAGGGAAGACAGGCATGTCTATAACTATTCTGACAGAAACATGTTAGTATGCAACAAATTAATAGAAACTTCTAACTAGAGGGAGCCTTCCAAGATTTAGAATAATGTTGAATATTTTTATATCCCTACATGACAATTTAATAAAAGATTTTTTCTTCTAGATCTGTTTTTAAGCCTTTCATATTTGCACCAAATATTTCACAACTGTTGGACACCAGTTCACCAACAATTGAATTTGAAGATCCAGTTAAAAAGAAGCCACATTTTAGGATTAATCCTGACAGAAGACACCCACTTTACCAAGAGCATCAACAGGCATTGAAAGTAATAGATAATAAAGAGGTATGATTAGATTACATCCTACATTTTATCATTAGAATAGTTTAAAATGTGAATCAATCCATATTTTGAAGTTTAGTTTTCTTTCCCTCCATATACAAATAGGTTTAAAAATAGTTTAGACGCTTAGACAACGGTAGAGCTCTGTTATTTCTTTGGTTAAAAAATGGTTGAGAATATGTTGTGAATCTTCTAGAGGGATGTAGTATATTAAACATAATATCAATAGCTACTAGTTACTAAGCATTATTATACACCAAGCACCTTGGTACTATTATATGGAATATTTCATTTAACCTTCACAACCTCTTTATGAGGTAGGTACTATTATCATCTCCATTTTACTGATAAGGAATCTGAGACTTGGAGAATTTAAGTAGCTTGCTTAGTATATATCTCACACCAAAAATTACAAAGGTGCTGGAGGGCAGTTGACCTGGTCTCTTATATAATGTTTTTAAGCATGCAGCCTCAGCGTAATTTAATTGAAAGTGCTTTAAGACTTCATCTTCTTAAAATAATAATAAGAGTTGGAATTTAAAAAAAAAGTATAAATGCTTATCATTTAAAAATGTAAGCATTATAGAAGATTAACACATCACCCAGAATCTTATCTCCAGAAATAAGATGTATTTTTGGTGGGGGCAGATACATAGATGGATAGACAAATAATTTTATACTATCCACACCTCTTCTGCCCTCTTCCTTCTCTTCCCCAGAGATAAAAAATAGATTAGAAGGAAATGGAAAGGCTGCCGAAAGGCTTTTAACAGAACCATCACCTGATTCCTTGCAATAAAGGAAAAGACTGGCCATTTCACACATTTTCTCACCTGTTTATACCAACTTCTCATTTTTATTGACTATAATTTCGTTTACTTCATCAAGGCATATGCTTTTACATTCTGCCTACATTAAATGAATTACATGCTTTTTCCTCTGGGCAATTGTACATTCACTTTTGTCTTCAGTATGTTTGCATAGTTGACATGCCTCCCCCACCTCATTCTTGCTTATGCTTAAAGTGAAGAGCTCTCTCCAGACCTTCTATTTGCCAAGAATTCTTGCTTTATCTGGGCCCAGTTTGTTTTCACTCCCGCTCTACAGTGTAAACACTTTCTGGAGCCTGGTGGCATGGAGTGAGCGGCAGGTGTTTTGTTCCAGGAGTCCACTGTGTGCTGACAAGGGCCCCGTCTGTTGGGCCAGAGAGGTGTCATCCACTCCCTGGGCTTGTTCTGTCCTCCAGACTCAGCACAGTGCTATGAACTACATGAGCTCTGGTTTTTCTTGCCTTCGTTCCAGGTCCTCAGTGATATGTTTGTAGAGCATCTGCTCTGGAGGGATTTCCCCTCACTCCTCCTCGCTGAGAGGCCACCCCACTGTGCACTTTGCTTGTCATAGCTCTCTAGAGTTGTCAGCTTGCTTTTCCCTTAGTGCTGCTTCTGGAGGTGAGTTTTGCAGACTTATGAAGTGTTTGTTAAATGAAATGACTGATTGGCTTTTTTCTAAGTAATGCAGAAATAAAAATTTAAAAGCTGTTACTCTTTTAGGCTTTCTTTAATGGGCATGAAATATTGATTGGCAACATAAAGTAGTGGAAGGAAAATAGAATTTGAGGGTAGAAGTGACAAAAAGCTGGGTTCTAGTCCTGGTTCAGCAAATAACTACTTTTGTGTTGTCAGTCCTACTTGCAGCTTTAATTTACATTTCCTGATTACTAAGGAGGTTGAAAATTTTCTCATTTGTTTATTGGCCATTGTTATTTCCTCCTAAGACTTGCCTATTCTTTTCCTTAGCCTATTTTTTAATTGATTATTAGTTATTTTTGTCTTTTGCCTCAAAGAGGCAAACTATGTGAATAGTCTTTGTTATATTTCAAATTTTTAATATCACTTTGTTGTTTGACTTTTTTGTCAGACAAAAAATTTTAATTTAGTCAATTACACTTGTTAGCATCTTGTTTTCCTTTAAAGCCCCTGGATATTGTGCTTTAGAAGGCCTGCCTGACCTCAGGATCACCATAACTTCTGTATTTCCTGCCAGTATGTGTATATGTGTTTGAAAGAAAGTTTTAGTTCTTTAATTCATCTGGAATTTATTTTGGTGTAAGCTATGAAGTAGGGATTCTAACTTTGTTTTCCAAAGAGGTGAACAATTATTCTAATACCATTTATAGGCAAAATGTATTTTTTTCTCCACTGACATGAAACGCAATTTCTTCAGAAAAAAGATGCATACAATTTCATATTGAAGTCCATGTTAAGGTTAAGTATCTTTGTTTGTGGAGGTCTGCCCCATAATGGTTCAAATTTTAAAAATTATGCTTACTTTCTAGTAACTTTCTTATTGTTTAGTTGCTCCTTCCCTTGAACATTACTGTTCTAGTTCCTTTGTTTAATTTGATAAGATGGTTTTTAAATATAGAAGATCCATATTCATAAAAATATCTCAGCCTCAATTTTCAGCAGCATTTTCATACATAATTAATATCAGACTTTCAACTGCCTTGTTTTTCTTCTTTTGGTTTTCTTGCTTATAGACTAATCCTGTGTAATTATTCTTGTCTCTCTGCTAAAAATAACTAATAATTTGGGGTTAATACATTAACTCAATCCAGAGCAATGATTTTTTTCCAAAAGAATTTTATTCCTTCTACAGCTAAAGAATAGGAGGAGGGGAACCAAATCAGAAGTCGCTAACAGAATGAACAAACCTTGTCTGTAGAGATTGTTTGGAATTTGGTTGGACTTGTGTGTTTGTGTATTTATTTATTTTTACTTTTAATTCTTCAGGAAAAAGCCAAAACAATGTTGGACAACATGAAGAAACTGGAAAAACAACTATTCCAAGATATGGAGTCAATCCTTCAAAACAAACATCTTGATGTGGATAAAATTGTTAATCTTTTTCCTCAGAGTGCAAAAGATGAAATTCAGATTTATAAGTCAAATATGAGTTCTTCATGATCACATAAATGGCCAGCAATCTTCCTCAAAGTCAGAATCAGTCACTTGGTAAATGATATAAGCCTAGTGTAAGCAAATATGATATTCTTTAATAGCATTCAAGTGATAGCTTGATTATGAAAACTGCATGTAATTATTGAAATACTGAGACAGAAAATAACATTGCAATTAGACACATATATCATGGGATGGCCAGTTACTACATCAGATACTGGCCTGTGTTATTTTGTTCGTAGCTGTAATAACTTTTTATAAATCATACATATTCAATTCTGCATAAAGTATGAAACATTAAAATAATGCATGGATTTGTTTATTATAATTATGCACTATGCTGTCAATTATGAGAAAGATTTTTCTTTAGTAATGAAAAATATTGTCTCATGTGGTGAGTTTTATTTGTGTGTGTGCTTTAGGCAAATATTAACCAGTTCTAACAAAGTATTCCAGTTTACACATTAAATCTTATTATAGTGTGTTAATTCTGCAAATGTGCCTTTATTAAACTCAAACATACTCTTTGTCAAGTCTTGGGTGACCAGTAAGCCTTTAACTCTAATTATCTAGCTTTTTTTTTGGCCATACTCTTCAGTAGGCTTTTATGTTAATATTTTTAGAAGCGCTTGTCTGGGAGATTAGGAAATAGGGTAGGAAACCAAGACTGTAGGAGATACCGTTTCTGTCTCAAATTTCTCTCATCTTTTACTTCTGTTCACTCAGTGAAAACAGAAACAGAAAGGAGATAGTAACAATAAAATAGAATTATTAGTGTATTATGAACATTAAGAACATTTCAACATATAATGTATTGTGAACATTATAAACGAATAATAATATCTACCCAAAGCTTACAAAACTTTGTTAAATTACATAGAGATTACCAGGTAAGACTCAAAGTTGCAAATATAAACAAAAGAAAAATCCAACATAAAATAACACTATATACAATATTTATTGATTTCTAGAAATGTCCATTTTACATATTTGATTACATCATCATATTTATTAATTGCTATCATTGCAACTGGGATTATTACTAAGGTAGTGGATCATTATATTTAAAGAGTGCCTAGGAAATTATTTTTAAAACTTCTCTTATTAAAAACTATAATCTAACTGATTTTGCTCTTCTTTAATACAGGCTGCCCTTAAAGAAAAGATACCTGTCTCAAGTCCTCAGTTAATTCTGTTCGCCTCACATGCGATTCAGTGACAGGTTTTCCCTAGATCATGAAGACCCTTGGCCAACTCCCATGTACCTCCTCCCTCTCTCTCTTTTTAGTGTGTGAGGAGCTAAAGGTAAGCAGTGTACTGGTTTTACCCAGGGACACATACTCATATCTTATTTCTCCCTCGAAGTCCAGCATGTTTTCACTTTCTATTTCGACACCACCTGAGACAAAGCTAGCACCATCTCTCACTTGGACAGCTACAGTAACTGTTCTTCTACACCTATATTTGGTCTTTATTTCCATCCATGTGAATCGGTGTAGCCAGAGTGATGATCTATTAAAACTGTGAATTTGATCATGAATTTTCATCCTAAAACTTAAAAATAAGACCTTATTTTTAGAGCAGTTTTAGGTTTAGAGCAAAACTAAGCAGAAAGTACAGAGTTCTTGTATCCCCTATACCATTCCCTCCCCCCACCCTCCACTATCAACATCCCACGCCAGAGCGGTACATTGTTCCAGCTGATGAGCCTACACTGACACACCATCGTTGCTTCAAATCCATAGTTTACATCAGGGTTCCCTCGTACTTTCTGTGGGTTTGGGTAAATGTGTAATGGTACGTATCCGTAATTATAGTAGCATACAGAGCAGTTTCATTGCTCTAAATATCCTCTGTGCTCTACCTGTTCATCCTTCCCTCTCCCTAACCTCTAGCAACCACTGTTCTTTTTATCGTCTCCTGTTTTACCTTTTCCAGAGTGTCACATAGTTGGAATCATACAGTATATAGCCTTTTCAGATTGATTGGCCTTTTCACTTAGTAATATGCATTTAAATTCCTCCATGTCTTTTCATGGCGTGATAATTTTTTTTAAGTGCTGAATTGTACTCCATTGCCTGGATAGCTTGCCTGCTGATATCCACTACTGAGAGACATCTTGGTTGCATCCATCTTCTGGCAATTATGAATAAAGCTGCTATAAACATCTGCCTGCATGTTTTTGTGTAGATATAAGTTTTCAACCCATTTGGGTAAATATACCCAGGAACATGAGTGCTAAGTGGTATGGTAAAAGCATGTGTAGTTTTGTAAGAAACTGCCAAACTCTCTTTTAAAGTGACTACCATTTTGCATTCCATCAGTAATGAATGAGAGTTCCTGTTGCTCTACATCCTTGCCAGCCTTTGGAGCTATCAGTGTTTTGGAGTTTGGCCATTCTCTTATGTAAAACAATGGTGTGTAAAACAAAGGTGTGTAAAACAATCTCATTGTTTTAATTTGCATTTACCTGATGATATGATGAGAATATCTTTTGATATGCCTATTTGCCATCTGTATAATTGTTAAGATCTTTCATTTTTAAAATCAGGTTGTTCATTTTCTTATTGTTGAGTCTGAAACTATTCTTTATAGAGTCATTGAGATATCCAAATTCTTAATGACTGTCAACAAGATCCTACTGATCTGTCCCCGTCTTATTACACATTCACCATTTAAAAAATTATTTTTCAACTACAGTTCACATACAGTATTATATTAGTTTCAGGTATACACCCCAGTGATTAGGCATATATAACTTATTAAGTGATCATCGCAATAAATCTCATACCCATCTGACACCATAGTCATTAGAATATTATTGACTATACAGTGGAACCTCGGTTCTTGAATTTAATTCATTCCAGAAAACTGAGGAGCGATTTGTTTGAAAACCAAATCTTTGTTGCCTGAGAGACATGCAACTGATCATAAATGTATCAGCATGAAAGGTGGTTGGGTAGAGAATTGAGACTCAAAGTTTTGTTAGACAATAGACATTTTTGCCATGAACAACTTGGTTGAGAACCAAATTGAGAATTAAGACATTCAAGAACTGAGGTTTGACTGTATTCTGTATGTTGTATTTTACATCCTCATATATATTTTGTAACAATCAATTTGTATTTCTAAGTCCCTTCACCATTTTCACTCATCCCCCAACCCCTTTCCACCTGGTAACCATCAAAATGTTCTCTGTGTCTATGCATCTGTCTCTGTTCTGCTTGTTCATTTTGTTTTTTAGATTCAATTATTGATAGGTGCATATATTTTGCCATTTTATTGTTCATATTCTTTATATTTTTTCCTTCTTAAAGAAGACCCTTTAACATTTCATGTAATATTGGTTTGGTGGTGATGAACTCTTTTAGTTTTCCTTGTCAATCCTTTGATTCTAAATGATAGCTTTGCTGGGTAGAGTAATCTTGGTTGTAGGTCCCTGCTTTTCATAATTTTGAATATTTCTCGCTAGTTCCTTGTGGCCTGCAAAATTTGTTGATAAATCAGCTGATAGTCTTATGGGAGCTCCCTTGTAGGTAACTAATTGCTTTTCTCTTGCTGCTTTTAAGATTCTTTGTCTTTAACCTTTGGCATTTTAATTATGATGTGTCTTGGTATGGGCATCTTTTGGTTTATCTTGTTTGTGACTCCTTGTGTTTCCTTGACTTGTATGTCTGTTTCCTTTACCAGGTTAGGAAAGTTTGTTGTAATTTTTTTTTTAAAGATTTTATTTATTTATTTTTAGAGAGGGAAGGGAGAGGGGGAAGAGAGAGAGAGAGAGAGAAACATCAATGTGCGGTTGCTGGGGGACATGGCCTGCAACCCAGGCATGTGCCCTGACTGGGAATCGAACCTGCGATGCCTGGTTCGCAGCCCGCGCTCAATCCACTGAGCTACACCAGCCAGGGCTATTGTAATTTTTTCAAATAGGTTTTCAATTTCTTGCTCTACCTCTTCTGCTCCCAGCACTCCATGATGAGAATGCTGTGCTACACTTGGAGTTGTCCAGGGGCACCTTTCTCTATCCTCACTTTTTTAAAATTCTTTTTCCTTTTTGCTGTTCCTATTGGGTGGTTTTTACTTCCTTATATTCCAAATCACTGAATTCTTGACTTCATCTACTCTACTATTGATTCCCTGTAAATTATCCTTCATTTCAGTTAGTGTATCCTTCATTTCTGACTGGTTCTGAATGGTTTCTATGTCCTTTTTTTATGCTTCCTATCTCTTAGTGAAGTTCTCACTAAATTCATTGAGCATCCTTGTAACCAGTGTTTGGAACTATGCATCTAGTAGAGTGCTTGTCTCCATTTTGTTTAGTTCTTTTTCTGGAGTTTTGTTCTGTTCTTTCATTTGGGCCATGTTTCTTTGTCTCCTCATTTTGGAAGCCTCCCTGTGATTGTTTCTATGTATTAGGTTGAGCTTCTATGTCTCTTGGGCTTGGTAGAGTGGCCTTATGTAGTAGGGGTTCTGCAGAGTTCAATGGCACAGCCTCTGGCCCCCAATCACCTGAATTGGGCACTCCAGGTGTGGCCCCCATGTGGGCTGTGTGCACCCTCCTGTTGTAGTTGAGCCTTGGTTGCTATTGGGAGCTCAGTGGGGGGGATTTACCTCCTGGTCGATTGGCTGCAAGGACTGGCTGCAACTAATGACCACTGTGGAGGATCAGTTATGTAGCGGCTTACCCCACAGAGCAGGACTTACTTTGGCAGGGCTCTGGTGCCTGCTGAGCGCCCTCCCCCCCCCAACCCACTTGAGTGTGTTGCTTGTGGAGGTGTTTGTGTGGTGCTTAGATATGGTCTGAAGCTATTCACTGGGTGTGCTGCCTCCTGGGAGATGCAGAGCAAGATCAGCCATTGCCTCTGTTCAACCCAGGGTCACCATGAGCTACAAAGTGATCTGCAGATACCTGCTACTTATGTTGGGTCTAGAGGTGCCTAGGGGAGGTCAATCTGCGAATCAAGGCCAGCTGCTGCTAGTGCTGGGTTTGGGACTGCTTAGGGAAACATATGGGGCATGCCAATGCCAAATGCTGCTTATATGAGAGATTTTAGGAAAGTCTGAAGCATGAGCCAAGAGAGCCCATTCATTATGTAAAAGCCACTGGAAACAACTTGGGCCTGCAAGTTGGTTGGGGTGTGGTCTCAGGGAGTCACCAGGGTGGGGCAAACAATGTGAGTCAGGTTGATGGGAGACTCAGATATGGTGCCCACCTGCCACCTCTGAGTTGGGTGAGGAGTCTCAGAAAAGGAACTTTTTGGCCAGCACTTTTGTCTGGCATAAAGCTGCCCCCCACCTCCACCCCAGTTCTCACCCTGATGCCAGACAGTCCCTCCCTTTGTGTCCCTGGTGCCTTTTGAGCTGCTGCCCCAGTGCTGGAACTTGGAGTGAGTCTACGTCTGTGCGTTGGCCCCTTTAAGAGGAACCACCTGGAACTCCAAAAGCCCTCCATTTGAATCAGCCACAATCCATGCTGATTTTTACAGCCCAAAGTTAAAGGGACTTCTCTTCCTGACAGTGGAAACCTGCGCTGGGCAACCTGGTGTTGTGCTGAGACCCCTCGCTCCTGAGGGGGACCTCTACAGCAGAGATATCCCCCACATGTGGACATGGGACCAGCCCGTTCAGCACCTCTGTCCCTCCCATCAGTCTTGATGTGGCTCCAAATCCCTAGTTGTAGGACCTCCATTCAGGTAGCTTTTAGGCAGTCCTGAATGATGGTTGTTCTGTAATTTAGCTGTAGTTTTCATGTGGTTGTGGAAGAATTCAAGTACCACATTAACCTGTGTTGCCATCCTGACCAGAAGCCACCATTGTGTTGTTTTGTTTTTTTATTTTGTTTTAAATATCTACTATGCTGCTTTTTCAGTCCCTCGAATGTGCTGTTTCTTCATGTCTGTCCTCTCTGATTATACCACTCATTTCACTTGCTCATTTTTGTATAAGTAGATCTTTCATCCTTTAGAATTTTCCTGAAATATCACTTCCTCAGGGAAGTTTTCCCCACACCATGAGGTCAAGTTTCTGGTTACATACACTCAGCCACATGTGGTCCTGATCACAAGTGTAATTAATTATATGTTTACCATCTGTCTTTCACAGTAGAATAGAAGCTCTGTGAGGCTAGGAACCATATTTTCTCCCTTTGTTGTGTGCTCAGTGTTCAGCCTTCTGTCTGCACAAGCTCAATAAGCATTTTGTTCAATGGACATTCAAGTACTGATGGAGAGAATTTTCACAGTTCTGCATCTGCAAAGTTAAGAAAGGTAGGCAATCAATCTCTACAACTTGGTAACCTTTGATAAGTCTCAGGTCAACCTGTTGCCTTCTTGCATATTCAAAATGGGAATAAGAACTCCACAGATAAAGATAAGGGTTATTATAAGGATTGTAAATTAATTTATTAAACAGTTTAGGAAACTTTCACTGTATAAATTCAATATATTTGGGCTTTAGTCTTGTGTGAGCAATTAATGCTTTGTGGTACATTTTAGAAAATTTATGATTTTCTTAAACTTCATGTATTTCTTTTCTCTTTTTTTAAAGATTTTATTTATTTATTTTTAGAGAGGGAAGGGAGGGAGAAAGAGAGAGAGAGAGAGAGAAACATCAATGTGCGGTTGCTGGGGGCCATGGCCTTGCAGGCATGTGCCCTGACTGGGAATCGAACCTGCAATGCTTTGGTTCCCAGCCCGTGCTCAATCCACTGAGCTATGCCAGCCAGGTAAACTTCATGTATTTCTTAAAAGTAAAATAAGTAGTGGCTGAAATTAAGCTTTTTGGGGGTCAACCCTTAAATGATGTTACTACTTTACATAATAAACTAAAGAAATAATTTAATAAACTATTTCAGAGAAAGCTAGTTTGATCTTTGATAAAAACATTAATATATTAATCTTCAACCAAAAATTTTGCCCTAGAAATAATTATGCAGCTTAGAACTTTGGAAATTTAGTGCTTATTTATAAAATGTGCCAAAAACAGGTTCTACAGAATGAATGTTTTCTCTTTTTAATTAATTACTACAGGCTTTTATCATACCATTTATAGAAATTTACCATCCTACCTTTTCCTGAAGGATGGTGGTAACATTTCTGATCCTGAACTGTGTTTCCAACCCTCTTTCATCACCTGACTGCCTATGTTCAGTGGTCTAAAGTAATATATTTCACATGATATGAGATACGAAGGGATAAACCCTAAGAGCTGTATTACTGCTGCACAGAAAATATATTAAATAACAGTTTTACATTTTTCTAGCTTTTAGAAACTTACTGATCATTAATTACTATGCATAAAATTCCAAGCACACCTCACCTTATTCTAAAAGTACTGAAGTTTAAGCACAAGCTAGGCATGGAATTACTCACTGAGAACAAAGAACAATTGATTGAGTTGAAGATCAGTACAAAAGTAGTAGGTTTTTTTTTTCAAAATTGTATCATAATTTTCCCAGTTCTGACTCTGCATATTAGAAATTATGAAATATGTGGAAAGGACTCTACTGTTACATTGAGTCATTAATGAACAGTGTTTACTGAATGCATAATTGATTAAGGCCCTGCGCACAGATCCCACAAGCTCACAAAGAAGAGAACAATCTCAGGAGACCCACTTAAGAAAACACTGAGAACTTACAGAAAAGAACTCTCTCTGATGGCTTCTGCACTATTCAGATTACTCAAAAAAAAAAGATTTTGGCAATGCGATTTAAAATAGGTATTTTATTGAGAAACTTGCTTTGTCAGTGAGAGAGTAGAAGTTACAAATATTTTCATTTAATAAAGTTAGCATAGCCTGAATCCTAAAAACATCTCTTAAAAGCCTTCATTTTCAGAAACTGCAGATCATTTCAACCCAGGGTTTTCTTTTAATATCTCCCCTGGAAAAAGATGCTGCTGATTCCCTTCGTGCAAATAACAGAACATGTATGATATGACATGTATGATATTTACTGTTCACAAACACAATAAATTCTCCACTTGAGTCTGAGTTGCCTGCATGCGAGTTGACATCTCTATTGCTGTAGCTATAAAGGTCTCCTGGCACAGCAATGAGGTTTTATGCTGTTGCCTGAGCACTCTGAGAGTTACACTGTGGTCATATTTAAAAAAAAAAAAAGAGTTCTGCAGCAAAACAGGTCTGCTGAAAAACATCGCAATTCTCTAATCATAACTTAAAATTGGTACAGGTTAATACCACATATACACCCAAGTATAATTTACAGGCATACCTTTTTTTTCTGAGCTTTGCTTTATTGCACTTCGCAGCTCCTATGGTTTTTACAAATTGAAGGTAAGACCCTCCACCAGTAAAAAGGTTATGACTCACTGAAGGCTCAGATGATGGTTAACATTTTATAGCAATAAAGTATGTTTTAATGAAGGTATGTGCATTGTTTTTCAGACATAATGCTATTGCACACCTACTAGACTATAGTGTAGGGTAAACATAACTTTTATATGCACCAGGAAACCAAAAATTTATGTGACTCACTTTGTTGCAATATTTGCTTTATTATGGTGGTCTGGAACCAAACCCACAATATCTCCAAGCTGTGCCTGTACTTGTTAAGTACATTAGGCTTCCATGCAGGTTTTAAGAAAATTACATATTAAATGATTTAACCTTATAAATTATTTTCTAAATGACTTTTATATGAGATACTAAAAGTATGAGATAAATATTTAAAACGTTTTAAATAAGTTAAAACCAAAACTGACACCTAGTAAATAGAGACTCAAAGATCTTGAGGATCTCTCTATTAATTTACTGAAGAACAGAAAGCTTATCTGAGGGCAACATTTAGTAATTTTCAAGTTAACTGATTTTTATACATGGACACAAGTAAGACTAAGTTCTAAATGTAAAAGTAGGATGTTAGGCTTAGGACTTTAAAATCTTGGCTTGAAATATATAATTTTTTCTTTTTTTAACTGCGAGGAATAAGGTAATGAGGTGGTCTTTCACACCGTGATGCTTCTGTGCAAACATCAGAAATGATACATCATGTGGCAGTAATTTTGTTGATAAATTTAAACTAATCTCAAATTACTATTTTTAGCACAAAAGTTAAAGATTAGACTATACTTCTGTTGATGGATTTTGTAGGTGATAAAGTTTATGGAAGTTCTTATTCCTCTCTTAGTGGCACAGATTAGTCCTCTGGATAGAAAAGCCAGAAAAGATGAACCTTAAAAAAAAATCATATTTCCAGTTATTAATGATTACTGTTTGTCAAGGAAATGGGCAAATGTAATAACAAGGCCTCTTATTAGAATCAGTAAAATTCTTTTTTAGGAAGTGCTATCAATAGGTGCAAAATTATCATAATTTAAGGTCCATTTTCTTCCAGCAATAAAGCTGCCAAATTTGGCAATTTAAAGGAGTAGTAAATTGGACGTTGATTTTGAATTACAGCAAACAGCTGCAGGAGGCAATGTTTTAAGATGTTGGCATAATTGGTTTTAAATAATTATTTAACAATTAGTAATTATTACATTCATTCAGAACTTTAAATTTTGATTTGTTCTGTTTTTCTTTTTCCTAAGTCAGTTTCCTGTAGGTTTTACACACACATAAAATCACAGAATGTTAGCATGGGATGGGAGTGCATCTCATCACATTTACAGAGGAGGCACCTGAGGGTCAGAGAGGTCGTGACTCGCCTGAGGCTACTCACTAAAGTAACAGATCTGGGGCTAGAATATGACTTCATGTGGGGTTCTCTCCTTCATAATTTACTAAGTCTTAGGGGAAAGGGACAGATGCTCGATTTCTTTATCTTTCCTGCTGGGGAGTGGTTGCATTAATAGCAGGAGGACTCTGCTCAGGACTCTTCTGAAGAAATCTGTAAAACAAGTACTCATCCCGAAATTCGTAGTCGTTGGTGATGTGTTGGATGACTCCCCCTTGCACCAGTCTATCTCCATATATCACAGCTTCACCACGGTCAGAGGCAAGGCCAACTTCAATTAGCCAGTTCACCAGGTCACAGCCACAGAAGGTCCCGGCGGAAGTCTTTGCACCACACCTGTATGTCAAAGGAAGGATTCACCCATATGGTCTGTAAATCTGGTATCAGCACTGCATGATAGAGGACAAGCACGGAAAAATAGGAGACAGGGAGAAACAGCATGATAGTTAAAAGCGTGCAGGAATGAAACTGTGCTGAATATAAAGGGTTCACCTCACCAGACCCTAGAAAGACCCACTGGAGAAGAAGAAAAATATGCCAGTAATGCTTGTGAAGACAGAAATGCTTAAGCCAAAACAGAAGACAAAAAAACCTCAGATGATGTAAATTCACCTACAAAGAAATATCCTTTTCATAGTAGATGTCCTTTTATGATCAGATGCATTCTGTAGACAGCTGAATAGTATATATTTTGAAAGTTATATTCAAAATAAATAATTTATCTCAGGAATGTTTAATATTTTTTACAAACTCTTAAGGACCATTTTAAGTAAGTTTCCCAAATCAAACTTTACATTTTCTGCTTATCACAGTGCCCATGAACAACCTTTCTTCTTGTCATCAGCAGCCAAGACATTTTACCCAGGATACGTTAGCAATTTGCTGCATTAGGAAGCGAGGGAAGGATAAGCGAGACCTCTTTTGTTACAAATCTAAGATTTGGAAAATGTACCTTATGATTCTACTTCTTGATAATTAAAATTTTTTTCCTAATGCAAATGTGGGGTGCCTTAGGTATCAACAAATAAACAAGGGAAAGAGAAATGTAAACAAAAAACGAATTCTGTACATTTTCATACAAATACACAATGGCTTCAAGAATCTGTTCAGAAGCATCGGTCAAGCTGTAAAACCCAAAGTGCCTGACACTAGGAAACAGTGGGTAGAAATCAAGATAAAATAAGAAATAAGTGACAAACATTTTAAGACATTTAACCACAAATGAATATACATTATATTTGCATATAAAAATTAGAAAGGTTAACATACATGAAAATTTTCCTGAAGTACATAAAATTATAATATTTTAACATCAGTATTTTACTTAAGGAGTAAGATATCTTAATTTATGCTTTGCCATTAAAAACATCACTTTCAACAGAAGTCTGAATATGACAACCTAAGTTTGAGCCTTCTTCCTGCTTGCTGATTTTTAATTTATAGCCCAACATTATCTATCCGACACCAAGGGAATAATATTTGCTTCCCAAAGACTGATCAGACAGCTCCAACCACAACTCGCGGAACTGTACAGAGCGGCGCCGAGAGTGCCGCTGTGCAGGCTGCCGAGCAGAGCCACTACCAGCCAGGGCCCAGTCAGCTCCCTGGGCTCCCACCCGGGACCCAGCAGCCCGCCAGCCCTGCCAATGGCAAGAGCTATGCTTCCTGAGAGTCGGCAATCACGGTGGGCCTGGCAGAGTTAAGCTGGTGTTCCCTTTTTTAATTTTAAAAAGCAGTTTTTTGAAATACTCATGTTGGACCCTTTATAAGAAGGGAACTAACTTTTCTTCAGTTTACCATTTCCAGAGACTGAACTGGAATAACCCCGAGACCCAGATATTTTAAAAAAGAGGAGAACTAAGGTTTGGAAAATTGAACTCGCCCAGTGTCACACAGCGGGTGAGTGGCAGATCGGGAGCTGAGCTCTAGTATCAGTCTCCAAAGTCCTCGTTCCACCAGCTATGCCGGGCTGCCCTCGGGCACTAATAAAATGGTAATTGTGTTAGTGCTCGATGGTATTTTCACAAACTTTTAAATTTTCATAGGCATAAAAGCATTTGTTTTTTTTAAGATGTTTTGTTTTTTTCTTTTACAACTGAAAATATTGGTAACAGTTGTTTTTGGTTTCCTGCTACATACTTCATTATCTTGAACATTAGAAGAAAAAATGTGATGTCGCAGACTGAAGATTAGGACTTGAGGTGAAAAGTAAGAAGAATCAATTTTTTTCAGTTTTAAATACAAGTTCATTGAAAGTAAGCACTACAAGTAGATGGTCAGTTACTCCATCACACTAGCCCCATTTCAAGAGCTCAGTAGCTACAAGTGGTACCACTACTGGAAAGCACAGATCACGGTCAAGAGTGGTTTTTATTGTCCTCTACATGCTAACTGTGGTGCAAATGGTAAAGAAATTGTTTTATGTGCTGAGGAAGACACAGAAGTCTGAAATTAGATGAGAATAAAAACTGTTTAGTCGACTTCTTTTATACTTTCCTCTTAATTTTGCTGTGAACCTAAAACTTTTTTAAAAAGTAAAGCTGATATTTTTAAATTTTACTTTTCAATTACAGTGTACATTCAGTATTACTCTGTGTTAGTTTCAGGTGTAGAGCATCGTGGTTTGACAGTCATGTACTTCACAGAGTGAGCCCCCTGACACTTCAATACCCACTTGGCACCATGCACAGTTCCATTACTGAGTGTATGCGTATTCCCTATGCTGTCCTTCACATCCTGTGACTATTCTGTAACTACCAGTTTGTATTTCATAATCCCTTCACATTTTTCACCCAGTCCCCCAATACCCCTTTCTGCTGGCAACCATCAGTCTGCAACTCTGAGTCTGTTTCTGTTTTGTTTACTTCTTTTGTCCTTTAGAGTCCACATACAAGTGAACCATATGGTATTTGTCTTCTCTGTCTGACTTATTTCACCCTCTAGGTCCAAATGGCAAGATTTCATTCTCTGTTACGGCCAAGTAATATTCTACTGTTTATATGTACCACCTTTTTTGTCTACTCATCTATTCATGAGCACTTGGGTTGCTTCCATATCTTGGCTATTGTACATAACAAGCAGCAGAATTAGTGAAGAGGCAGAAGTTTCATTTTCTTGACAATGTCATCAGTAATATGGAACAACATACCACTAGGAGATGGGGACCAGAAAGGCACTTATACATCCAATGTATCTCAGAGTTTCCAAGAGACACTAGGAGTCACCATGAAGTGAATGTTACTATTCAAGTACATTTTGGTTCCTTCTAAAGTTCTCACATTTTATATGAAAATCGGAAGTTACATGACATTTAAAAATATAAAAAACAAGTGGTGATGGCTCTTATAAATGTGCTGTTTCTTAAAATACAAACTGAGCCATCGCTATTTTAACTTTTACATGTATATTTAATATTAAAAAATCATGTAGTTAGTTGCAACTATATTACTTAACCTGTTACAAACCAAAATTATCATCTAAAATAGAATTATCTGGAACCTATACTTACCTCCTTTCTTTGACAATATTTCGGATACAGAGGTCACGGTGATAATGGATAAATTGTTGACAGGTCATTTTTATTTCCTCAGGAACAGGAGAATCCCTGTTTTCTGCTGTTTCTTTATTGTTCCATAGAAATCCAAGTCTGAAAATCAAAATTTAAGGAGACTGTTTTTAAGGAAAGAAAAGCACTAAGAAAGCCCTTCCTGCTTATTACCCCATCACTGTCGCTGTTCCAAAGCTGTCAGTTACCAAGACTGTCATCTACAACACCCAGACATTATAAGTGTCTGAAGCAGAAACATACTTAGCCTGCATTTGGTTTCCTATTCAAAGCAGGCTAGGGTGGAGGGAGGGTGGGTAGGGTGGGGTATTTTATAAAATTGTTCTGGACATTTTATAGAACACCCTCCACACATGTATGACCCATTTCAGTTTCTATTGTAAATGAAATTCCTTATTCTACATTCTACTGTTTGAAATGCAAAAGTAACTTACAAAGATCAATTATTTTACTTAATCATTTTCCAACTGCAGTACCTAAGAGACACATAATGGGATCTGGAATTCAGAACAATTCTGTTTCTGCCAGCCCAGACAATAAATCACTTGACAGTTTTTAAAAAATATCTTATTTATTTATTTACTTTTAGAAACAGAAGGGAAGGAGAAAGGGAGAGAAACAATGTGTGAGAGAATCAGTTCCTCTTGCACACCGCCCAACCACAACCCAGGCATGTGCCCTGATCAGGGATCGAACCAGCAACCTTTTGGTTCATGGGCCAGTACTCAAACCACTGAACCACACCAGCCAGGGCAATCTGTCGACTATTTTAATTTATCAACATTATGAAGCTGGTAAGTAAGTTCAGTGACTTTCCTATTATGCTTTTCCTCTCCGATAAAAGGATTATGACCCTAGCAACTGTATCTTAGTGACGATGATGTTAATGATGATGAAAAAGAAGGAGAAGTAAGAAGAGTTACCATTTACTGGGCACTTTTTATATCATTAGTAGGAGAAATTCCATTAGCACTTCTAGTTTCTACTAATTTTGACTTTGAAAACAAATGAAGAAGTACAAAGCTTTGTAACCCTTCTGCCCTACCTATTTCTCCCTCCCTCAAATTGTAGTATTCCCACTTCATTATTTTTCATAAAGAAATTCCTGAGCTGAATTCAAAGCTAATGCATTAGCTTCACCAAGCTAAGGAAAACCCAAAAATTTATAAAGAAAATGAGTTTTCTATATAAATTGTCAGTTTGATAAAGAAATCTGGTTGTCAAAGGAGAAAGATAATCAAATAGAGACCTTTGGGGGCACATCACCTATTTCATTTCTAAATAAATTTTCCAGTTTCATTTTACTTTATGTAGTTAATGGCACAGATAGAAGCCAGCATCCATCATTCCTTATTAAAATGCAAATTACAATGTTGGACTGATAACAGTTCTTCTCATATCTTCTCTGCAATTATTTACAACAAATATGTGAATCAACACATAACCTTTTTGTGGTGTTAAGTTTACCCTTTCTGTGGTCTCCCAGCAGTTTCTTACTAAAGATTTAAAAATGGCTTTCTCATTACTATTACAGATATAGATTTTTTTCCAATAAATTTACCTTCTTTTGAAAGGTCGGATGATTAAATGTTTGTCCAATCCAAAGATGCCAAAGGAAATAAATCCCTATGGAAGAAAAAAAGTTAAGAGTTTATGAATGGAAAAATATAATTTCAAGACAGAAATATGGAAGCCACCAAATTTAGTGCTTGGAGAAGCAAACCTGTGTCATCAGAGCAACATTTTAAATGGAACACACAGGCAAACTTCTATATCAAATCCAGTGCCTGGAGGCAGGTATGACATCCAGCTGCCTCTTCCCAGACATCCGTCCTACTAATTATGACGGGTGATATTAACCAGTGCTGAGCAGACACGCGTGTGTGCTAGGTCACTGAACAAAATGAAAACCAAAAATGTTTAGGGCTATATATCTTTGTTTTTCCCTTTTTCAAAAGAAAAGAAATATTTCACGTTGTGCTTAAGTATTTACTTATTATTTTTCTGTTAAAACTTCAGAAATTACAGAATTTAAAAATGCTGTAGCATCTGAATATAATGTAGCAACTAAACAAAATTTATGTGAAATGAAACGCTAGTGCTTAAGGAAAGTGCTTGAAAGGGGGTGAGGCAAACTGGCACCAGATATCAGCAGCCACAGATCAGGGCGAAGAGGGAGACAGGAAGTCGGGAACTGCCATTTGTCAAGCACAGTGGGATAAGGCCCTACATGCCAGAGTGGGGGGGTAGGAGGTGGGATGGTGAATGCAATATATTACATGAAGGACATACCTTTCTTTACCTGGAACTAAAAATAACCAAAAGGAAATCACCTGACTAGACACCTCAATACCTCCCCAGGAGAAATATGGGGTGTGAGTGTGTGTGTTTGGGGGGACAGGGGGAGGGAGTGGGGGTTGTGGTATCTCTCCCTCCTTTGAAGCACTTGAGCCATAGTTGTGGAGGCAGCATTTCAAATGCAACATCCCTGGTATTCTTTTGTTTGTGAAGCTTCCTCAGTCTCTGTCCTAGGAAAGCTCAGCTTGGAGTGGGCTTTCAAAATGCAAAAGGCTGTGCCCTGGCCAGTGTGGCTCAGTTGAAGTTGACCTTCATCCCATGAACAACCTTTGATGTTTCTCTCTCTCTCTCTCTGCCCGTTCCCCTCCCCCCTCTCTAAAATCAATAAGCATGTCCTCAGGCAAAGAAAAAATGCAGAATGCTGAGTGAGACTATGATTTTTCAACCTAGTACTCTGTCATTCTTGAGTTCAAAATCTCACTTTAAACAGTATCCCCGAATGAGGGGGGCGTCAAGGAGCCCCAGGGATGCACACGTGCATCTGTAATAAACTGATTAAGGTCACTTGTCTCTTGGACATGGCCAGTTTTGCTCCCACGATTATGGCAAACAAACTCAAAATATTTCAAAAAATTAATGTTAGGGAAAAACTTGTGGGAACATCTGATAAATGTTAACTAACTCATATGGCCAATTATCTTAGATTTAATAGGCAAACCCAATAATTTCAAACAGTACTTTTTCAACCTGATACTCAAGCAGGAGACAACTATTCTCTAATTAAAAAGTAAGTGACTGAATACAGAATCAAATTTCAAAATTTGCACATAAAAACATTTTCCCAATATGTAAAATGCCCTTTATCCTTAAACACCCATTTTAATAGTGACATAAAGATAACAGCACTATTGTATTAGTTCTTCATAGAATTTTGGTTTCTAATTTTTAAACTAGGGATGATAGTGTCTACTTTGCCGATACTGTGATATTTAATGAGAAAGTTAACGTAAAATGCCTAACAATGGGTGGTGCAGTGCATCCTCTCAAGGAATGATGAGTAACTACTATACCTTGCCAAAATTTACTTATACACTGATTTATAATTTTTAGGAAAGGTTTAAGTACTTATTGTTCACAAAATATTAAAACCTTTATCAAAATGTAAATGAAAGAGGGTAAACTGATTTAAGTGACTAAACTAGCTAAAGGCTCAGAGAAGATAAATCATTTTCCCAAAGTGACTTAGTAAGACCACAACGAAGTTTAAAAAGTGCTTGGAACATCTTGTCATGGCTTACATTATCATTATCTTAAAACCAAAGCAAAAAAAAAAAAACTATTTCTGACTATAACACTCAGTGTGCATTCTGATGACTTGAACCAATATAATAATTCATCTCTACTCGGAGACAGGCAGCAGCTGTCAGCTGTCACGCGTACCAGCAGCTGGCAAACAAACTGAACCCTTTTGATTTAAAGGAAAACAACATCCGCACTCACCCGGATCAACCCATCCAGGCAAACAAAACCCCCTCAGAGTTCTCAGTAAATAAATACCTGGCCAAAGTTAAACACGGCACAGAAAAACTGTAACTCAACATACAGTCTCCCAGGCTCTCGGTTAAATAGCCACCATAAACAACTGGAAAGATTCTGCAATGGAAGGAGAAAATAGTATTTTTAAATGAAATAAGCTAATCATTTCTCTCCCTAACAGAACAATAACTCACCTACTTAATAATTAGGAAGAAGAACACTAAAGGGGGAAAACACCAAGAATACAGAGGCTTTGTCTTTTGAACAAGAGGTTTCAACTTCCCTTGACAGATGTCACTCAAGCATCATCTATTCTGATCAGATTTGAAGCAAGAAGACATAAGCCATAATACAGCAGCTTACATAACATATCAGGACTGCCGACTAGCCTGAGACAGGACTGATTTTAAAATTAGTTCTACACAATGAAAACAATCACATCACTAAGCAACAATTCTTGGCAGCATTTCTTTTGGATTTTTGTTCTGAAACAGCAGTCACAATGGTGCTGGCTGATACCATTCTGTGTAAGTAGCATCCCAGTGTGAAAAGGGTAAGAGGGTTTCCTCGTGGATTATGTGGTCCATTTCCTACCTTGGGGCAAGTTACTCTCAAACCATCTCAAATAATTATATAAAAATAACAGACAATTCACAAAAGAGTATATAAAAGCAATTAAAAAACCCTTTAGTAGTAAAAAATACATTAAGAAACTGCTGTTTTACCTACAAAATTATCAAATTAAAATATAACAGTCAATGTTGGTGAGAATACTTTACAAATCTATATTACTCCTTTGGAAAACAATTTAGCAAAATGCCTCCAAAGGCACAGAAATATTTACGTATATTCTTTGATCCAGTTTTCCCAACTTTGAGAACTGATTATAAGGAAATATACTGCATGGAGATGTTTATCAGAGCATTTTTAAAAACTAGGAACAATCCATAAGGAATTGGTTAGTTATATAATACATCTCCCCTATGGTTTACTGAGGAGCCATTTAAAGTAATGGTTTACTTTAAAGCCATTTAAAGTAATGCACAACTATGTAGCAACATGAAACTGCTTGACTTAAGTGACTAAGCAGGAAATAAGTCTGTATGTATGATTAGAACTATGAAAAATGTACTAAAAAATAGAAGTCAGTGGTGTGATGGACATTTTTCCTCTTTATTTTGTATTATATGAAGTGGTTATGTTATTTTGATAATTTAAAAATTGTTTTTTAAAGTTGACTGATCTGAGGAATATCTTCTGAGAGACCACACAGGCATTCCCCTGAGGTCAGTCAAGGAATCCATTAGGAATAAGTGGCCCCACTCACATCACAGAAACACCTCGCTTTACCAAATTCCAGGGTCAGAGTATAGACTGAAAAAGTGTGATTCTAAGCAAAATAAGCTATTGGAACATTTAGGCAACAGAGTAATGTGAATTATTCATTCTTCTTTCCCCAAAAAAACATTTAGCTCAAGATTAGGATTCAGATAGCCTAGCGGCCACCCCCCTGGGAAGTAGTAACTAAGTTTCTCCCAGATGCCTGAATAAAACCTTTGCCAAACATTTAAAGAAATGACCCCAAAACAAAATCAGAAGAAACACTTACAGCAAACAGGCCAATAATGAGAAGTAAACAGAGCAACACGTGTCGAGTCAGTTGCTGGTCTCCACTCTGTAGATACTGCTCTTCTTCCTGGGCTAATATGCAGCTCTGGGAGTTACAGCGACTCACACAGTGATCGTCTGCGGAACAGTAAGTACAACAATTTGTAATCAGAGCTTTTTATTTGAATGCACTTTAAATTCATAATGACTTCCTACAAATGCACATTCAGCTCAGAATCAGTATATTACTTTAGAGGAATCTGAGGAAGACTCCTTCATGTTGTTTCAGGAGAAACAGGAGTTGTGTTTTTAGTCCAAAAACCATGAGCAGGATGCAATAGTTCCCTTCTACACTGCTCAACAGTGCAATATGTATATACATTTTTAAGGCTTAAATTAATAAATCAAGTTTCACCCGTAATAAACCTACATATTGGTGATGAATACCCTATTTTGGCTAGTAGGTAACAAATTTACTACTACCACTTGCCTTTCATTAAAGAGTTTAAAATTTGCCTTAGGAAAGATGTTTAAGGCATCAAATCAAAAATATATACTTTATTTACATATAGAACCAAATCAAATCACAGACATGATTCTTCTGTGGCCTAAAAGGGAGTTTAGGGGCCTTTCCCAAGCAACCTGCTTTCCTATCCCAGTTCCACTATATATGGCACCAAAAGCAGGGGAAAACATTTTTACAAAATTGATGTCTAACATACAATCTTTTTTAAAAAAGATTTTATTTATTTTTCTGGAGAGAAGGGAAGGGAGGGAGAAACCGAGGGAGAGAAATATCGAGGTGCTGTGAGAATTACATACATCAGTTGCCTCTCAAGTGCCCCCAACTGGTGACCTGGTCCATAACCCAGGCATGTGCCCTGACTGGGAGTCAAACTGGTGACCTTTCAGTTCACAGGCGGGTGCTCAATCCACTGAGTCACACCAGCCAGGGCTAACATACAGTCTTGTTTCAAAAAGTTAATGACTAAAACACATAGTTTTATAGCTCTTAACCTCAAGCTAAGAATAAAAATTTCATTTCCTAAAGCCACTTTTTAGAAAAAGACATGTGTTCTCAAAGCATTACACATGGAATAGCATAAGAGCTAATGGCATGGGGGGTCACAATGTTGCCAGGTGAAAAGAAGGTGGGCTTCCAAACTACCTCTGCAGTGTGGTCCTATTTTAGTAAAACTTATTTCTGTCTATCTTGGCATAGGAAAATTCTATAGTATATGTAATAACCTGGTCTTAAAATATATGTACAAATATTATAAAATGGATAAAACTAAATTTTAGTATCTTTTATTTGCCTTTTTTATACATTGTAATATTTATTTTGTCTTGGTGCTATGTCAGTGTTTAGGGATGAGAAATTAATTATATTGTTGAACTCTAAAATTTGTCATTCATTCATGGTTTGATTTCCCTCACACTTTACATTAGGCTTAGGAATGATACTAAATTGTGTGAGCAGACGAAGTCCATTTATGATGGCTCCCATTCTATATAATTTTCTCAAAATATGATCAGAGTATCCAAAAAGTCCCTTTTGTTTTCAACAATCAAATTATTGATGAAGAAAACGAAAGAGAAGTAAAGCATAAGGAGATTTCTGGAGCAAAAAAAACTTGTTACAGTACATATCAAATTTGTCAATGGGCTTTACTATTAGGTATTTTGTATAGGGAGAAGAGAATACAGCAGAAAGTCTCGGGAGTTCTGACATAAAGAAACTAGCTTCAGAAAAGGGGGCACAAGTAGAAACCAAAAGGCAACTGAACTGAAGGCCCAAATCAGTTTCCCAACAGAAAGTCAGTGACGGTCCACATCTGATAAATTTTTACTTCTTTCTATGGAAATGCAAATTCTACTACTTAAGATTCATTTCTAGTGAGCAAATGACAGCCAAATTTGAACGCTGCCTGATAACTACCACTTCTACTGCGGTGTTTAGTGAGCATTTACTTTGAACATCACTCACTGTGCTAAGTGATTTGCATACATTATTTCTTATAATCCTCACAACATTTGTTATATAAAAACATAATGCCTTTGGCAACAATACAGTTGACATATGCTTCATCAAGAAAGAGAACTTTCTGTGATTTACCTTCCAAACTTAAGTATAAATAAGTATAATCAACTAAAAGTGCATTTAACTTCACGTAAGTGAATTCTAAATAATTGTTCTACATAATTAGAAATTCAGACCACAAATGTGATTCAGTCTCTTAGTTTGTATGCCAAAAAGTTATTACTTTTAAAGATTTTTCTTTTTATAAGAAAGGGCATATTTTAAGTATATGGATTTAAAATGTAATTAAGCCCTAATTAATTAGTCCTAGCCCTGGGGAAAGAGAGCAGGTGGTGGGAGGAAATCTCAGCCTCTACAGCAAGAAAAAAGGCCAAAAAAATTAATGGTGCTTAGGGCAAACTCCTTGGAATTATCACTTGGGCTAAATGTATTGGAAAACCTGATGTGTGTGCGTGTGTGTGTGTGTGTGTAATACTCCCTATTACTACATCATAAGGACTTTATTATTTAAAAAGAAATTTTTTAAATAATTTATTTCTTTTTATTTTAATTGTTGTTCAAGTACAGTTTTCTGCCTTTCACTCCCATCCCAGCCCACCCCCCAGGACTTTATTTTTTTAACTGAGTATCCATGCATGATTATTCTACTAGTACTTTCCCTCATCCTATTTGAGAACACATATCTTAAAACAGTATGCTTCCATAGAAATTCTATGTAGAGCTCTTTAAAATTTTTTTTATTTGTTGATTGATTCTAGAGAGAGGAAGAGAGAGAGAAACACTGATTTGTTCTCCCTCTCATTTATGCATTCATTAGTTACTTCTTGTATGTGCCTGGACTGGGGATCAAACCTGAATCTTGGGCAGGTTGGGATGCTGCTCTAACCAGCTGAGCTATCTGGCCAGGGCTATGCTGAATTCTTGTAAGGCAAAAGGATAAGGAAACGTCTGTTCCTTAGGCCTATTCTCATAGCCCAGAGGTACTTACTTTTCTCAAACGAAGGAGTCCCAGGTCCACTGGGGCTTATGTTTCTTACTGGCTCTGTGGATAAGCAGCAGGACCCTCCATTTCCCATGGAGCAGGAGCAGCAACCTGTATAGACAACACAATGTCTGAGGATCGAGCCCAATCATCACAGAAATGGGCATTGTCAAGAGATGCCAAACAGAACAAACCAAAACCAAAAGCCAACCAACCAACCAAACATAGACTACAAACAAATCCATTTATACACACACAAATGTCACATGGTATCTATCAAAGAAAGTATTTGAAAGTGCTTATACAGAAAAGTTAATATGTAGAGCGGTCGACAGAGGATCAGCCCCTTTACATATTGTCTCCTCACTTTTATGAGACGAGGAAAAATGTTTTTGTCATTGCTGTTTGACTAGTTTCCACTGTGCTTTGGGAACTAAGAATTTGAACACTTTCCTAAAGTGTTCTATTGCTTACGGTAGTTCATTTTCAAATTCCTTTGCCTGAATTTGAAAGCTCTAAAGGGCTTGGCCCCTTCTCTCCCTATCTAACTGCTCCCACTGATCAGCAAAGACCCTTCCCTTCTTTCACAATTCTCCTTAAAAAAAAAAAAGATTTTATTTATTTATTTTTAGAGAGAGGGGAAGGGAGTGAGAAAGAGATGGAGAGAAACATCAGTGTCCGAGAGATACATCGACCGGTTGCTTCTCACATGTCTGCAACCCAGGCATGCACCCTGACTGAGAATCAAACCAGCAACATTTCAGAGGCTGGTGCTCAACCCATGGAGCAACGCCAGCCAGGGCTCACAATGATTCTCTGCTGGCCTCCACAAACTTCACACTTATTTGGTCTCCAGGCCTCATTTGACAGGGACTTGCCACTTTTGTTAATTTATCTAAACACTCTCTAAGTTTAGCTCAAAACTCTTTGCTTTCAAGAACGTGTTTCCTACTAGTTCAGAAGATGTAGTAAAAACAATTATATTCTTTTCAAAAATATACTTCTGAAAAATCTCTTGCTGGTTTATAAGTAGATTGGTTTACAGAAGTCCCACTGAGACATACGTTACAGAGCTGTGAGTTTTCCTCTGCTTAGTCACAGAAGTGCACGCAGTATCCTTTGAAACATTTCACACAAATACAGACATGGTGTTTCTTGACATGGATAATAGAACAGTAACTTCAGTAACCTACAATATTAAATGTGCTGGAAAAAATAGTTGTGTGCTGAACCTTTCATTGATAATGTGCTTTAATTCTTCAATAGTGTTCTTAAAAACAAACACAAAAAGATTTCAGAAGTATGAAAACTATAATCTATAATAAGCTACTATAAAATGTCTTCATAAATTTCAGATAATGATGTCATCTCAAGGTTTAAAAATAGAGCCACAGAATAATAGAAAAGAAAATACAGAGATCACCTGGCCCAGCTCTCTTATCTGCAGAAACTGGAAGGCTTAAAGCAGCTAAGACAAAATTACCAGCAGATGTAAAGCCAGCCCACTCCAATGACACAGAATTGGGAAAACACACACAGATTATGGCCGCCGTGAAAACTCTTGTACTAAGGCAATTTTCCCTTCAAACATAAATTGGATATTTAAGTAGCCCACTAGCCTTCTCTTTAACTAATTGAAACTTTGACGGTATATTAAAATGGGTTAATTTTCCTTTCAATCATAATTCCACACCGTAACATGTGAAAGCCATGGGTCTCTGATAAATGTGTACCAAGGGGCAGAGGTGAGTGAACTCTCTCAGATTACTGAGGTTTGCAGGGGCTGTCCTGGACATCTAAAGTGTTATCTGACTAGCAAGGCAGAGTAGAGCAGGATTTAGGAAAGGAAAATAACCAGACAGGTTTAAAGACCTTTTCCTTAGGAACACAGGTGAATAGGCAAGTAAACAAGAATTTTGTGGTGGCAGTTTCTAGGGTAGCTTCACAAAATCATGGCCTATCTCATCTACCCCCATCCATCTATCCATCCATTTAGCACAAACTACTGAACACGTACATTAAGCCTGACACTATGCTAGGTGCTGAGGCCATGACAGGCCAATCAGTCATAGCACTTAGTCTGGTGGGTTATATGGATAATTTCAAAAGCAATTATAAAAGTGACGTAAGAGGAGAGGGAAATATAAACATTGCAGAGGGTTTCCTCTGGAGGTGATATCTGTCTTCTGGTTCCCCGTTCATATATACTAAAGGTGCCAACTAGTTTTCCTGATGGAGATGATGATGCAGCATTTAAAGAACATCTATGCACAGATTTTTGCTCTTTTTAAAAAGACATGTAAAGAATTAGCAGCAAAAGTCTCTGGGCTTAGGACACTTAGTTTAGGATCCCCACAGATGTTCTCAGGCCTTCCGTAGCCTGTTCTGAAACACTTGTGGAAAGGGAAGACACTGAACCAGCTGGAAATGGTGGTCTTCGAGCCCTGACTGAAGGCAGACAGCACACGGGTTTATAGGATGAATGTAAGAGAACACAAAAAAAGTGAGGAAAGAGAGGATGCCGGGCATGACCAGAAAAGTGCTCTAGACTTGGGAAAAGCGGCTTTTAAAATGTTAGTGAAAACATAAATGTGCTTCTTGAACTACTGTTTTAAAAGGGAAAATGGCCAAGAGGGCTCAAAAGGATGAAATTATGATACAATCACAAAAGGCCTAACAAATTTGTGAGCACCATCAATAAAGTAAATTACAAATTAGTGAGCACCATCAATAAGTAAATTAACAGGGACCTGACTGAAGCAGGGTTAATGGTGGAGGTCAGGACTTGGCAAACCAGAGCCCTGTGTAGAAGGACACAGCAGTCTATGAAGGAGGGGTTGTCAGCATTAGATATGGAAACCAAGGCAGCGGGAGCTTGCCCAAGTTCAAACAGCAGTAAACTGTGGAGTTAGGGTGTGGACCCAGGCAGCCTGGCTTCCATTCCCAGTTTTTAAGCACTGGGCTATATCTTTCTGGTTTGAGACAGAGAGAGAGCGAGGGAGAAGGAAGGCAAAGTAAAATGCCTTATAAGATTTGTGGTTTTTTTTCCTTTTAAGATAAAATGCAGACAACTGTAATTGAACAACAATAATTTTTTTAAAAAGATAAAAACAGTTAAAAAATTTTAAATCTTTTCTCCCTTTTTGCTCTCTTTCTTCCTATCTGTTTCCTTATTAATGGTAACAACTAATAGTTTTGAGATTAGTCAGCTCTTGGCTCCACAAAATCTCTAAACAAAGTATATACCATCATTTATACTTCCTAGCACAATATTTTGTCGGTGAATCCAAAATGTGTATTCTATCGCTGAGTTCCCTTCACGAACTGAAGCAAACCCCACAACAATTGTTAACACTTATGAACAAAGTCGCTAGTGAGGGTCATATTTTCACTTATACCAAGGACTGCTAAACATTTTCTATAAAGGGCCAGATGATAAATATTCTGCAGACCACCGAGTCCCTGTTCGATGACTCATCTCCACCAGTGTAGTATGAATGCAGCCATAGACAATCATGAACAAACGACTGAGCTTGGCTATGTTCCAATAAAACATTATGGACACTAAAATTTAAATTTCATATGACTTTCAAGTGGCACAAAATATTTGTCTTTAAATTTTTTTTCTTCAACCCTTAAAAAACATACAAACCATTCTTACCTCTTGAACCTGTACAAAAACAGGTGACTGGCCAGACTTGGCCTGTAGACAGTAGGTTACCAACTCCTAACTTACACCGTTAACCCCGCTCCAGTCAGGCCTCCTCGGGCATTTTATCGATGGTGCTTGCCTGATGCAAGTTGTTATATTAGCAAATGTAGGCACTTAGTTTCCTAAAAAGGGCCTACCTTTGGTGTTACTTTTTTTCTAAAACTCTCAGGTCTGAGGAAGTTTAGGGTTTAACAAAAGATTATCCTCACAAAAAAAATTATAAACAAGAATCTAATGAATGAACTTGCAAGCTCTTTCGATTATTGACTTTCATTTAAGTTCCTCATCTGAGAAATACCTGTGATAGTCAAAATAATTCAAGGAAATTCCCTTAAACAAAACACTGAGGACATATGCTATACAGGCACGTAAGAGTTTCTCTACATTAAGGATCATACTTGTTTCTGGGATAGAACTTGTAAAAGGTAAGGGTTCATTTATTGGCGCTGGACCCTCCTCAAAAGCAGTGTTCGCAGACTCCACGGCTTTGTGGCTCTGAGACTGGTTGAAACATTCGTAGCGTCCCGCTTGGGTGCTGCGGTTCATACACATGAGTGATATGCTGGCCGTCGCGATGCTGCAGAACAGGGTGACTGACGTGATGATCATCTGCCAACGTTGCAAAGAGACATTAAGCCACTTTTCACAATTCCATCTTCCTAATCTTAGCAGGATAGGTTAAAGGTAATTCTTTGGGGTGGAAAATGAAGTATCTTCATAGCTATAAATGCTCCAGAACAGTGGTTCTTAAAAAAGAGGAGGAGTATGGATGGGATATAAGTTACTTGTTGAAAAATTAAGAGTTTGCTTGTAATCTTATAAGATTTCTAAACTCTTCTTTTGCTATACATCAATGCCATGGTTTTGTCTATGAGTAATTTAAATAACTGTTTACAGATTTTTTTCTTCATAATTCAACCATACTTTAACTAGAGACTCTTTTATGGTAATAATACCAAAAATAAATAATTATAGGTAATATTTACTGAGTATTAACTATATGGCAATACTAGTTTAAGTCCTTTATGTGTAATCTTATTAATTCTCACAGCAACCCAGTAAAATTCAAAATTACAAAACAAAAAAAGGTAAGAAATCAAAATCATTTGAGGAAGTTTTAAATAAACACATCCATGGCACCCGCCCTGGAGAATTTCTGATTCAGCAGGTCCCAAAAGTCTCTTTCTCTATAGCTTTCAAGCACACTTTCTCACAGATACTTTCCGTTCCGAAACTTACATTTATTACAGGATTGAAAGTCAAGAACCTGGTTTTTATTATTACTGCTAACTCATTAAATAGCTTTAAATTAATCACTCTTTCCTACAGTAGAGGAAATATAATTCATAAGTGTGTTTAAGAAGACTCAGTAAATTTCAAACACATGGAAATCCTCAGCTAAAAATGAACTTAATATAAAATCTTTACCACATTCTGAGGGTAAAGGGATGTAGGATCCTTTACCACATTTAAAGGGATGTAGGATCACCAGTGTGATATGTTAAATTGGAATAGATTTTCAAAATTAATTTCAAGAAAAGCGAAACACATTAGCAGCTACAAAGGGGCCTTCTCAGGAACAGAAGTGTCACTCTTCTCACCTGCTCCTTCCCATAGAAGAAGGCTGAGTCAATGCTGTCTCCATTATGTTTGCCAGT
The DNA here is from genome assembly GCA_004024845.1 of Tonatia bakeri. NCBI lineage: Eukaryota > Metazoa > Chordata > Mammalia > Chiroptera > Phyllostomidae > Tonatia > Tonatia bakeri. The sequence continues at coordinate 124,439 of PVIA01003067.1, read as the reverse complement.
TATCAAAAGAACACCAACAAGGAGAGCAGGAATTCTAGAACAACAAGGGTTTAGAGAGAAAAAGAGAATGAATGGTAACTACTGACAGGAAGAAAACTCTGAGATGTTGTAAACTTCAGCAGCTGGAGCGCAAGAGAAGGAGGCGGAACCGTTCGTCTGTGAATGGCCGTGGGCCAGCTAACAGAAGACTGCTCCCATGCCTGTGTATCTGCTGGAACTCCGGGTTGATGTCCAGGTAGCTATTTCCACAGATTACTTTTTAGCCAGGCACCATCAAACTCCAGGAGTCTCTGCTTTTTGTTTATGCATGGGTGTACTGGACTGCTGCCCACAGCCAATGCAAGGAGTGGACATTTCTTTTGTGGGCTCCATGCATATCCAGGAGCTGGCACGCTTCACTTTCTCCTACCCCCCTGCCTATGGCCAATATAAATTACTTCAACACCTTATATCTTTCTCCCCACTTTCCCTTGCCTAATGTACAAAAACATTTGCAAACTCTGAGACGATGGACATGCCGTCTTTCCTACCTAGCCATGCAGCTGGTGGTTTAGACCCCAGGCCCCAAGACTGGTCTTCTCTTTTGCTGGCCATGGCCTAATAAACCCTTTCTTTTAAAAATAATTTCAGCTGTGGAAGTCAGAAATTTTTAACACTGTATACACAGAAACATGTAAGCGAACAGAAAACTACCAACTTACCCCCAGCCACATATGATGATGATTCCAACTGGAATTTGTACCCTCTCTTTCTTTTTCAAAAGAAACAAGGAAATTGCTAGAAGTCCTAAGAACAAAAAATAGGGGTTGAAAGATATATAATTACTTGATGTTGATCAGACTTCATGGAACTTTATTTAATCAAGCTTCTTTCAGTAGCAGTCTATAGTTTTTGCCCTAAAATTTACTCCAAGTAAATGCTTTCCTCAATAATTTGAAGCAGATTTTCTTAATTCAAAGTCATTTGTGTTTTCCCTCCTATACTGTGTCTTTACTCAGATCTTATTGTTTTATACATGAGGATTTTTATCAAACACTCAAATCATCTTATGTTTTTGACTGATGTCTTTGGAATCTAAGTATATTTGGAAAAAGAAAAATTTTAAGTGGCTACAGAACAATTCTAAGAATGAAAACACTCCCATTCTATTGGTGCTAAGAAAGTACAGGCAATTCTTCCACAGGTTTTGTTTTTGGAAAATGCCCCAAGTCTAAATGATCTATGTTAGTACAAATACAATAAGAATTTACTACAAAAACAAATGTTTTAAGGTTCTTTAGCTTTCCTTATACCATATATCCAATTATTTATACAAGTAATCTCGTATTTAACAAAATCTACATAGCTATAGAATCTTAGAGCTTTCGGGCTGGAAGGGACGGACCACTGCTATAAATCCACACCTTCGTTTCACCAGTTTGGGAAACAAGGGTCAGCCAACCCACACAGCCAGCAGAGGGCAGAGCAGCACTGGGAACCTGGTCACCGGCTCCAAGGCAGGTCCACTGGATTAGTGTTTCTAAAACTCCAATCCACGGACCTGATGGTTCCCCAGGCATATTCATCAGAATCTGGAAATTTCTGAGAAATTTTAAGTCTTTTTGGTATATTTTCAATGACAATCACCTAACTGCCCATCTTACAACTAAAGTACAGTCTTAGGATTTCAGGGCTTACATTTGCTTTCCTATTCAGTTTGAGCCAATTGAAGGCAACACATGACCCAGAATGAAGGCTCTGTGGCAGTTTGAGGAGAGAAAAGCAATGAGAAGACCAGACCTTAAACCCACATGTGGAAATAAAGGCAGGGTGAACTTAAAAAAACCCCACAAAACCCTAACCGCAGACACGATTTCCATTTTACATTTCAAGCTATGATTCAGATTAGCAAACAAGATCCTTTGCCATGTCAATAAATGTTGCCAATTAGAATTACTGAGTTTATAGCTTCGTTTGAATCTCATCTGTGAATTTGCTTGGGTTTTAAAGTTATGTATTAGCTGTATATAAGGAATTCATACCTAGATTTAAGGTTGTACAGATTAAGTAACCATGTGCTAAAAATAATATAAATCAACACGAACATCCTCAAGAATTACTTTTCTTACAGGGACCACACATTACTCAAATTCAGGATAGTATAATATCCACTGCTCTTCTCTAAATGCATTTGCACATGCTGTAGTTTCAGGTTTTCAAAGGGCCCAGGAAACAAGGAACCAATCACGAAAGTGTGCCAACTGTGTTACAGTACCGAGGGCACTCTTCAAAATTCTAATGTTCATAATTTCTTCCTTGTGAAAAGACTGACAGGAACAGCTTCAGTCTGGCCCTGCATCTCTTACTGACGAAGTTGCGAGAGCTCCTGCCCAAAGCAGTTAAACTCTTTGGGCCTTATTTTCCTCATTTGCAAAATGATAGATTTAAACCAGACTAGTGTTTCCGAAGTGTAGAGATAAAAGGTGGCAGGAGGGTGACAAGTTTTTGACTAGTTATGTGTTTAACAGGTATTTCAAAAGTTTTTAACAGCACATGAAACCCTGGATACTGATACAAGTGAAAAAAAAATGTGAGTCAATTTTTAGGAAAAAACAAGGACATGGCTATGCAGATATGGCAAAAATCATGAGGATGGTATGCAAATAGTGAAATTAAAAATGGCTGAATGGGATGATTTAAAATGACACTTGAGGTCTAAAACTCTGTTTCATCATAAAAATCTCAAGGTTAAAGGGCTCCTTTAACCTTGATCTATTCCCTTAATTGGGGTTAGGGAATTCAGAATGTTTTTGGATAGATTTTGGCATACATGCTTGAAGAGTGTTTCAGGGAGACTTGGGGTTTTTTGATACATTGATCTATTTTCTACTTTTTTATTCTTATTATAAATTTAGCCTTAGTAAATCCAGGTATTAGATAAATTATTTGGAAATGAAGGCTTTAAGCTGTTTTAATTTGATATCTCATGAAATCTCTTATGCTATCCAAGGTGTACATACTTGCCTTTAAAAAGCTCAAACCTTCTCTTTGCACTGGCTTTTTCACTGTGCAATTCCTCACCACGTTGTTGTTTCATTTTAAAAAGGCTATTGACTTAGTTTGGGCACTGCTTTTGATGGTGAAGGCACGGAGCCAAAGGCCTGTGCCTCACAGCCTCGTCCTGACACCAGCCCCACCATTCTACAATTTCCTTTTAAGTGCCATTTTTTAGGTTCACATTTGTGGTATGAATACAAAATAGCCCAACATAATGTTTAAAAAACATACCAGAATGCATTCAAATAAATATTATACTTCAAAATAGCAATGTGCTAAATCGTTTTGAATATCCTTCCTGGAGCCAGTTGAAATGAGAAATAGTTTTTCTTACTGGGTACTCTTCTATTTCCATACCTTCTTATTCCTTACTTTAGTTGTTCTCATATTATCATTTTTCCCTCTATGTAATACTATAGGTCTATTTGTTGAAAGCCTACCACATACCAGGTATAAATAGCCATATTCATTTAATTCTCAAAATAACTCTGTAAGGTACAATGACCCAGGTACAAATGAGGAAACAGAGACTGCAAAAGTTAAGTCATGTTCTTAAGGCAGAGCTAGAATTTTTTTATTCATTCAGCTGGACTCTGATAGTGAGCTCTGGGACATATCTTACATGCCTCATACTTCTCTGCCCATTCCCTACACCCTCTACCGGCCTCCAGTGCCTGCCCTCTTGGGGTCTCCAAAGGAGAGCTGTGCTGACTGTGGCCTAGAGCCAAAGAGGAAAAGGGCCATGTGAGGGGAAACCACCCAAACCCTGGTGGAAATATAGCACATTAGCAAACAGAACTCAGCTTTGCGGACTGCCTATGTTAGCAGGTGTAAATGCTGAGAGAATACCTTACTCCTGTACTGGGAGAATTCAAAAAGATCACTAGAAGCTGAGGGTTTATAGTGATGGAGAGAGGACAGACCTAAATTTCCACTCATGGTCCAACTTACCTGCCCATAGGTAGGTGCTATAGAGGGAGCTGTACAATAGAACAAACACCAGAATTTGTCCAATAAAATTCTTTTCTTTAACAAAATTCCATATTATCATTCCAGCACAGACAACAGACTAAAGAAAAAAATAGAAAAATACAAAGTCATAGTCGTGTTTTATTCACAGTAAATATAATTATTCAGTTTAAGTTAGTACCGACTACTTATCAACTATAGCATTCTAGTTATACTAAAACTTCAAGTTTTATGGTAAAAAAATCTTTCTTATACAGATTCTTTAACAATGTACATATTCAATTAAAACAGATGATAACATTCTAAATATTAACTTTATATTTAATAATGGTTTACATAGAAAATGCTAACCTTCCCATTATAATTTGAGACATGCAAAGACTTAACTAGAAAAATGAGACTGGGAGGGTTCAATTTTTAATGACACAATTATTTCTATTAAAAATGCAAAATTATCATCAAATACATTATGAACCTCAACTTTATACAGTTCAAGACCCATTACAGTATTTAATAAATTAGGCATAAATTGTTATAATCAAATTATAATTGATTGCATTTGGTAAAAAAATATTTTTGACTATAAGTAACTTATAAAATTACTTTATAAGTAATTTTCTTCTCTGTAGTGGTGGAGATGAGAAAGCCATAGTTTTAAATATCTATAGGTTACTAACCTGAGCAATGAGTAAATTAGTTGTAAGCATATGAGGAAGCTGTTTATATTTTTTACTCAGAAGAAGAATAGCCAGAGACCAGATCTTAAAGACAAAAGGTTCAAAGGTTATTCAGGTTAAGAATCTTTATAATCTTTATAATTCAATTACTTATTGAACTCATTGATTAGCCTCTTTAAAGAATCCACTTTATCCTGGTTCAGAAAAAAAATTCCAACATTGTATTTACTTTAATCTGTCTAGTTCCCTAAATGGTATCAAGGTGAAGTACTATAGCCAAAGTAAAATAAAAAGCATGGAGAGATCCTATTGTAAATCAACTGTCCAAAAATGACAGGGTCTTTGAGAATCCTGACCAGGGCCACGTTCTAACTTCCCCTACCTTTGGTGGCTGGGGTGGGATACAGATTCATAGCCAACTATTCAGGGAGAGAGCTTTAGTGGGAGATGCAGCTACAGTGCACCAAGTTCTCCCGTGTTTTTTAAAAGAGTTTATTTATTTTTAGAGTGAGGGGAAGGGAAGGAGAAGAGAGGGAGAGAAACATTGATGTGAGAGAGAAACATTGATCAGTTGCCTCTTGTACATGCCCCAACCGGGGACGAACCCGCAACCCAAGCATGTGCTTTCACCGGAAATTGAACCAGTGACCTTTCGCTTTGCAGGATGATGCCCAACCAACTTAGCCTCATCAGGCAGGGCTACATTCTCCCTTTTTGATTCCATTGACTCATGTGGTATCTAAATTCCAGGCTATCTTACCTCAAACAATACACATTGCCTACCTTAAGGTTTTCTTTCATTCCTTATAGTGAAAAGGATAGGGTTTCTATTGTACCTATACAGAGGCCAGCCAAGTATGCTGGTTAATTTCCTTCTTTCTGCTCCCCTCATTGTCCATCAAAACTTATACTGTCTCTCTCTCCAAACTGCCCTCCTACCAATGGGCATTGATTGTTAAGAATATGTAACAGAAGTGAAAGTTCCTAAAAATTACATTTATTACACATTTGTTACCAATATACCTATTCATCCCCACTTCCTTTCCTTTAACAGTAAAAGTTGTCTTTTTTCAATCAAAATACTGCTTGAATTCAATAGACAATTTATAAAATACTCTAGTTGTCAAATGTGTAAGTATTTAACCTGAGCAAGATATATCCAAAAAGTGTCACTAACATTAAATGGGTGAATGGATGGGATCCCAAGGATCCCTCAACCCCATGATGCTGTGACAGCCAGTATCTGTGTAGTTAGTGATTCACCACATACAGAATGCTTTCCACACATACTGTCTCATGTGATCCTTAAAGCAACCAAAGAAAATAGGTAAAATTATTATTTCCACTTTATGGCTGAGAAAACTGAAGCTTAGAGAAGTCAAGGCAACTCCACAGAGACATACAGCTAGTTTGTGATAGAGCCAAAGTCAAGTTCGGGCCTGACTAAATTCCATGCCTTGTCTGCTATACAATTCTTACTCCCAGTTTGAAAGATAAATCTCTTAAGACTGATATTATGTTTTATGGGTAGGCTTTAGTGTTCTCTACTGCCTACAAAATTAGATTTTCAAATTTCTAAATTTCTGTTACCAAGCTATCTGCAAACTCATTCTGTGGTTTTCATTCATTTTTACACTGAAACATACTTACCAAGGAGACCAGGCTGATAATACTTATATCAAAACTAACATTCTGGATGGCATAAGCCAAAGGCTTAGGGTCCATTGAGGGGAAGGTCAGTAACCAGGCAGAAACGTACATGATCGGTGCAGACACGAATGTGCTTATTACCATCCCTGAGGTTATCTGCAAAATAAAATCAAAGTGAGGAAAGGGTCAAGTCACATTTAAACAGTTACCTTAAACTTTAAATGGCCACAGCACACTAAGGCATTCTAAAATAAAAGCAAGAGTCAGTAAAAAGATATCACAGAATCCAGCATGTCATCTGATGCCATACTCCCCCTTTCTGAGCGCTCTTTTTAAAAGAAAACACCATTAAGTCCCGTTGGCTCTTTTTCCAGTCTATGCTCAGTTAGTTTCTACTTTCACACAACAAACAGCAGACATCCCATGGCTGATGGTAATCTTCTAGGTTCTAAGAAGTAAACCATATTAGTGATCTAATTAAACTGATGACCAATTTCCTTTCATACTATTTCATAAAATATGGGGCAATAAAAGCAAGTTAAAAAAAGCATAAAATTACTATGCAAACATTTTATAGACCAAAAATGGAAATGACCTTTGTTAAACAATTTAGTACCTTCACGTTATATTTCAAAAACATTTACTCTACTGCTGTAAAGAACATGTACAGTATGCTTAGACACTGATAACAACTTGGTTTTAATTGATTTTAGCTATTTGCTGCAGTTGATTATGTGGTGTTTTCCATTTGGAGGCTGAATTATCAATGAGTGAAATAGAATCTTTTCCCTCGAAATTTCAAAAGTTACTCTTCCATAAATAGCCTTTAGGCTTAAGTGTAAGTACAGAAATAAAATACTTGAAACTAAAAAAGACTAATGAAAAACATCCTGGCTGAATGAAGATCCCAGATTAAAAACTTGTTACATGATGTCACAGGATATACCATGAAGTAACTTATAGATATTAAGTTCTCATTAAAAAATGCTGACTTCTGTTTTTTGAAAATTCACTCTCTACTAACCACACAAGCAATCAAACTCAGAACATGGCATATACGTACAATCTCCACTTCCATGTTGAACTGTGTCGCAAAGATGGCCACTCCCGGTGCTACAGGAAAGACACCGTACAAAAACGCATAATTTGATAAACTTGTATGGTTCACTACACTGTCGCCCTTGTCCAAGACCTCCACCATTTCTCTGCACAGAAGTGGCAACACCAGGCTGAAGGAACAAGAAATGCATCATAACTTGATACCCAAGCATGCTGGTCCCCAAGTGGTAAATGGCTCTCGTGAACTTGGCATTAGGTCATTGTTCTTCTTCCTGGAAGGTACATCTATTTGCATGCACACATTCTCTGTATGCCTACTTGTGGACATTTCATTGAAAAACTCAAGAATTCAACTTACAGCCATTTAAAATGTAACAGTATTCTAAAAATACTTTAATGTTAGTATTTAGGAAGAAGAAAGACTTTTTTCTACAAATAATTTTCTTGCAAAAAGCTTGTAAAAGTTATAAAAATAGCTGCTGTTTCTTGTTTCCTCTATTAGTTCATTGAAATGTTAAAAGAAAGAAGATTGACAATCTGGGTAAACTTTTAAAAAGAAAATTACTAAACTCAATTTTGAAAAACAAAGCTTTTTTTAAAAATCATGATCAGGGGTTTAAGTGGTTCAGGTAATGATAATGTTGCTCAATTAGGTTTTCAAAAACAGTAGAAAAGTGGGTATCTTACAATTAGTTCTTCATCTTTGGAAAGACAAAGGTTTAGCAAAGAAACAGAAACAATTGAAATAGAGCAGAAAATTGGTGAAATCTGGACATGGTGAAGAGTCAATTATTAAACAAATCCTTCGGGATTCCATAGAAAGGGCATTATCAATAAATAGTAGCTGAGCTAACAGAGCTTCCCCCTAAAAACAAGACCAAGGTTGATGATATTTTTACAGCTGCACTTAGAGAGATGCTCTAGCATCAAGATCTCTTCTGTGCACTTTTTTAATTAAAAAAGTAGATAAGTCCTGACTGGTGTGGCTCAGTGGGCTGGGCATCCTCGCACAAATGGAAAGGTTGCAGGTTCAATTCCTGGGCAGGGCACATGGCTACAGGCCAGGTCCCCCATGAGGGGCATGCAAGAGGCAACCAATCAGTGTTTTGCTTGCACATCGATGTTTCTCTCCCTTGCTTTCTCCCTCCTTTCCCCTCTTTCAAAAATTAAATAAAATTAACAAAATAGATGAAAATATTAAATAGGGATCAAAGACCCAGAAAAAAGGTGTTAAAAAATGAGAATATTTAGCCCTGGCCCAGTGGCTCAGTGGGCTGGAGCGTCATCCCATATACCAAAAGGTTGCAAGTTTGATCTCCGGTCAGGGCACATACCTAAGCTGCAGGTTCAATCCCCAATTGGGGTGCATCCAGGAGGTAACCAACTGATACTTCTCTCTCACATCAATGTTTCTCTCTCCCTCTCTCCCTTCCTCTCTCTCTAAAATTAATAAATATATCCTCAGGTGAGGACTTCAACCATTTTTTAAAATGAGAGTATTTAAATTCTACTTATAAGCTGATAATACTATTACTGTTAGAACCATATCTATTACTGTGCCAATACTAATGAATATTTTACTTCTAAGGAGCATTATACCACCATAAATTATATTCTTATTATTACTGATAGAATATTACATTTGAATATTATAGATAGAATTTGTATTCATTTGTACTATTTTGAAAATATAGATACTATTTTATATTGCACTGGTCTCATAAAATTAACTGTCAATACAAGAGCTGAACTCAGTAGTTAAGAATGCCCCAAGTACCCTAGGATAGTCTGGCACTAAAACTGATGTCACTTGCACCATGAAGTATAACTCCATGGCTAAGGAACTAAGTAAGCTGAAGAACTATTAACTCAGGGGCTGATAACTCTTTGACAGGCTAGGATCAGATGGTTGATAATAATCATTCACATTAACTTAGTTCTATTTAGAAATTTCAACCACCCTCAGTATTACAGAAGATTTCCCCCAAATTCATGATTATATGCATTTGAAAGAGTTTGTATTAAAAATTATTGTTCTTTTCATCACTAAGATGCTTTGGACTTCAGGATTTTAACAGATTTAGAAAACTCAGAAATCCTGCAAAATTCCTTAAAAATATTATTGTACTTGGACATTAGGAGATATTCAGTGAAATTATATAAAAGCTGAAGGAAAACCAATAGTCTTTATCCTCTAACAGTAAAACAGAAAGGATAACCTACATGAAATAAGAAAATTTCTTTCCTCAATACACCAACATCACATTTTCCTTTAAATCACAAGTATTCAGTTAGGAGAAATTATTATCACCAAATTACTTAAAAGAGAAAATAGTTACAGACATTCCAATGAGCTGGCTAAATAAGACTTTCATAAAATATAATCCCCAAGTTAAATAAGTGAAACTTACAGTTTAGCTGTGATGAGAAGAATTAGAACAACAAATGCTGATTTCTTCAGTTTTTTTATTTTTCCTACCATTGTGAGACCAAGATAAAATAGAGCTGCTCCAGAGAAAGAATTTGCAAGTCCATCAAGGAAATTTTCCATATATTCAGGCACCTTTTGGTCAAGAATAAAATTGAAGGCAATGCCAATGAAGACCATAAATACTATTGGATTCTGTAATACTCGCAGAAGTCCAAGTCCCACAATTTTTACTTTGTTTTGAGAAGCATTTTGACTGTCTTTCCACTTCTGGATTTCACAGAAAATGAACCCTATAGGGTTTAACATCATAAGAGATATTGGTGCCACCAAATAAATGTACTGGAGATATTCTGGGTATGTAGTTTGATATAAAGCTTCAACTGCAAAACAAGAATTAAAATTGATTTTTAAATGATTACTATAGAAACTAATTAATAAATTATGCGTATAACGTTTTCTGTGCACGATTATACCGTATTGTAAATTAAACCTAAATAGTGCAGAATGACCTCACTAGCTTTGTTGTGTAAACAGAACTAACTTAGTAGGAAAATTGAAAAAAGAAAAACATAACATGTTGAATAATAATTAACTCATAATAATCAACTTTTACAAATTTTTAGTAATACCTCCTAAATTTTACTTAGTAGAGGCTTAGATCAGTCACAATAAAATGGAGGAATTGTAGAGTTCTTTATTTTAAATGGTTATTGATTTTGGGGAGGAAGGGAAAGAGAGAAAATCAATGTGAGAAAGATACATTGATTTTTTTTTCTCCATATGGGCCCCAACCTGGGATCAAACTCATAACTTAGGCATATGCCCTGATCAGGAATTGAACCCACAACCTTTTGGTGTACAGGATCATGCTTCAACTGAGTCACACCAGCCAGGGTGAACTGTAGAATTCTTTTTTTTTTTTTTTTAAAGATTTTATTTATTTATTTTTAGAGAGGGAAGGGAGAGGGAGAGAGAGAGAAACATCAATGTGCGGTTGCTGGGGGACATGGCCTGCAACCTAGGCATGTACCCTGACTGGGAATCGAACCTGCGATGCCTGGTTCGCAGCCCGCGCTCAATCCAGAACTGTAGAATTCTTAAAAGAAACAATTCAAAGTAAAGTCCTTATAACAAAACATTTAAGTAGTAATAGCAACAGGTAGCTGGCTGTTGGTTCCTGTGAGAGAGAGGGCTCACTGGAGTGTTGAGGCAGAAGTCTCGGTACAGAGGACAGACGAGCAAGTAGCAGATGACAAACTCAAAAATGAACACTGAAGGGATGAAGTCCACGCTATACAGGAGAAGTAGAGATGGGTGATGGTCAACAGAAAGGAGAACTGGGGTTTCCTATGAAGTCTAAGAATTAGATGTAGTTGGAAGTTTAGGACTTCAGAGTAGTCAGATAATAAGCTCTTGAACTAATATTGCACAGTTGAGTAGGTCCAGGATAACCTAGGATGGCCATGCTAGTTGGTGGCTGAAATGGAGTAGAGAAAAACATCACTGATGATGAGGAGGTCAAGGAACTAAAAGGGCAGAGAATTTGACACACAATTCACATAGATGCTAAAGTCAAGCAAGATAATGGCAAAACTTGGCAGCAGAGAAGATAACAGTGAGCCAGATATTCAAGTCTTCGATGAATGAGGAATGACCAGAATGAGGTCAATAGATGAGAGCAGTGAGTCTGTGTTTGAACCTCAAAGAGGCGATTTTTAACAAAGAGCAAATAATAACGGCCTAGCAGTGGTACAAGGTGGCTATGAGGGAGCCAGTCCTGTCTACCATTGCTCACACAGCATGCAGGGAATGAGAAAAGGGGCAGCCTCCATCTGAGGGAATGAAAGGGAATGCAGGGCTTCAAGACCAGTGAAGATGCTGAAGAGTTAGGGATGGAAAGATGGATAAGAAATGTTTGGAAGGGTGGAGTCATGGAATGCACATTTAGCTAACACAAGTTCAACTACTCTCTCAAGGAAAACAAAAGCTTTTTTTTTTTCTTTTCCATAAAGCAAGTTTCCATATGCAAATGAATTACTTAACTTGTTGTTCTCTGAAGAACAATGCTAGCAAAAAAAAAAATCGGGCTGGGTTAGATTAAGGAGTATACACTGAGTATGTGTGCTGTATTCTGTAGGTGACTTAAGGGATTTTTCAAGGGTCTGATTGTACATGATGACTTTAGAACCTAACTGCTGCATAAGTTAAGTCTCCTTAAAAAGGGGTATGGTGGGTTGGACCAGACATATAGCAGTTTCTTGGTGAAAGTGAGGGTTGGTGACCTGGTTGTAGACTGATCAGGGCGATTTAGAGCCTTGAAGTAAGCAACCTGGTCTCTAGGCACATTTCTGGCAATGAGTTCTGAAATTATTCAACCTAATATTTAAAGGCTGATTCATAAGTGATTTGAGGTTAAGAAAGACAAAAGAACAACCACAGTCACTCACAAGGAGAGAGGCAATCATGTGAAAAAATGTAAAAGATTAGCTTTCTCAGTTTACATTGAGATACAGTGACATGGGTGGGAAAATATATTTGTTTACTTACTCAGGGTATGTAAGCTTCATTTAATGACATACAAGTGTCCTGTTAAAGTTATGTAACTAGATTATGTAACCTGTAGACGTTCACCCTGTTCTCATTAGCTAAAAACTACTTCTTATAAGAATCAATTTCCTTCTTTTTAGTTAAGCACATGCAGAGGTCTATAGCTCTGGAATGAAGCAGTGGTTAAACAAAACACATTTGATCACATAAAATTTCACAAATTCTTTCTGATTTCCACCCTAGATACACTAGCTCTATAACCCTCAGCACTTTTCTTTCATGTTTCATAAGGTTTTATTTTTTTAAGTAAAAAAAAAGCAGCACTTTTGATAACTATTTCAAGGTAATGAGTGACACTTTTTCTGATCAGATACTCTATGTCTAAGACATCCATATCTGCCCACCACTCAATTTTAAAATAGAGATTATATTTTGGAAAAGCCTTGTGTTTTCAATCTGAGCACAAGGATTTTCCCAAATGGCTGAGATAAAAACACATAAACTTTGATAAAATGCATAAACTTACAGCCCACAGAGTCCCTTAAGTTAATGCCTTTTCCGAAATTTATATTTTTTGCTGTGTATAATGCGCACTTTTTTGCCCAAATTTTTGAGGAAAAAATAAGGATGTGTGTTATACATGGGCACAATGATTACATGCCATGGGTACAATAATCCCTTGTATAATGTGCACAAAACATGGGTGTGCATTATACACAGGAGTGCATTGTACATGGCAAAATACAATACTTTCTTGGCACACTAGCATTTAATAGACTTTAGATTGTTTTAAAGCTCAATACAAATTTGGGCAACAGTCTTTATTATCTGTGGCTAGCCAATCACCAAGTGCTTTCTCTTTTTTCAGGATCTTTTGTATTTTCTCCTCTTGATTCCTACTACTACCACTGGTCAAAAATTTCAAAACTGGGTTACTTAACGTGTTTTCAACCAATATCCTTTTGGTTTTTCTTGGCCACCTCCTTCATCCATTTTATTCACTGCTGACAATATCATCTAAATCTCAACTTTCAAAAAATAAGACTTCTGAACTTCTCACCGCCCACAAGAACAGCTATAAAACCTTTCTTTTGCCATTCACAGTCCAGTCTCCACAACTGGCCCCTCACCTCCCCAGCTCATCTCTCTGGAAATAACCCATTCCCAGTGCAAAGCCTCCATCAGCCAGTTTAACATCATAGTTAGACCGGACAAACACCAGGTTCATAAGTAGTTCTGCATACTGATCGTCATCGCCCAACTTCTTGAAGTGTCTCCTTTCTTATCTGAACCTTGTCTACTGTTTAAGGCCCGTTGCAGATACTACTGCTTCCGCCAAGTCTTCAATCGATATCATGGACATCCTCTTCTCTGGATGGCGCTGGTAACTTGTTTCATACTAGTGGCACCTCAACTAATTCTAAGTTCTTTGAGGGCATCATATTATAACTGTTGAGCCCCAGCACAGCACTGAGCAAATCTGAAAAAAGTTGCTGAATGGAATTAACACATCAATGAAGGTTAAAGGTTTCAGACAGAATAAAAATGTATTTTGTAACACACAGTAATTTATACCTAATTGTTGTTTGTTAACCTGTTTTCTTTTTTATCCAAATTTTCTTTTTCATATCCTGAATATTTACAGAGTAGGTTATTATTGGGGTATTTTTAAGTCAGTTGAACAGGTATTTGAAGGCAAAAGTAGTCTAGCAAGAGAGCAAAACATTGGGAATAAAATACTTGTTAAATTACTATAAGAATATGGTAAACATGGAAATTTCAATCCGTTTCTGCCATCCATTTGCATAATTACTTAACATTGTCTTTAAAAAGACTTTATTTATTTATTTTAGAGAGAGGGGAAGGGTGAAAGGGAGGGAGAGAAACATCAATTTATGAGAGAAACATCAATCGGTTGCCTTTTACACATGCCCCAACCAGCACCTGGCCTGCAACCCAGGCATGTACCCTGACGGGGAATTGAACCAGCAACCTTTCACATTGTGGGGCAACCTTCAACTGAGCCACACTGGTCAGAGCTTAACATGATGTCTTTATAAACTGGTAGTGCTATTCTTTTGTTACCAATCTGAAGATGGATTTTCAAATCTGAAAAAGTATATATAATATATGAAAGCAGTAACCCCTACCAACAAATTAGATTTATAGTCATTATATAAACTATTAAGTTCTAATTAATTAACACTTAGAAATAAGGCTCTTGAGGAGGAGGAGAGATTTCCACTTTGAGGGATTACTATATAGTTTTGAAAGCTAAGAGACAAAATTAGCCACCCATTGTGGCTCCTACTTTGATTCTGGCAGGTTTTCAATCCCTAGCAAATAACACAGAGACCCAGACAAGATCATTCTATTACTTAATGGCATATAGTTAAATGCTTCATTTCCTTTTTGTTTACAGCTCAAGCACTACAGCATAATTATGATTAGTCAGGGTACTTATGTTATCAGCATCATTTGAGGAATAAATTATAGGATTTAACTGTGCCCTATTAGTATCTTTTAATGACCAAGGCAGAGAACCATTCTGGTTTGCTGAAATCAACATTTCACCTCGGTTTCTCTCATACTCAAGTTTCTTTAAGTACCTTTGAAAAGAATTGTTCTAAAATCAAAAACAAACAAAAAAAACAGGGAGCTTTTTACTACAGTTTTCTGTCACTTCAGTGTAGATAAATGATTTTAACGTAGTCTCATAACTGTTATAATTGTCATAGGCTACAGAAAAGGAACCATGACTGTCCTTTCTCTTTATTCATGATCTGCCTTCTCTTGAGTCACCTGTAAACTGGACTGATGTTGACAAACAAATAGTCTTAAAAAGATCAGTTCTTATAAGCTATGATGTTTATCTGTGAACAAGAGAGTGGGAATTCCTGGGAGAGGCCACGTAACAACTGAAAGGGTCTTCTATCTAGAGACAAAGTCTTCTCTGTTCACACTGAATGAGGCCAGAAGGCGATGGGCCTGGACGGCAATAATAAATCACCTCACTGCCGCAGATACACGGCCCTGCAGTTCTTTATCACGCCTTCCAATCTGCAGGTAGGTGGAAAAGCACTTCAGTCTATTCTACTGGATTGTGGTAAAGTTATTTTCTATAATCTAAGGTTACAATAGCTCTTATATTATTTTTTATTTAAAAATTAAAATATATATATATATATTGCATCTCAAAATCTATGAACATAGCCCTAGCCAGGGGGCTCAGTTGGTTGAAGCGCCATCCTGTGCACCAAGGGTCATGGGTTCAATGCTAGGTCATGGCACATACCTAGGTTGTAAGTTCAATCCCCACTTGGGGCACATACAGGAAGCAATCAATTGATGTTTCTCTCTCATATTGTTTCCTTCTCCTTCTCTCTCACCCTTCCTCTCTCTCCAAAATCAATAAGCATATCCTCAGGGGAGGATTTAAACTACGAGCATAAACATCAGGGATATTGGGCTGGAACACTGCTGGAAACACGACTATTAACGGATTCACCGATTTAATGTGGGACACAGGACAAGCAATGATGAATATGGCTGATTACCTTTTTTAGTTGGACATTCTGCCTTGATATGAAAATGGATACAGTCATTTAATAGGTCTTTTTTCACTACTACTCATTTCATAAAATATTTTAGATTAATGTAAAGATAAAATGTTGATTATCTGTGAAAGTAATATATCACAAGGGCTACTTGGTCTTCTGAAGATTAAATGGGCATGTTATATAACTGTGTAGCACAAGAGAATGCCCAGGATTTAGAACCCGAAGACCTACATTCGGATCTCAGTCACCTGTAAGCTATGTGACCTGGGATGAGGCAATTAAATCTCTGTAAGCCCGTCTCCTTATTTAAAAATGAGGATATTTGCCCTACCTCAGATGAGAAGTAAATGAGAAAAACTTCTATAAAGTTTAAAATGTTAGTTATATTTAGTTATGGGCTTACTAATTTATGAGAGGATCAACTTATATATTTATAGTTTATATCTAAATTAAGATATAGCAATATTCATTAAATATTTAATACTATGATGCTGAGCTACTTCTTAGGTCCTTATATCATAAATACCTTGATAAATTTACATTATTAATGCCTCTGAAGAGTTGAATAAGTCTTTATTTAAAATGCTTGGTTCATTCTAATTTTAAAACTCACTAACCTTAAAGAAACACCTATCTAGTTTCTGACTATTTATAGCTTAGTTATCTAACAGCCTGGTTTCTCCTCTCATAAACCTCCTGCTTTACTCATAGTCTTTTAATTTTTCAGATGTATCTGTTTCTGGTAAGAGAGATGGAGAAGGGTCAGAGGAGGAGAGAGATGAAAGTGGGAAGTCCCCAGGAATCCTTTTGGTGCCTGTGGTGAAATAATGGGTTGGGGGAAAATTTGAAAGTTAATGGTGGATTTCAATAGTCATTTTATTATGCTTTTTTTGTCACTGCTCAGGTGCTATATCATCAGAAAGGCCTTTACTGACTCCCTACCTTAAGCTGTACGTCCTCGATCCTATCCCTCTATACTACTTTATTTATTTTTATGGCCATTGTCATTATTTTGGTATTATTTTAATTTTATTTTCCCATTAAAATGTAAATTCAATAGGTACAAGAATGTTGTTCGCAGGTGCATTCCCACAGCTAACGTGGCCACTGGTACATAAGGGGTCCCTATGAATGAGTGAGTGAATGAATGAATGAATGGCTGTATCCATAATGTTCAGGTCCTCACATTATGATACATGATCAAAGCACAACATAAACATTAATCTAAAAATAAAAATATAAAAAAAGTAGTTACTAAGTATACATATTCTAAGTGACAGAGTGTCTGGGAAAAAAAGATGTTTCAAGATCTCTCAACATTCCAATATTCCAGTATTTTTATTGTTTCATCAGAAACATATACACTTAGAAACATAAAATTAGGCTGCTTAAAGAACTGGAAAAGTGAAGAAGGAAAAGTTGGAAAGGTGAAAAAAATCTCCCCATTTTTTCTCCTTAAGCAACAAATTAACTTCAACAAAAGTACACTGACATTTTTGAAGGACAAGCTCAGAAATGAGCATTAATGTAAAATAATATATATTCCATAAGGTAAGAAATATAAGACAGGAAAAAAGTCACTCATAAAATTCCACTGCTAACATTTAATAATGACAGTTTTTATAATATGCCTACATTTTTTATATAATTTAAATCAGAATCTGATCTCTTCTGGAAATTAAAGTTCTTTCATATGTGATTATTGAGAAGAAAAAAATACTATTAGAAAGAAAATTCACAAAGTTTATTTGGATATGACCATTTGTTTTAGGCAGAACTTTCAAGGAGCCTCAAACTCTGACATTAAGGAAAAATATAATTCATCCTAGTTTAAGACATATTTAAGAAAAAAACATGAAAGATCTCTTAGCTGTAAGAGTAAGTATCGATCACTAAGAAATGCTTAGATAAATAAAAAGGCTTAAATTTTGGTACCTCTAAAACCCTTGAATTTCTTTAAAAACTTGAAAAATAAAAAAATAACTTACCTATAGGATATCCCAAGGCAAAGTCATTACTTTGTGTAGCAAAAATAGGGAATAGTCCGGCTTTGCTAAATCGACTATCAGGGCTGGCAACTAATAAGGTTAGTACACATACAACAAAAAATACAGAAGCTTTGGCAATTAAGATGCTATACAGGAAAGACCAGTCCACATTGGAAAAATTAAGCACAACCATGTTTTTGAATAACAAAGCTGGAAGTGCAAATCTGGAGACAAAATTTCCCAGTCCTTTGGCCTGTGTTGATGTTATCACATTGGCCCTTCCTGCTACATAGCCACAAAAGACTATGCCAAAGCATTCTAGTAAGGCTGGAAAAAGCCTTGTTATTGACATTGAAGGTGGGTCATTGGTAGAATTAAATCCATGCATTACTGTTGAGGACAAAGTGTTGGTCACATTGACAGCTATGGTTAAGTTCTTGGCAGGTAAATCAGAAAAAGAATTCATTTTCTTTCACTCTCCAACTCCAATCAGATCTCTGCAAAGAAAGAAGATTCAGTGTAACAATCAGTAGGGAGAATTCTAGTTGAAAGAATACACTGGTAAATCCAGACTTATTAAATGGCTAAATACACATACTTTTCTTCAACTACCATCAGACAAAAAAAATACAAGTTTAAAAAAAAAGGGTGGGAGTGTTTCCTTGCTGACAATAACCTCTTTACTCTCAGAGGTGGTCAGTACAAAATATTTGTGTTGCTGTCCTAGAATCAGTCTCAGACCCGAGTAACCCAGCTGTAGTGGGGCACCGGGGTCCTCTCCAGTGACCCACCCTGGAGCCCCACCTAATGATTAAGAGCCTGGAGCTCAGAGTCTCTGCCAAATGTTCACCTGATCCAGGTGCTCCTGAAATCTCAGAAGTTCTCAAGGTTATGTCAAGGAGACACACTAGACAGAAGGGGCCTTTCCAGCCTGTGGTCACACTTAACTATAGGATCAGAAAAAGGGTATACTAGAGTATCACTTGTCAACTTTGAACCAGTAACTTTTATTT
This sequence comes from Tonatia bakeri, assembly GCA_004024845.1. Taxonomy (NCBI): domain Eukaryota; kingdom Metazoa; phylum Chordata; class Mammalia; order Chiroptera; family Phyllostomidae; genus Tonatia; species Tonatia bakeri. Next base: position 105,509 of record PVIA01003067.1, on the reverse strand, counting down.
TCTGTGTCTCACTTTCCTCATCTGTGTAATGGTAGTAATGGTACCCACCTCACAGGAACTTGAGATTATTCAAGTGAAGTTCATACAATTACATGCGGCACAAAGTAATTGTTTAACAAAAGTTGAATATAATTTTAGTAGTATATTAAGAGAGGGAATGAAACAGAAAAATGATGGCACCCCACCAACCTACTCTTAGTTCCTTTCACACCAGCCTCACATACTGGCCTTTTTGAATGTCCCACAGTCCCCTTGTGCTACATGGAGTTTCATATGCAGTTAACTCTAAAAATGCTCCCTTCTCTACCCACCCAGCACTCCCTACACACAACACCTACTTATCCTCCAAATCATAGAGTTCAAGAGTCACTTCTGTCAGGTAAGGGCTTCTCTGACCCCACAGCCAGGCCAGGAGTCTTTCTCTGTGTTCCTTACCTTTAAGCCACTTTTTTTGATTTTATAATTACAGTGTGCATTACAGTGACTATTTGTTTTATGTCTATCTCCTATGCTAGACTTTAAGTGCTACACAAACTGGGTTTGTGCATGTTTCTACTTACTGCTGTGTCCCTAACACCTAGCACAGTACATGGCACACAGGAGACTCCATATGTGTATATTTATTTCACCTTTCAGTAAATCAACATCATCTTTTAGGAACTAGTTCATGGACAAAAATCTCTTTCTCTGGCTTGTTCTCTCCCTCTCTTTTCAATGATAAAGTATTCTAAGTTTTTCACTATAGCAACAGGCCCAAGGCCACACAGTGTGTTCTAAAATGTTCTAAAGCTGTTCGTAAAATGTTAAGGAACACAAAATGTGTTGTAAACTGTTCTAAAGATGTTCAGAAAAAATGCTAAAGCAATTTTTCTGAACATCTTTAAAGAAAAAAGTTCTTTAAGAAAGAAAAAGTTCCCAATGATATTATTACAATAATTATCAGCTCCCCTCTTGCTGCCACAAATACATGAACATGAGGTTTAGACAACTGCAATAACCAGCTCTTGCTAGTAACTTGAAATTAACATGGCAACAACTGCCAAATTATAATTACTCTGGGTTAATCATCTAAAGTGACCTTATATAAGGCAGAAAGTAAAAAAGCTCATTTCTGAAATGTACAATGCCCAGCTGAAGTTCTCAAACACACATCACATTAATAAGACTCAGATGGCAGGCCAAAGACCAGCAACAACTGATACTCACAGGTGTGAACAAGATAATTTTCTCTTTACTATCCTAGTATTAACTGAGCCATTTAAAAATTTACATTTAATCTGGATCAGGATGAGTATTTTTCTAGTAGGATTAGATAGGGTGGTCAATATACACAAAACCTACAATATTCACATACCTGAAGTTTAGCAAGCAAGTGTCAAATTATATCCTGGGAAGGCTACCTGCTGGTACAGGTACCCATAGTTGAAGTAGGAGCTGTTAAACAATTAAACAAAGGTGTCAACATTTGGAGCCCTTAAAGATGTGGACTTGAAAAGTCAGCACTAAAGAATAAGGTGATAAATTAGCCCAGTCTTGTTATTTTTTTCAAAGTTCCGTGTATTTCTTTGCCTGGAGATTTAATAATGAATACTGCTCACTACCCCTTGTTTGCACCACAACTTGCATTACCAGTGAATTCCAACGCTTTTAAACCAACAGTTTAACTAAACTAGTAGTTGTTCAGTAAAGATTCAAAAAGCCCTGAACCCAATTTTGGGCCTTATCCCTTATCAACTCTCTTTGGGGAAGTTACCTAGCCTCTCAGGACCTTAGCTTTCTCAACTATACAGTTAGAGGAAAACCTCCTTAGAGGAATATTGTGAGGACTGGAGACTCTATACTAAGCTTATCTCAGTAGTTTATCACAAAGTAGGCTTTCAAGAAATAGTAGCAATTGCTGTTATGTAGCCCTCATAATAGCAGAATGGTAACAAATTAAACATAATTCATTGTTCTATGCCAGTTCTTCAAACAATACTTGGTAGTAAAGATCCTCCAACTAAAGTAGAGGAACAGGATGGGCCACAGGGTTATCATTTTTATTTTATAATGAACAATTAAGAGGAGTTCAATTTAATTTAGTTTGATCTTAAGTAGTTTTAGCAAGGAAGAGAGAGCTCTTCATTTTTCTCAAGGAGATGGTCAAATAGTTGTCATAATACCCAGGTTTAACTTTCCGTTACTTGAAAATTAAGAGAAAAATTAAAAAGTAATGTGCCCCTTTCCATGAGATTTCTTTTAATGTTCCTCAATATTGTAAAAGCAATGCCTGCTAGTTGAGAGGAAGTCAAAATAACCAGAAAGGACTTGTCTCATTTTAATTCCCCCCACCCCCCATGGGAGGAAAAGATGCTTTCTAAAGCATTCTTTTAAAGTGAACAAGAGCCGCAGCAACAGGAAGTTTTGGTGGTTTTTTTTTTTAAGTTACATTCCATCTTTTCATCTCATTAAAACAAGCCTTGTTATGGAACAAACAAGCTGATCTGTCAGAGTAAAAAAACTGACCACTCAATGGGGCAGGGAGTGGAGATATACAAGCCACTTCAGGCTACTTCATTTTTGGTTTAAATAACACAGAACAACTGAAATTGTAAACAACTGATATTATTAAGTAAAGATGGGGAAGAGGGCTGTGAATATCTTCCAAGGAAAAGCTTTAAGCTCTTAGGCTGTCTATATCTCAAACACCCAATATCCTTTATGCTGTGGGAAAAGCACAGTACAGTGTGGTATCATACAGTGCACCCTGCAACATCAACAGTCACACCATCCACCCACTCCCACCTACTTGTAGAGGACCAAATGTCCTCCCTGGAGACCTAGGGTGGGGAGCCCTGAGCTCGGCTCTTCCCTTGTCGTCAGGGATAGACTTTGGCCCTCCAAGATAAGGGTGTGGAAAGTCGCCAACTCCAAAGGCTGCCCAGACAACAGCTACCACCCAGTGCCTGGACAGGCAGCAGAGAAGTGGAAAGGCAGCTTGGGGTCTGTGGCTGGGATAAAAAGTCGGTCCTTCAGCTTCCCCAGGGCAGGAGAGTCACAACGTCAGAGTAACTGACATGCTCTAAAAACGGGTAAGGAAGAAAATTTGGGGCAACTCTCCAAGTATATGGGCAGAAGCTCCCAGGAGGGCAGAGACTGAGACCACCCCTTGGGATAAGGGTAACAGTCGGAGAAGGACAGGGTGAAATGAGGTGTTCCTCAAACTAGGGAATGGCAATTCTGCCGCCGGAGGGGACAAGCGAGCCGCCTTCTCCCCTGCGTAAGCCCACCCGCCTGGCCCCACACGTCCTAAAGGTGGCCACTGCGGGGAGGAGGAGGGCTGGCGCAGGCAGTGGGCTGCGGGCCTAGGCGCTGCCCACCTACTCAGATCCCGGAGGCGGGGGCACCAGGGGCTCGTCTCACCTGCTACGTCTGCATCCCCGGGGCCGCGCGGTGAAGGGAGTCGGTGCTTACAGTGGGCCAAACAGGGAGGAAACCACCGTCATCTCCTACCAACAGCCCTCCTAGCAGAGAGCTGCCAGCTGTCGACTGCAGCAGCCCAGTCACGTTCCACGAAAGTGAGGTGCTGGGAAGTCGTGGCCAGGTCAGCTCCTCCAGGCACCCGCCTTGCGGCTCCGCCCCACCTCCAGGCCCCGCCCCCAGGCCCCGCCCTTCGCCGCGAGCATCCGAGCCTCACAGTCTCTGGGCCCTCCCTCCTGTTCAGCCGGCCAGCCGACGCAGTGGGTCCCCGCCCCTGCCCCCAGCGAGCGGCCCAGTCACTAGACTCGGGGCGGAGGGACTTCCGGCCCCCCGGCTTCCCAAGATGGCGGTTGGAGTCGGTATTTGTAGTCTCCTTTTCGTTTAGGTTTTTTCCCAACCCAGCTTCGTGTGATCCGCCAATTTCTCTTTTAGTTAAGCTAGTCAAGTTTATAGCACATAGTTTAAGCGCAAGGACTGAAGAGTCAAATGGGTCAGACTCCCACCTTCCACTTTCCCAAGGCAGTGTGACCTTGACTTTTCTAAGTCAGAGATGAAAATGTCTGTGAATCTTTAGCACTGTGTTTTATTTAGAATAAGCTCCCAGTACCTGACTGCTTGTGTTTCTACTATGGAGGAAACTATATAGTCTTGATCTACCAAGAGGAAATTGGTTCTGTTGTTGGAAAACTTCCAGAGCTTCTTGAAATAAAGGCGTCCCAAATACAGTAGTAGGTCCTCCAATAACGCCTTTTTTTCCAATATTGTTATAACGTTGATGAGATGCCAAGAATTTAACTCTTGTTTATTAATTAGTCTATGGTGAATTTGGTCTTGTATGTCGTTTCCCTTTAGTTCCAAGAACCTAATCATAATGTCAAGTGAGAACTTACTGTGTAGACTTCCTCTTTGAAAAGAGGAGTCCTATATTTGAATTAGTGTTTTGGACTTAAAATTATTTCAAACTTAAAAATATTTATAAGCTGACCTCACTTAATATCTCATAAGCATCTCTCCTTTGTAAGCCTCTAGTTTGCTTTGTATCTTTAACTATTTTGTCTTGCAATTTCAGTGTCTTCCTGTCATCTTCGTAGTTTTAATGTAAAGATACAAGAATATAACTTGAAAAATCACAGAAAACTAGTGATCTGAAAACTAAGCAGGAGAAAAATGGCCAGGAACTGAAATTATGGAAAAGTCATGTATTCTGCTCCTATTCTCACTTCCCCATTGTCCCCAATTGTTAAAAAAGAAAATCACAGGCCCCAAAATGGGGTCGCATATGCTAGGCCACATCACCAAATTTGGACCAATTTAACATAATTGCAGTTTCAGTTTCTAATTTTATTCTGATTATGAGTGTAATGAGTAATTGTAAAACGCATTGTGAGGCAAAAGTAGGTTTACTGTTGTTCTATGAAAAAATAATACAATAATACATAATAATATAAGAATAAACTCTGTGTTTGGCTTACTCACAACTGTAAACCTGCTTTTGCTCCACCTGTATTCAGATAATATGAAAAGCAATGAAGAAAGTGAAAATAACATCTACTGATAGCATTTTACTATATATATCATTTTTTCTATATGTATATATATAGACTAAGAAAAATAGCATCATAAAATAGACATTTGTTATACACATGACTTTTAGTAACATTTTTCATTAATAATATATAATGAACTTCTATCCATAAAAGTAGATCTATATAATAATTTTAATACATATCAAAAATTCCCTATTGATGTTTGAGGATAATTTTTCTTGAAAAAGTGGGAACTCCGAACCATTCATAAAATCTAATGAAAGATGAGTAAATAAGAGGAAGATAAAGTAGTACAAGTGATTAGAGTGATTTAAAATTTGCTATTTGACTATGCCTAGTGCTTACTTTAGCAGGACATATACTTAAATTAAACAGGTTTAATATGATTTCAAATTTGCTTAAAATTATTTAGTTTCTTTAAACTCCTACCCCCTTCCTAATAGCACCATTTTCTCTTTAGGGATCCATATACCTTCAGAGAAGTTTACTTCACTCTGCCTTCAGAGATGATATAACTAACCTAGGTATCCCATTAGTACAATCCATCCCTTTGGACTCAATGATTGAGTCAGGGTGGGCATTGATTCTAAGGTAGTTTGATACAATGACTCAGGACTTTAGCTGAAAATGCTAAGGTTCTCTTTCCTGGTGGACAAGAGGAGGATGCTGGGAGCCATCCTGAAACCATGAGAGGAACCAGTCTTGGAATGATACAGACACCAAGGAAAGCACAGCAAAGAGAAGGAAATAAATGGACCCTTGATGACAGATTGAGTTGTAGAATCAAGCCTCACCTGAAGCTAGTCAGCCTGTGGATTTCTCATTTATGTGAGCCAATCAATATTTTAAAAAATTGTTATGAGTTTATTTGAACCAAACTGACAACAGTTGCTGGGAAGCAAAATCTCAATGGATCGCAAAAATGCTCCAGAGCTTTTTGCAACTTATTTCATACATTCTAATGAAAGGGAGAGACATAAGGAGGCTTACATGAAATCCACTGGTGGTAGATTAAGGGGGTGGGAGAAAGCAAATCGGGAGGGCAATCTCTGCGACTGGATAAAAGGTAAAATGGAAAGGCACATCCTTCTTTTACATTGGTGGGTATAGGGTGGTTAATAATGAACATTTACATCACATAGAGATGGTAGATGAGAACCAATGAAGGGTTTTGTGCTGTGCCTTGAAAATCTGAGTAAAATCTGGAAAAAGATTACTCTGACATCTCAAAGGTATGTCATCTTAGATGCAAAAAGACAATAGACAGGTTCAACAAGTTTGAGTTTTGTTATTTGAAATCTAATTAATAGCAAAAAGTTTTAGAAGAAAATGCCAACAGTAATTATCTGACTAGTAAAAATACAATTTTTCCTGTGTAGAAAAGTTCTCAAAATGTCTACCAAAAAATGTATTAATTTTATCAGGACAAAGTCTGAAACAAGTCTTAAAGTATATTTTTTTGCTTATATAAAAATGGTGAACAATACCTAATAGTGTTTTTCCAAAATAAATGTAAAAGCCACCATTATATATTAAACCAGCTATGTATATGAAATTTACCCATAAAATACAAAACAATTTAAGAGCACTGCAATAGTGCCACATATCAACTTGTACTGCCAAGGCCTTGTTTTTGTTAATCTTGGTATCCCTAGTACTTAAAATAGACGGTTCCCTGAAACATACATTAGGTGTTCCATAAATGGTTTGTGAATGATTGAATAAAACATACTGGTAGTTGTTTACCAGCTGTTCAGGATGTTAACATGTATTTGTATTCAAGGTGAACTATTTGATATAAGCAACTGTGCTATATGGCTCTTTTATAGTATCTGATTTCTTATTTTTTCCAGCTTTTCACTTTGTCCTGGTTTATAGCCTTATTTAAATATCAATATTATCCCAAACTGTGACTTCTTTTTGTTATCTTAAATGCTATAATTAAATAATTTAAATTCTGATCTCTCAGGATAAAACTCTGAAATTATCTTTTTTTTAAATCCTCACCCAAGGACTTTTTTTTTCATTGCTTTTAAAGGGAGAGAAAAGGAGAGAGAGAAGTATTGATGTGAGACAGAAAAATTGATTGCCTTCTCTATGCTCCTGGACCAGGCATCATATGCACCAGGACCCAGGGACTGAACCCACAGCCTAGGTATGTGCCTTGACAGGGAATGGAACCTGCAGCCTTTTGGTTACAGGATGAGGCTCCAACCAACTGAGCCACACCAGCCAGGGCATGAATATTATCTTTTAATTTAATATATACAATATATGTATGCCTGCTTGTGTTTCTGTAAATATATACTAACTTCTCCTCAATCCCCTATTAATTTGCTATTAAAGTATGTTTATGAAGCTTCCAGATGGTGAACATGTGGAGGTGCTGGGAGAGTGGTGTTTCTGGAGAGGGCATAGAAGCTCTGCGGCCCTCCCCACATACCTTGACCTACACATCTCTTCCATTGAAATGTTCATCTGTCTTTTGTCAATATTTTTACACTAAACTGGTAAATTTAAAAATATATACTTATATATTTTCTTACAAAAGCAATGAGGGAAATTAGAATCTAAACATATCACCTTGTTACTGATCTTTTAACCTCAGGTAAGACTCAGTTGTGGTTAAATAGGTAGAGGCCTTTCTCTGAGCCAGCATTTAAGAAGTTTGGCAGAATTATAATTAAAATGCCAAAGGTTAAAGATAAAGAGAGAATCTTAAAAGCAGTAAGAGAAAAACATTAGGTATCTTCAAGGGAGTTCCAATAAGACTGTCAGCTGATTTCTCAACAGAAACTTTGCAGGCCAGAAGGGATTGGCAAGAAGTATTCAAAGTGATGAAAAGCAAAAACCTATAACTAAGATTAGTCTACCCAGTAAAGCTATCATTTAGAATTGAGGAACAGATAAAGAGATTCCCAGTCAAGAAAAAGCTAAAGGAGTTCATCACCACTAAAGCAGTATTACCAGAAATGTCAGTTAAAGGGTCTTCTTTAAGAAAAAGAAGAAAATATAAAATATATGAATAATAAAATGGCAATGAATATGTATCTATCAATAATTACTTTAAAATGCAATTTGATTAAATGCTCTGATCAAGACATGTGGATGCTGAATGGATAATAAAACAAGACCCTTACATACACTATCTACAAGAGACACTTTAAATCAGAAGACACACAGAGACTGAAAGTGTAGGGATGGAAAAAGATATTTTATGAAAATGGAGACAAAAAAAACCTAGGGTAACAAATACTTATAGTGGGCAAAATAGACTTTAAAACAAAAGCTACATAACAAAAGACAAAGGACCCAGCTATTCCACTTCTGGGTATTTATCTGAAGAAACCCAAAACACTAAACTAAAAGAAATATACATCCATATGTTCATTGCAGCATTATTTACCATAGCCAAGATATGGAAGCAACCTAAATGTCTGCCAACAGATAAATGGGTAAACAAGAAGTTGTATGTGTAATATGTCTGTCCAGAAATTACCCAGCCATGTAGTATGAAAAATAGGGACATTTATTGAACAAGATACAAGGTACAAGAAACATTGTACACAGGACAATAATGCCTCAGTCCTCTTCAAAGTTAGCACCTTGGGATCTCACACAGTTCTAATCATTGTCAGCTGTTTTGTCATATTTTCTTGAATCTCATCTACAGTTAATACCTCCTTCCTTTCAAAGGTGATTTTGGTTTGGGGAAAAGCCACAAGTCCCAGGCCACCAAATCTGGGCTGTAAGGGGGCTGAGTCACAAAAAAACTGCATAAGACATGATGCGTGAAAGGGTGTGTTGTTGTGATGAAGCTGCCAGTCACTGGTTGCCCATAGCTGCAGCCTACTGAATCATTGGAATATTTTCTGTGGAGGAATGTTCAAGCTTAACACAACGTTTGATGCAGATTTGTTGCTCTGTTTACTCAGTCATTCTGAATGCGATGGCCACACAGGACACATGCTAACTCGACAGTGTCTCCTGCCCCCAGTGACTAGTATGGTGAAGTCATCATTGTTTACACATGTGCATTCCAGACCACTCTCCTTGGCAGCCAGGATACAGAGATGCCATGCAAATCATTCTCGTTGTATTGACAATGGTTGGACTTTTCCTGGACAGACCTTGTGTGTGTGTGCGCGCGCGCGCGCGTGTGTGAGATGGAATATTACTCAGCTGTAAAAAATGAAATCTTGTCATTTGCAACAAAATGGATGGACTTCAAGGGTAGTGTGCTAAGTGTAATAAGTCAGATAAAGGACGACAAGTGCCATATGATTTCAATTATATTGGAATCTAAAAAACAAAATAAATAGGCAGAACAGAAACAGACTCATAGATACAGAAAACATTTTGACAGTTGTCAGATAACGGGGTTTGGGGGACTGGATGGAAAAGGTGAAGGCATTCGGAAATACAAATTGGTAGTCACAGAATAGTCATGGTGATATAAAGTACAGTGTAGGAAACATAGTCAATAATATTGTAATAATTATGTATGGTGTCATTTGGGTACTAGATTTATTGGGGTGATCACTTAGTAAGTTATATAATGTCTAAACACTGGGTTGTACATCTGAAACTAATATAATATTGTATGTCAACCATCATTAAAAGATAAAAAGTTACAGCCCTGGCTGGCGTAGCTCAGTGGATTGAGCGCGGGCTGCGAACTAGGCATCGCAGGTTCGATTCCCAGTTGGGGCACATGCCTGGGTTGCAGGCCATGTACCCCAGCAGCCGCACATTGATGTCTCTCTCTCTCTCTCTCTCTCTCCCTCTCCCTTCCCTGTCTAAAAGTAAATAAATAAAATCTTTTTAAAAAAATAAAAAGTTACTTAGAGTTAAAAAAAATGTTAAACAGAAAAGCAATGAAGTCAGAATTAGATTATGAATCTGAAAGTTAAATCAACGACTTTGATAAGGGTGAGGAAACCACACAACAGAAGCATGAAAAACTTTGGTTGCTCATTCATTTTTTTTCAGGCTGGATATGATAGGGGAACTCAAGAGTTAAAGGTTTTAGTTTTAGCTATAGTTGATAGGCTTAGGTGATTTATGCATGCAGAAAGCTCTTGGCCCTGGAATACATGACCCATGTGACTCCAGGAGGTTGACAAGCAATTCAACTTTTGTGACCAAGGGGGTCTGCAAACGATGGAGATGGTATCTGAGCCATTGTGTTTCAGGGAGGGAATGTCAGTGATGTGGATAAAGAATTGTTGATCCGCAGATAAAGAAATACTAGGAAAATCGCTGCAGCTGGACTGCAGCTCTTACCTGATTAACATTTTCCCAAACCCCTTATCTACCCTTTTTGCCTCCTTATAAAATGGTTGGCTTGAGATGAGATGTTAAGACAGTTTTTAGGGTACATAACCCACCGTCTTCTCAGATCACTGGCATCTGAATAAAATGCCCATAAATATTCAAGCCTTGTCTCTACTAATTGGTTCTGGTAGTTACAGGCAACCTGAATGCCAACTTTTCTGGTTTCAGGTATAGCTTCTTGGTACTTGTACTTTCGTTTTTTTGAAAGGGGCTAGACATTTGGAACATGAACATGAAAAACAAACAAAATAATCCCATTTTTACTTCTAGTTTGTTCATTTAAAAATGTGCTCAGAGAAAAGTTTATGTAATAATCTTTAAATAGAGACTCTTATAAATGTGTAGAGCATTTTATAATTTGAGTAATCTCTAAAATGAAACGCTGTAAAACTAGTCAACTTTCTAAAATATAAAGAGGAAGTGGAGAAAACCTCAGATTTAATTTTGACTTTGGAGTAAGATTTTTAGCTTATTCTATTGTGTTGGCCAAAAAGGTCATCTGTGGGTTTTTTTTTTTCCTGTAAAGTAGTAGCTCTAGTAGTGCTTAGTTGTCTTTAACTTCATTCAAAACAATTTTGTTAGATTGTATTGTGACAGCTGTCATATCAGCATGCATTTAAAAAACCATCAAAATTGGTGATTTTTTGCATGGCCATATTAATATCAAAGATGGCAGAAAATATGCAACATTTTTGGCATATTATTTTTTTATTTAAAAGGTAAAAACAACTGAAATGCAACAAAAAGATATATGCAGTGAGCGTGTGGAGAAGGTGCTGTGACATGTCAAAAGTGGTTTGTGAAATTTCATGCTGGAGATTTCTTTCTGGACAATGCTCCAAGGTCAGTTAGATCAGTTAAAGTTGATAGCTATCAAACTGAGACATTAATTGAGAACAATCAAAGTTATACCATGCAGGAGATAGCCAACACACTCAAAATATCCAAATCAATAAAGTGATTGGTGAAAATAAAAAATGTCTCTTTTATTCTACTGAGAAAACTAAATGGACTTTTTGGCTAACCCCATAGTTAAAACATGGGTAGAACTTTTGAGTAAATAGATAACTTTAAAAAAACTGTTGCACCCTCAACACAAGAATTAACCACAAGACCTCAGAAGCATTCTTTCAGTAGAATTTTGTGAGTTCCAGTCTCCTTCCCTCCTTGAAGGGGCAGGTACATTATTGATTCCCATAGTATTTTCAGTGCCTGGAGTATGCTTGGCATGTAGTAGGCACTTAATAAATATTTGTTGATCTACTAACCCTTGGAATGCCAGGTAAACAAGTTTGTGAAGTTGCTGTATTTAGGGAGTCACTTAAAATGGAAACACCTACCTCCTTTTTTTTGATATTTTTATTGTATTTTTTCCACTACCATTTAGTCCCCTTATAACTACCTCCTGCAATCACCACACTGTTGTCCATGAGTCCTTTTTCCTTCTACCCTCTTATTCCGCTTCTTCAAATATCAACACAAGTAACTGACCAAGAAGTATCAGAATGCTAGTCTCTGTGGCAGCAGAGGAATCAGATTGCTTTTTGTGACTGACAATGGCTGAAACAGAATAAATCATGGGGGAGTCATCATTGGTTGTGACACAGATTAAATATGGCAATAAATAGTGTCCCAATAATTAATTCTACAAATATTAAAATGCTCCTAAAATTCCCAAAGTTAGTTAGACTTTCCTGTTACCCTAACTTGCACATAAGCTTTCCCTGAACCATTCCAAAAAATTGAAACAGGAAAGAAACATAAGACTTCGGAAGTATAAGAGCATTTCTCAGGCCAACCCGGAAAGAAGCATGGACACTAGGTTTTTGACATGGTTGTTCTTGGAGAATATAATTTTTAAAGATATAGATTCTGGGGTCCCATCAGACTTACTAAATCTATCAGTGGGATCGAGTCTGAGTTCTGTATGTTTTCCAGATTCTGCACATACTTTTAATGCAAATTCCCAGGTAAGAGCTGTTCTAGGGAATAAGCTAGAAAGTATACATCTGTTTCAAGGGCAGACAGGAGTATTTGTCTTAGAGGATGGCAGAACATTTTTCATTTTTATACAGTCTCATGGTCTATGGGAAAAAAAACATGTTCTCATAGGAAAAAGGGCACATTGAGTCTGGTAACTTCCTTCAGAAATCCATTTCAATAGCTTTTTCCTATCAGGACATTCTTCCTCATATGAAACCTTTTTATTTTTTTGGTTTGCCATTTATGGAGAAAAGCAAAACAAAACAAAATTGATCATTATATTCATTTATTGGGTATGTATACACTATGTCTTCATTATAGTGTCATTTTCAGATCCCCATCAGAAAGTTCACATTATGGGTGAAACTGGATGAAGTAATTTTCTGACACATTCAACAATTGAGCCAGTACATTTACAGTATGGTGGATTATGTAGCAAAACCCCAGTGCAATCATTTCACCACCTCTTAAAGCCTCAGCTTTTGAGAGGTATTATTTCCTAAGAAATGACTTTAAAAAAAAATCTTTTTCTTTATAGTTTGTACATTTGGTGTCTTTAACAAAATCCTCTTCTGCATCAAGGTCATCATGATATTGCCCTGGCTGGTGTGGCTCAGTGGATTGAGTGCCAGCCTGCAAACCAAAGGGTCACTATTTCCATTCTCAGTCAGGACACATGCCTGGATTGTGGGCAAGGTCCCCAGTGGGGGGCGCATGAGAGGCAGTGTGCCCCTACAGATACTGAAGCAATAAGAGTGAGCAAATGGAGGCTGTGTGGACGCGTGGCTGGTAGTCATGCTGTGGATGTGCTTATCGCATGTTTGTCAGATGTCTAGGAGGGATATACTTACCATGTTTGTCAAATGTCTAGGAGAGATATGCTTATGTTTGTCAAATGTCTAGCAGGACCTTTAAGATACCCTTGTGTAAAAGTCACCGTACAGCTCCATGTCAGGTCTAATTCTAAAAAGAAAAAACACCACCACCTCAGGCAAAGTCATCTTTTGATAAAATTTCTAGGTGTCCCATTTCTGAACCCCTGCTCTGGCCTCCCAAACACACCTACTTTCTTAGGTTCTTGTCTCAACTATGGAACTGGGCTCCAGCTGCATTGCTTTATACAGGTCTCTTATTTACTGTCTTCTGTCTGTCATGAGGATTGCGTCAGACACCCCACTTTGCCTACATGTGACGGACTTGGCTCACTTGTATACCCTATCTAATCAGGATCTTAGGGCTTCCACGTAGGATCCTTAGTATCATCTCAAGCTGATGAGAAATAAATTTCCAGCCATAGCTTTCCAACTGTTACCTGGTACAGGCAGTTATTTGTGCTTGCAAAGCCAAACCTTAAGAAGATTTTTCATGTACTCAAATATTCTAATTGACAATCATCCCAGCAAAGGAACAATTCCTATCCATATAAAATAATCTATATTCAAAGGTGTGACTTCTGTTAAGCTACCCTAGCCTTCATGAATAGCACCCCCCTTTGTGGAAAGACCTGTATTTCTCTTACCAAGTAAATCTGATAGTTTGGTGGGCTCAAGGGATGATTCTGGTCCTCACCACTAACAGCTTCAGCTTTCCCTACCATCTACTATAAGAAGGTTACTGCTGTCACTGTAAATTAGTCTTGGATATAGGATGGGCCTCTGAGTATGAGACAGAACCGATAGGGTTGGCTTAGCTGCCTTGGCTTGCCCTTTCCTTCCTCACTACTTTCTGTTTTCTCCTGCAAGTCCACCTTCTTAGTCAAAAGGCACAGCCTGACATTCTTTCATTTCTGCCACTTCCCTCTGCCCTGGATAGCCCCCAAATCTGAGACCTGGCCATCTTAGATCCCCCAAGTCCCCTCCTCTCTTAAAGTAATTGCCTATAGATTCTCATTTGTGCCATGAAACACCCCCATTGGTTAGCATTCTAAATGGAAGCAGGGTTTGTGCCCGAGGAGCTCTCAGGCCACATGTAGATCTTATCTATCACTAAAGCCTCTGCCTGCAGCCTAGCTATCTTTAAGAATTATAGACCTGGAGTTCTTTTCCATTTTCTTTATAGTCCCGGGTGAGCTATTACCACTCTCAGTGTCGCATTTCCGCTGGTCAACCTCAACTCTATTAACCCCTGAATTAGTTTCTTTGTAAGCTCCACAAGGTATTCCAGTCACTTAGAGCTTACAGCTTTGTCTTGGGCACGCAAACTAGATCACTTAGGAGTGGCACCATCACACTGTGGGGGATCTTCTCAGTAGCTCTCCCTGTCCTATGCCAGGAATCAGCATGTCCCCATGACCAAGGTGAAGCTTAATGTGAGTGGAGCTTCTGCCTCCCCAGCTATTCCCCAATTCTAATAGACAGGCATTCACTAAGACTCGTAGGTGAAATTCCTCCTGAGAGGAGCCTGGCCTTAGCATAACCTTTTATGCATACTTCAGAACCACAGAACACTTGGTAGGCCTTTTGGGTCCTGCACCATAATATGAACATTATATTAGTTTCCTACATTGCTATAACACATTACCACACACTTAGTGACTTGAAACATCACAGACTTACTACTTTTTAAAATGCCCTTGATACTTTTATTTATTTTACTTTTTAATCTTCACCTGAGGATGTGTTCACTGATTTTAGAAAGAGAGGAAGGGAGAGAGAAACATCAATGTGTAATAGAGACATTGATTGGTTGCCTCCTGTATGTGCCCCGACGGGATGGAACCTGCACGGTAGGTATGTGCCTTGACCAGAAATCAGATGTGCAACCCTTCTGATGTACAGGGTGATGCTCCAACCGACTGGGCCACCTGAGCAGAACAACAGCACAGACTTAGTATCTTACAGATCTGGAGATCAAAAGTTCAAAATCTTCACTGGGTTAAAGTCAAGGTGTCAGCAGGGCTGGTTTCTTCTGGAGGCTCTAGGGAAGAACCTGTGTCCTTGTCTTTTCTCTGTTCCAGAGGCTACCCACATTCCGTGGCTTGTGACTCCCTTGTACCATATTCAGAAACAGAAATGTTGCATTTTTCTGACCCTCCTTCTATAGTCACATCTCCTTCTGACCACAGTTTGGAAAGGTTCTCCACTTTTAAAGATTCGTATGGTTACATTGGGTCTACACTTAATCACATTTGTTTTGCATGTTTTTTTTCTAGCCTCTTTTGTCATATAAGGTACATGTTAACAGGTTCTGTGGTTTAGGGCATGAATTTTGGAGGGCCACGATTCAGCCTACTGCACATATTTTCATAGGAGCACCAAGAAACCAGATTATTCACAAACTAAATTAATGCCATCCTATAAAAGCATAATTGCCCTTAGTGTATGTCTTCCCAACTAGGTTATAAGACCCCTTTTTTGATCCCTAGCATTTAGCTTATTTCCCTGCACACAGTCAGTGCTCAATAAGACTTGATAAGGATAAAAGGATAAGGATAAGAATACGGATGCTCAGTCTTGGGGGAAGGAGAACAAATTCTGTCTTTGTGTGTCTTGGGGATGAGGAAGGTGCATGGTAGCAGAGGAGTTAATACAGGATGTGGTCAGTTGTCAGAATTATCTTTGGACAAGCTGGTCTGACTGAGCACGATGTCTGGTAGAGGAGACAATGGACCAATATGCTGAAGTCAGCAAACTGATGGAGTAAGAGGGAAAGCTGAAGATTTGGTGGCAGAGTGCTAAGAGAGAGCAACTGTGCCACTAAAGCCGACCTCCAATTTCTGTGTTCACTAGTCTTTCCTGAATCTGACTCCTCCCACTCTTGGCCCAGCAGCAGCTGTTTTTGCGCACTCGCTCCAAAGCCGGGCCACCTGGATCCGACCCTGCTTGGTGGTTTCTGAGTTTCCTGGGTCTGCAGTTCGGTGTCTTTGGGGAACTTCCTAGTCATTATTGTTTCAAATATTTTTTCTGTTCATTTTTTTTCTTTTCCTCTGGTATTCCCGTTATGCATACATTACACATTCTGTAGTAGTTCCATCATTTTTGAATATTCTGTTATGTTTTTATCAGTCTTTTTTTTTCTCTTGGCTTTTCAGTTTTGGAGGTTTCTATTGAAATACCCTCAAACTCAGAGATTTTTTTTCCCAGCTGTGTCTAGACCAAGTCCATCAAAGGCATTCTTTATGTCTGTTACAGTCTTACTGCTAGCATTTCTTTTATGGTTCTTTCTTAGAATTTCCATCTCTCTGCTTACATTGCCCATCTGTTCTTGAATGCTGTGCACTTTATCCAGTAATGCCTTAGCATGTTAATGATAGTTGTTTTTAATTGATGGTCTGATGATTCCAACATCCCAGCCATATCTGAGTCTGGTTCTGACGCTTGCTCTGTCTCTTCCATCTGTGATTTTTGCTTTTTACTATATCTTGTAATTTTTTTCTTGGTAGCCAAGCAAGATGTACTGATTAAAAGGAATTGCTGTAAATAGACCTTTAGTAATGTGAGGTAAGATAAAGAGGAAGGGAAGTGTTCATAGTCCTGTGATTAGGGCTCAGCTTTAGTGCGCCTGTGCCTCTGGACTGTGAACCTCACAAGTGTTTCTCAGTTCCCCATACCCTATACCCTTAGGTGGTCCTGAAGGTGGGTATTTCCCTTTCCCAGGCCAATTAGGCTCTGGTTAATTAGTTCCTCTTGAAGGCAGACTTTTTAAGAACAGAATGCTTAATCTAGTGTATTTCAGTATGGTTCCTTTTCCCTTCCCCCTGCCAGAAGCATGGTAGGGAAGTGGGTGTGTGAGTATTTCTAGTATTTACCACAAGACTCTGGTGGATAACCAGGAGGTAAAACTCACAAATATGTGGGGCATGCAATGACTTGGTCCCCCTGGAGTTTTTAACCCTCAGAGTTGTCCACACTGAGCCCCCAGCAATTCATCAATTCCAGCTCAGGTTTTCCTTCCCTGGTGCTGGTTTCCACCAAGGTTGCTCATCCAGTAAGGTGTGATTCTTTGTATTTGTCTCCTGGTACCTCCAACTTCGGGAGCAGGATTTTGACCTGTGACTTCACTTCTCTTTTGGCTCTAAAAAGAGTTGTTGATTTTTCAGTTTGTTCAGCTTTTTACTTGTTGTTAGGGTGGAGTAGCAACTTCTGAGCTTCTTACGTGCCCTATCAGAATCCAGAAGTCTCTTACCTTTTCATCACTGAGCTATGAAAAGATTCAGTAGTTCTCTGTGAACTGTTGCTAGGTCTCTTTCCTCTAGCAGTTCTCATCTCTTTCCGTGGTTTGCCCTGTTATTTCAATGAGGCTCCCAGGAGCTATATGTCAATGGACGACCTATTCTGTTGAGAGGTGGTTCCCTAGCCAAAAAAGTAAGTAACGGGAATGACTTGATCAGTCCTACCCTTTCTAATCAGAGTTTTCCATTCTGTCATCCAATCACCCTGTCCCTCTTCCTTTTGGTTTCTTAATCTGACCCCTCTTCCATTCCAGAATATAATACAAAAGTTCTCACTAGCTTATCCTTTTTTCACAAATGTTTATTTTTTTGGTATGTTTATTTTTACAGTAAATTTTTTATGGTAAAAAATTTGTTTCCTTTTACCATTCTTACCGTTTGGTATAGTTTTATATTTTGGACTATGATTGGTCTGTGACTTCAAATAAAAGTCTCCTTCATCCTTAACCTTTCAAAAATCTTATGTTTTACATGTATTTTCTTGTGAGTGGGCTCAAATTCTTTACTTCCTGTATTCTTTAAACGTTTTCCTTCACCTTTTATTTAATGTGGGAATTCTTGACATACTAATATGCATTAGCCTCACACAGTAGTTCTCTCTTTTCAATGGCTCTTCTCACTGCCGTCTTGTGTCACTTTATGCCTAGTCTTTCATATGGTCTAACTCCTCTCAGTGTTTCCTACTCCATATTATGTTTTTATGATGGTGGGATACTTTTAATCTCTTATCAGAAAAAACTCAGCTCAAACAGACTCAAGCAGTGAAGGTGATTTGTTGGCTAACAGAACTAAAGAGTCCAGCGTAGGATAGGCTTCAGGGTTGGTTTTATCTAATAGACCAACCGTGTCATCAAAGACCTGGCTTCTTTACTTTGTTCTGCTCTGCCTTCAGGCTTGTCAGCACTGTTCCAAGTCTGGTTTCTCTCAGAGTGGCAAAATGAACTCAGAAATCCAAGTTTCATATCTACATACCATCCTGCCCAGAAAGGGACAGAGTATCCCTTTTGGTGGCTCTTCCAATAAAATGAGGAAGCTTCTTTGCTGGAAACCCCAGTATGTAAGGGTACACTGTATGTCACTGAGCAGAATTAGTCCAGATGCCCTTCCTGAACCCACATCCTGTGCCTTACATGTGGATTACATGAGTCAATCATTGTGGAAAGAGGAATGGAATGACCTGATAATTTAGACCAAGCTGAGACCACTCCTAGAGGTAGGAGTTCAAATAACTTCTCCCTGAATGTGTAAGAGAAGCTCATACCTGACTGGAAGGCTAAAAACTATAAGGAAGGAGAATGGGGGAGATGGAAGGCAAGTAACTAAGTAATGCTCCCTATCCTTGTGTATAGTTACTTCAAAACTTAATAAAACCCCATTTTTATTTTATTTGCTCTGCTGCTCTAGTTCAAGGGCAAAATCTGGC
The DNA here is from genome assembly GCA_004024845.1 of Tonatia bakeri. Classification (NCBI taxonomy): domain Eukaryota; kingdom Metazoa; phylum Chordata; class Mammalia; order Chiroptera; family Phyllostomidae; genus Tonatia; species Tonatia bakeri. The sequence continues at coordinate 86,590 of PVIA01003067.1, read as the reverse complement.
CTGCTGCCTGTTTTTATAAATAAAGTTTTATTGAAATACAGCTATACTTATTTAAAAAATATCATCTCTGGCTGCTTTCCTGCCACAGCAGAAGAGTTGAATAGTTGTGACAGAGACCGTATGGCCTGTAAAACCTCAAGTATGTATTATTTGACCCTTTCAGAAAACGTTTGCTGACCCTGCGCCTAGCAGATTAAATGTAAATTCATTCTGGATTTCAAAGCCCTCTATCATCTATCCTCACTTCACTGATGTACTTTAGTTGGCATTATTCACTGTACACAAGCCCTCTAATCCAGTGGGATTGGTTTGGTCACCTACTCCAAATGGTGCACATTCATTCTCCACTTTTCCCCTTTGTCAGTGCCTGGTTATCCAACTTGAATCCTTGTCTTCAGTCCTATGTATCTTTGAAGGCCCATCTGTTTTGTTTTTTGTGGGGAGGAGGTGGTGAAGTTATACTCAGAGACTAATTCTGTCTTTGCCAGCAATTTATTTATCATAGGTTTTCTGTGGGGATTATAATAATTTCACAAGTGAACAACATATAGGATAATATCTCATAATAAGCCAAATAAGGAAAAAACATACTTCGAACAGTTGACAGATTATTCTTACTATTGTTCCAGGCAAGAGGAGCTAAAAAGAGTAAAATCCAGATTTTCACTGACATGTACCTTTTCATATAAATTTGGTTTCTCCGGAAAGCCAGCTTTGCCCACTGAGACCGGTGTCCAGCTGCTAGTGCAAAGGTGAAAGTCCCCTGTTGCTACACGGAGCTCATTGCTAGGGACCCGAGATGCTGCCGTTGGCAAGCATCCTTTGGGGCCCCTGCGAGGTTTCTGCCGCTGCTGAAAAGGGAGCAGTCCTCACACAGCAGTACCTAATGCCTCAGGGGTCCTCAGGAGAGATTTCTCGGTTAGCAGAGAGTTGTCCCACCCAAACCGTAACTCTCAAATTAACCTCAGAAACTCTCAGTATTTATAGTCTAAATATCCTTTGGTCATAACTGCTCTTCTGCATTTTTCTTACCCATAAGCCCCCAACACGGATCCGCAGCAGCTGGGCTCAATCGCAGATGAGATTATGACATCCTGATGAAATTTACTTTGTTCTTCTTTCAAAGTAACTTTACTTGCAAAAACAACTTTTTTGGTCTTTGTCATAAACAAGTAGATTAAAACAACTTAAGTCATAAACAAGTGGATTTGAAATCATATTAAATGATTACATAGCAGTGGTTTTAAATCACTCACACACCAATTAATCCTGAGGGCCTAATATCCTGTACAAATCTAATTTTACAAAAATATCAATCCACCCTGTGATTCCACATCACTTATGATCTAATCACTATCATAGTTTTCTGTGTATTTTTCTTTTATCACACATTCTTTTATGCCATAGTTTAATGACCAATTTAAGTAACCACATTCCTAATATTATCAGTAGGAGCATAGTAAAGAACTCTTTAACATGATGCAATATCCAACTATGAAAAGACCAAATATTAAAGTCCTTAAACCACTCAGTTAAGCTTCCTTGACCATTGTGTTTGCATGTAGAAGCGGTTTTATAAAACTCCAGAGGACACAGCCTTGCCCAGCAGTGTCAAGCACGTGTTTGATTGCCATACATCAGAATTTGAGGCTGTCGTTTTTTTTAAAGTGCATGTTTCTGTTCTCTTTTCACTTCCTGAAGTTATTTTGACTTTCTTAGGCTCATCTTGCAGATATTCTTCTACTTAAGTGTTCTGATGTATGATTTATACTTAATAGATTAATTTTAGGAGGTTCAGTGTAGAATATTTCTCTGGTTATTTTAATGGTTTCATTATCTTCCATTGACCTCAAATAATATCTCTTCCTTCTTTTGTTACACTAATTATCTGTTCTATTTTTACACAACCCATCTTGTTGAGTTCCTTATTTTTCCCTTGACTCCAATAGGTTAGGGTAAGGTTTGGCTTAGAGTATACTATCATGGTGCAATTTCTCATATTATATGTTCTGATTGAGGAGGCATCAAGGCTATAGTCCTGGGTACTTGTACCATAGGTATATCCAAAGGTCTAACAGTAATAAAAGTATTTTTGTCCCAATCCACTAACATCTCCTTAGGAGCATGTTTTCCTTTTATTACTGGAGGAGATATTTCTGTGGCTTATAGGCTCCACTCTTGCTTTTGATATTGGGGAACCATAAAAGGTTAGTCACCCAATGTCATGTTTTCCCTTTTAAGTGCCAATATTCTAACTTCACAGTTACCTAAGGAATGACAGTCATTAGGGTTGTGTGGTGTCTACTTGTGGCCGGGTCGTCACCTGCTATCTCAGGTGACCAGTATTGCCCTGAGGTTATAGCTGTGCTAAGAGTGCTCCACATATTACCCAATCTTACCTGAAGCAGTTGACTACCTACCCTTGCAGAAACATCTTTTATGTCATTTTTAGTACTTCATTATTTTTTAAGCATTTTCTCCAACTGTTTATGTAGAACTTCCCTTGCTCTATGTACTTCCATGTGAAATTCAGTCACGTTTGGTAATGTATTGCTAATTTAATCCGTCTGTGTACCAAGCAGTGATAAAGCTGCCATTGCATATGTTACATTGAGATTTTTTTTTGTTTCAAAGCTTTAAAAATCTAATGTGATTTGATCAATTTGGAATTGGGAAGAAGCGCTGCCATTGCTCCTCCAGTTAAACCTCCCGCCAGTTCAAAAAGGAGCTGCAAGGGTGTTCTTCCTTCCAGTGAATGGATCTTTGGCATAAGTTGTAAAGTGGGCATAAAAAAAGATGGATAAAACTGAGCAGAATTTGAGGATCTATACCTGGCTTGAAAGTCTTGTGTATATAAAATGTCAAGGTATAAGCTACTATTGTAGGTTCCAGTATGACTATGAGAGGTTTTGTTAGCATAGGCTCAGGTGTTCTTGGGATAGAAATCTGTGGTGGGAGATAAAAGCCTAATGTATATATCACCATGGATAATGATATGTGTTATATGCTAAATTTCCTATGTGTCCTGTATATACTTTACATAGTTTTCCTATTGTCTTGAAGTCTGGTCATAGAGTCCATGGATCTATTGTTAATTTTCTCATAGGTGTATATGGATTAAGCAGCATAAGAGTATAGTCAATGAGCAATTTTTGGCCCACTTATATTAAAAAATATAATTGCTCAATTTCCCTCATGTGGATTTGCTGTGCCAGCATCTATTCCCAAAGTATCATCGTTACCATGGCCAGAACTTTGTATTTAGTGTTCCATGTGGTAAACTCATTTCTACATTTTAATGGTCTTTCTAAGTTATCCCAAATTTTGAATTTAAATTTTACTTCTCACTTTTGGTTTGCACCTTTTATTGGTTCTTCATGTGTTCTGTTCCAGAAGTAGAGTAAGATTCTGCTTCAGTTGGCACTTTTGAGACATTATTAGTCTAACAAAGGTTTTACACTGTTATGATCATGCTCCCAATTCAGTGAGATCTGGTCAAGGAAGAGCACAAAAGTCATTACCTGGTTGTCTCAATATATGTGCTGGGCTACAAAACCAAGGGTCAGTGGTTCAGGCCCACCTTTACCCTCCGAGTCAGGTCTAACAGGGGCAGTTGTTCAGGATCCTCGTTGATTCTTGTGGAGATTGAAGGGGAGGTTTCCATGGTTTCCTTAGCTTCCGTCAGCACTTATTTTCCATCTATTGAAGATTTCTCAGCAAGTGACAGTGCCAATGAGAAGGGTGGGGTGGCAGTGTTGGGCTTGGTGAGTCCTCAGTTGCAATAAGGTGACTGGGATGGTGATCCCTGGAGGAAGTAGAGGATGTCACAGTAGACAGAGGCATTCCAGCCTGGACTGATGGCATGACTACTATTGCTGCAGCTGTCAGAAAGAAATCTGCAGCTGCAATGAGTGTAGTATGCAACAGTGAGCAATAAGCACAATAATATGGGCTGCAGCCAACATGAGGCACTGACCCAGTTAGAAATACAGTTGACCCTTGAACAATACTGGGGTTAGGGACTCTAAAAGCCTGTTCATTCAAAAATCTGCGTATAACTTTTGACTCCCCACAAACTTAACTACAATAGCCTACTGTTGACCGGAAACCTTACCAATAACATGAACAGTTGATTAACTCATATTTTGTATGTTATGAGTATTATATACTGTATTCTTAAGATAAAGTTAGGTAGAGAAAAGAAAATGTTATTTTAAAAATCCTCAGGGAGAGAAAATACATTTACTGTATATCTTGAAAATATCTGTGTGTAAGTGGACATGCACAGTTCAGACCTGTGTTGTTCAAGGGCCAACTGTATTAATACGTTTTCTGATGCTTAGCAGATTTATGCCTACAAAATAAAAATAGTGCCCTATTAATTTCTAATTATACCTACTTGCTGTTCTTGCCACTTAAGGAAATCTATAGTTGGAGCCATTACTGTGAATGTTGTTCCAAATCATCACGCTAGGGTAAATATTAGTTATCTGATAATGATGCCGTACAAAAATGTGTCCACTATTAAAACTGTATGGAGGTGTCATATTATTTTCTTTAATTTGATGTAATAGGCCTTTTCTTTCAGTCACTCAGTAGATTTTATTAGTGGCAGGTGCTGTAATTCCCCAGTACTATATGTATTATGTTTTTTAATTAATACTTTTCATTTATTTTTAAAATTAATTTAAAATTATAGTTGACATATTAATATAATATTATAGTACTTTCAGGTGCACAAAATAGTGATTAGACATTTACATACCTTATGAAATGATCACCATGATAAGTCTAGTGTAACCACCTGTCACCACACATAGTTATTACAATTGACTATATTCCCAGTGCTGTACATGACATCCCCATGACTAGTTTTATAACTGGCAGTTTGTACTTCTTAGACCCTTTCCCATCTTTATCCCATCTCCCACTCCCTTTTAAAAAATTTCATTTAGCCCTGGTTGGTGTGGTTCAGTGGACTGAGTACCAGCCTGTGATCTTTCGGTTCCAAAAGGTCACAGGTTTGATTCCTAGTCAGGACACAAGCCTGGGTTGCAGGCCAGGTCCCCACTTGGGGGTGTGCAAGAGGCAACCTATCGATGAATCTTTTGCATGCCAATGTTTCTCTCCCTCTCTTTCTCCTTCCCTTCCCCTCTCTCTAAAGATAAATAAATGAAATCTTTAAAAAATTTCATTTATTTATTTTTTTATTTTTTTTTATCCTTGCCTCATGTGAAGATATATTTTTTGACTTGAGAGAGAGAGAAATTGATGTGAGAAAGAAACATCAATTGCCTCCTGTATGCCCTCCTCCCACCCACTGGACCTGGGATCGAACCCATAATATTTTGGTGCTTGGGACGATGCTTCAACCAACTGAGCAACCCAGCCAGGGCCCACTCCCTTTTAGCTTAGATTCTGGGTTGTTGTTAATGCCAATTCTTATCTCTGTGGTGATTACAATATTACTTCAATAGGAGTTTTTCTATCCCTTTCATATATATGATTTAGAGATCTTGCCATATCCCAGATTTCTCTAGTCCACACTTTCATATCTAGATTGTTAGTAAGAAACCTGAGCTTTTGCATGAGCAAAGCATTATACCTCTCAATTGATCCAGAGGCAGTTGGGTTGTAGGTTAAGTGGAAATTCCACATCATGCCCTGTTGATTGGCCCAATCTTGTATTAGCTTTCTTATAAAATGGGTGCCCTGACCTAATTCTATAATAGCTGGGATAACTGTGGCAAGCAATCCATATTTTCAATGCCCTTGATGGTGAATTTTTTATCACTTTTCCTGGAGGTATAGGGTAATCCTATTGCAGACCATGTATCTACAATGGTACCTGCATATAATTTATTTTCTGATATAAAAAAGGGTCCTGTATAATCAATTTGTATAATTTGGGAGGGTCTGTCTGCTTTAATCTTATCCAAAGTATTCATTAATAACTTCCACATCTGGGAGTGCTCCCTCAGTTTTGGGAGAGTGTTTGTTTAAATTCTTATATTCTACTCTAAAACTATGTGATTCATCTGGCTTTTTAAAAGGCCAGATTGGATGATTATATATTGCAAAATAGTAGTAAGCACAATAATTTGTTCCTTTAGGAATTCTGGAATATTTTCCTTAATAGGAGTATGTCCTCCATTCAAATTGTATCAGGGTATATTTGTTATTTTAGGTGGGACAGGCAATTTAATTGCAGTCCATTTTGCTATAGCCAAATTAGTTTTAGGAATTGTTACATCTTTCTTTGTTACGTGATGTCCTATTCTTTCATTCCAGAATTTTTTTCTATATTGGGACTTATAAAACATTTAGCATTAATGGGTAGTCTATATCAATTGTTAGGAATCTATGTATCCACATGCTTGGAGTTAATTTTCCCTCTAATCTTTTGATTAGTCCAATTTTATTTTTAAAGTTTTCTCATTATTAGGGGGTGGAGGTGGGCAAAAGAGAGGAAAATGGGAACATCTGTAATAGTGCAAACAATAAAATAATGTAAAAAATAATCAGGATATCCTTGACTCATTGTTACTTGGGATCCTGTATCTAATAATGTAGTAGTATGCATAGTGTTTTCATTTATAAAAGGTGTTTCTATTGAAATGGCCACAGTAGCAAAAGGATGATTGTCTCTCTCTGGCTTGGGCCAGGAGACTGCCAAGTTCCTAAAGGGGACTCACTGGATTTCCTCTCCTTCCTCTATAAGTGCTTGTCTGTCAATGGGATTAGGTTTTATAAATGGGGTTTTTATTTATAATGAATAGGTTATTAAATCTATTTTCTGTAGGTATACTTCCTCTAAAAGATTGGCTGTTTTTATGTCTCTGCCACTGTAAATATTTCCTGGGGTTTCTATCTGGGTATTTGTTTTTATAATTTGGATTAAAGGGTGGTGGTCTAAGTTGCTTAGATGGCCAAAAGATCTTATAAATTTAGTTCTAAATAGTTTATGTTGATCTAGTTTATTTACATTAGGTATAGCCTATTTTACCTGTATGCATTAGCATTAAAGTTATAGCTTTTATCTTGACCTGGTTCTGAAGTCAGTGAGCTCTCCTGTGTTCCCGGTGCCTGCAAATAATGTAAATAGTGCTGTCTTGTCCTGCAGAGGCACATCTTTTAAGATGACTTTTAAAATTTGTTCTGTTGCTTCTGCCTGTGGTGATGAGGGTGTCTGTCCCCTATCATAGGTTGTAGTCAATGTTCTTAATTTAATTATTATATTAGTAGTCTTCCCCTGCTGTTTCCCATGGAGATATATTAGCTATTATCTAAATTACCAGGCTGCTGCTAGTCAAATCAAGACCTTTGTAAATTAATGTTATATTCTCCATGTGCTCTAAGGCATTGATTAAATTTAACATCAGTGCTAGTAGGGCAGAGTTGCACAATTATATATATTCTCTAACTTGTCCAATTAAATGCGAAACTCCTGAATACTAGAGTCTTGGTAATATAATATTTTGGCTGTCTTGTAGAATTTTAAGCATTGCTAGATCAAGAGAAGACACTTAACTAATACTTACTAGTCCTCTCAAACCCTGCCTCACACATATCCAGTGTACCCACTGCACCACCCTGGTGTAGCTCAATGCTTCAGTTCCCCAAGTGCCTCCTCCTTCTCCTGGCACCCTGCAATCCTTCTTCCCAGACACCGATGTTTAAACGTTGAAATCAGATTATGTTACTCCCCTACTTAAAATCCTCCACTTCAATGACATATCTTAGACTAGAGGTTGTGATCTGTCTCTGCCTAAGTCTCCCATTCATCCCCCTTCACTTGTCAGAGGTCACTCAGCTCTGCTTTCTCCTCATTCCCTCTTTCTGGAATGTTCTTTCCCACAGCAGGAGTGTCTGGCTCCTTCTCATTCAGGTCTCAGTTCTCTTTCTTGCTCGACCACCCAGTCTCCACTCGTCCCCCGCTTCCTGTGTGTGACTCCAGATCACATCGTCTAGTTTCACTTCTCCACAGAATATGTCTTGTTCGTCTCTTTTCTTCTAAATGCAGGCTTTGTGGGCCTGCCAAATGTGGTCACCGCACTACTTCCAGCCCCTGGAACAGTGCCCAGTGCATACGAGGTAATCAATAGCTTCGTGCAGAATAAATAACCAAAACCAATTACAGGCTTATTTTCTTTTGAAGTTAAAAAATGAATTTTTACTCACTCCCATAAAAATGCATTTACTAATCACCTACTTTCCTGGTATTACCACTTAGGGCTGCTATAACAAGTAATCACAAAATGAGTGGCTTAAAACAACAGACATTTATTCTCTCACCCCTGAGGAGGCCAGAGGTCTGAAATCAAGTGTGGCAGGATTGACTCCTGGAGACTCTGAGGGAGAACCAGCTCATGCCGCATCCCTAGCTTTGCCCGCAGTCCTTGGCACTCTGAGACTGATAGATGCACCACTGTGCCTCCTCCATCTTGGCATCACCTCCTTTGGGTGTCTGTGTCCTCCTCCTTATAAGGACACTGTCACTGAATTTAGAGCCCACCCTAATCCAGTCAGATCCCATCTTGATCTCTAACTAATTACACCTGCAGTGACCCTACTTCCCAAAAAGTTCACATTCTGAGGTTCTGTGTGGATGTGAATTTGGGGGGACACTACTCAACCCACTATAGGGGTTCACAACACAACACAGAAACTAATGAACTATTCCTGCTGTAGTGTAGTGACGTGGATTGTTTTTTCGTGTCCAGCAACCATTCTCCCTTCCCGGGAACAACCCAGTTTCCTGTTGGGGAATTACCTGTCCAGTTGCATGAAGTCTTGTAAGTTAATAATACTGCTTATCCCACTGTAACCAAAGGGGCCGTGTGTGACCCAAGGGAAGACAACTGGATCCTGGGATATTTTATTTTTCAAAACTTACCTTTCTTTATATTTTGGCAAGCTTTCAAGATTCAAGCTTGTATTCCATACTGGATTTCTCATGATTTTAGCACAGAAATCTGTGAAAGCACAGAACACATTAAACAGTCCGGGCTTGTATAACTTTTATTTTCCTTTTTTAAAAATTTTATTTTAATTATTGTTCAAGTACAATTTTCTATCTTTTACTCCCATCCCGGTCCTCCCACCCAGCCCTCCCCAACTCCCTCCCATTTCCACCCACCCCTAGTCTTTGTCCATGTGTCCTTTATACTTGTTCCTGTAAACCCTTCCCTTTTCCCCCTGAAATTCCCCTGAAATTCCCTCCCCTCTCCCCTCTGAACACTGTTAGCCTGTTCTCTATTTCAGTGTCTTTGGTTATATTTTGCTTGTTTGTTTGTTTTGTTGATTAGGTTCCTGTTAAAGGTGAGATCATATGGTATTTGTCTTTCACCGCTTGGCTTATTTCACTTAGCATAATGCTTTCCAGTTCCATCCATGCTGTTGCAGAGGGTAGGAGCTCCTTCTTTCTTTCTGCTGCATAGAATTTTGAACAGAGGCACACAGGATGGGAGGTGCCTTGACGAGATCTGTCAAGTCCTTCATGCTGCCTGGATTCCAGGAGCTGCCCACATTCCTGCCTTGTGCCCAGGCCTGGCCTCTAGCCCCCTGCCCATCCCGTGAGCTCCTGGCTAGCATTCTGCCCCATTTTGTTTAGGCTAGCCAGAATCCATTCCCATCATTCTCAACAAAAGAGACTCAACCATTACTCTGAGAGCCAAGATTTTTTTCAATACTAGTGCAGGTTTTCATATTTAGCTCTGAGTTCTCACATGGGTTTACTACTACATGAACTACTACCTTCAAAACGTCAGATTCGTCCAAAGCCTACAAATAAGTGCAATTACAAGACAGCATATTAACATTATTATTAATTTATTTATAACCCATTTTGTTCCAAGAGGATTTCATTGTGTTAAAATATCCTACAAAAGCAGCAACAAATTAAAAAAAAACATTTAAAATAAGAAAAAAAGTAAGACAAAGGGAAAATAAGGATAAAAAAGTGAAATGGAGCCACAGGTGACCCTAGTCCATGAGATGGGGGCCGTGAGGGCTAGACCATGGGTAAAGGTGCGATAACGTGAGGGGTGCACAGGCTGTGGTATTTGGCAACAACATTTTCTACTGGAAGTAGACCTTCTCAACCTGCATTTCTGTTAAAAGAGCTTGCAGTCTCTCTACAGTAGAGTGAGACCATGAGACATTTAAGTTGCTTGTTACACAGGAGGGACTGCCTAACCAATAACAGAATAGATAATACATTTGCTGGAAGTCACTGTGTTATCCCTTAGGTAAATAAATCCCAAGCATCTGCTTTAAATTTCTTCTAGTTTTTGGTTACTATTATTTTAAAAAACACTTTAAGCTGTAGTGTCTTATTTTAAATTAATGACAACTTATTTTGCTTTACACAATAGATGGGCTTGAAAAACTAATTTTATGACCTATTTTACAAATTGAAATATTTTCAGTAGAATAGAGGAACTGACCATTTAAAAGAACACCTATAGTCAATACTTTTGCAAATCAAACATTACTTTTTTATTTATTATTTTAGTGATGTGGAGTTTACACGTATTGTAGAAATACTGGTTCCTCTTGCAGATTTTTTAAAGGAAGTAGAGCCCAGATTTTAAGTACAAGCTCTGCATAAAGATATTGCTCATACATAGTAAGATGGTAAACACAATCTTAAGTACTGATCTTCATTATTGTAATGAAGATTTCCCCATTTCAATATTTATTACCTTTTTTCTACCAGACCTTTCCCAGAAAGGATCTGAGTTAACTATTGAATACATCACAAGTGCCACCTAGAGCTCTCTTTGAAAATAACATTTTTTATCTTCGGAAACAAGAACAAAACAACATACACAAGGCCCATAGTGTTAGGGAAGGGCTTGTTTAAAGCTCTGCTTCCTAAAAAAGTCTGTTTATTTTCAACCAAAAAAAGGATTTGAAACAAGAATTTGGAAGTAAGTTTACTTGACTTGGGGAGGATCTCCCAATACTGCTTGGTTTCAATTCTCCATAGCTATAGATGGAGTTAAGTAAAGGATATTAAAGAAAGGAAAAATCAAACCATTTCACTCAAGAAGTAACAGCGAAATTTTCAGAAAATATTTTCTTTTAACTCCTAATGGGAGCTGACATCTCACTAAAGCTCTCATGATATTATCAATTATTGATTCACCAAACACCACCCCTTCCAGTATTCTTATCTTTAAAGCATGGACACCTTGTCGTCATCACCATCATCACCACGACCACCTCCTCCACCCGAAGTCACATCACGGCAGAGCCAGTAGCTTTGGTAGTAGGGCCTGGTGCTGGTGTCAGGGAAGCCAACACAGGCTTAGTATCTGCCATCGAGGAGGTTGGCACCAACTTGGAGAGAGAAAAAGGAGAAAAGAGGAGGAGGAGAAAATGGAGGGAGAGAGGGAGAAGGAGGAGGGGGGAGAGAAGGAGGGAGAGTATGTGTGTCATAATAAAACAGCAATACTAGACAAAAAGCCATCGCCGTTTTTCTGGTTCACAGACCAGAAAACATTAGAATTACCCTGCCCCTTTGTCTAGTCCTGGTACCCAAGTCCCGTAGTCCTCTGAAATGCTTTTCTGATGTGCTCTCTTTTTCTTCTCTATTGTCTGTTTATTCCTTTACCTCATGCCTGAAAAATTACAACAGACTTATCCTTCAGCTTCCTACCTCTTCTCCTGCCAGGTTAACATTACTGAAATGCTTTAACTTTCCATTCTTTTCCTCCAGAACTAGTTATGGCTGTCCTGTGGCTAGGAGACCATGGGCACAGATCTCTGAGCCTAGCTTTGCAGGCCTTCTGTAATTTACACTGGCTGCATCCCTTCACTTTGATGGGCCACTACACGTCAACGCGAAATTTTCAACCCTGAAGAGCAGGTCTCTCTGTACTTTGAACTAAGGGGCACAGTATACTTTCATTTCTTTTTAAAAGTTGTGTGGGGTTTTCTGGTATTTCTGCTTGCTCCCCCCCCCCCTTTTTTCTTTCTTTTTCTTTTTGGTCTGTTGTGCCATTTGCCTTTATAATTATAATGGTTTCAACTTTCCCTCAGACATTTGATTGTATTAGTTATTCTATCCCTTACTCCCTACCTCCATGCACCCCCCATGGCCTCCCTCCTGGACATTGCATTCTCCTCCAGTCTCTCCTGGTTGCTCTTTCCTCTCGCTCCGCGGCAAGTCTTATTTGAATTTCCCTTTGCTCTGGGGGTTTGTCTCACTGTTTCCTGAGACACTGGTCTTCCCCTTTCATTTCTCCTTGTTTTACTGCAGAATATTTCCAGGCAACCTCACTGAAATGAGCATGTAGGAGGTAAGTGTTCCAAGCCCTTGCATGTCTCATAGGTCTTCATCCCACTGTCACACCTGAGTGTGTTTGTCTGGCTACCACATTCTAGTTTATAATCGTGTTGCCAAGGAACTTGGTGTTCATTTCCTCATGTTTCAGTATCGGTGTTTGCTGGTGAGAAGCCTGAGCCCCAGAGGTCTGCATTCTGCTTTTAATGTAACTAATGAAATTTTAGAGCCTGGTTCTGAAACTACAGAACTTTAAATAAAAAGAAAACATCTAATAAAGAAATGAAAAACATATCTCTTCTTTACTGAAGCTACAAAGGGAGGTGTCCTTTCTCATCTTAAAACTTAGAGGATCTGATGAGGTAAGATATGAAATTTGAACTCTTATAGAGACATTAGTCTTGTTTCCTATGCAATATGAATATTTGTGCAAATATTCAAAACTACTACCAGGTTGTTCTTTCTCTCAAAAATAAACCTAACATTGGAATGATTAGTTGAACAAAGGAGTCTTGTATATGCTAGAAATTTTAGAGATTGTTGCCCTGTTATAGGAACATAACCTTCAATGACACCTGTAATTCTGTCTTCTTGTTAAGACTTGTTCAAATGGTTTTATCTGTTACTCCGGTGCTCAAGCTGTAATTGACACCCGGTGGTATAAATATTGTCAGAGTTGCCCTGTTCAATTAGAAGATGATCCTTGGCTCTCTCCTATTTGCATAGTGAACAAACTAAGAGTTTGAGTCTTGTCCTATTTATATTTCCACATGGATACACAGTTGCTTTAGCACCAAGGACCAGAATGACAATTTCTCAAAGCAAAAGTTGGTTTTATAAGACACTTCATTTCTAATACCTGAGCGCTATTTACAACATGTTACCATCTCAGTGTAATTTGCAACGTGGATCATTTCAATGTCCTTCAGAATCTTTGGGAAGGGACAGGAATATTTGATAACAATATAAAAAGGCAAAGTGGCAGTTCCTTTAATTTAAAAAAATTTATTTCCTCCTTCCAAACACACACCAAGGTCCAGAAAGACAACGTCCCAGAATATTCTCCAAATATGGTGAAAATCTTCTTACTCAAACCAAAAGTATTCTTTATATTACCATAGTATTAAATTTTTACTTAATCTACTTTTGTGTAATAGAACAGGACATAGAACTGTAGAAAAAATACTATTGTGGAAAGGAAACTTTCCTCAGAGTCATATGAATCTCTGCATTATCCTTGAAAGCAATCAAATAGACAATAGATAAACTGGAAAATATAATAGAGTCCAGAAACAGGTCTCCACACAGAGGATCACTTGATTTACCACAACGGGGCCAATGAAATTAATGGGGTGAGGGAGGCCTTTTCAATATATGGCACTGGTTCAAAGGATACTTGCTTTTTAAAATGTGATAGATACTATCAAATTATTCACCAGAAAGCTTATACTCATTTATACTTTCACCAACATTGTTGAAGAACACTTCGTGGCCTGTTCACATAAACGTTCAAGGATGTTTCAGGAGAATGGATATTATATTTATTGAGCACAAGGTCCTGTTACTATGTGTGTGTGTATATAATGCAATCCATTTATAGCCCAAGCAACAAGTGTTGACTGAATGCCTCATACATTCCAGGCACTGCTCTAGGCCCTGGAGATTTGGCCGAAGGCGAAGTACCTGCTTTCTTAGAGCTTACATTCTTATGGGGGAAAGATAGATGATAAACAGAAAAATAATGTAATGCTATAGGGCTTTAAGGGGTTTTTTGGTATCAGTTTAAATTTATTTTTGTGTATGATCTAAAAATGTAGACAAGATTTATTGTATGTATAAATCTTGTTTTTCCAAGACCAGTTTTCGAAAAGTCTGTCAATTCTTGAGTGTATATTTTTACCTTGTCCCTCATAGATTAGTTGTTGGTGTAAGAGGGTTTAATTCTGGGTTCTCTATACTCTTCCACTGATTTAGGCATCTGTTTTGTGCCAATACCTTTATGTTTTGATTATTATATAGGTTTTAAGTTTTAAGAGGGAAAAACCCAGCAGCATAAAGGGTTAGAGAGAAACTAGGGGTGAGGACTGGTTCAGATCAGAGAGTCAGGGGAGGCCCCTCTGCTGGGGAGAAGCTGAGCAAAGTTTGAGGGAAGGTGTGCGTCCTGGCAGAAGCCCAGGGAGCATGAAGGCACTGGAAGAGGTGTGGCGGAGACTCGGGGACAGGCCAGTGTGGCAGCAGAGTGTAGGAGTGATGCTCGGGGAGGTGGGCAGGGGCTAGATCATGCTGAGCTTGTTAGCCATAGCAACATTTAGATTTTATTCCAGTCAAGTGGGGAGCCATTGAAGGATCTTCAGCACTGATGTAACAAGATTGAATTTATATTTATAAAAGGTTAATTTTGATTACTGTGGAGTAATGAATTGGAGGGGGAAGAAAGGAAGCAAAAAGACCTGTGTCCAGAGAAATAGTAGCTTAGATTAGGTGGTAGCTGGGTAAGGGGTGAAATGTGACCAAATATGACCAAAATTGGGATGTATCTGGTTGATGTGTCAAGACTTGCTGATGGTTTGGATGTCCTATGTGACTCCTAGGTTTCAGGCCCAAACAACCGCATCAATGTTAGCGGCACCGAGACAGAGATGACTGGGGTGGGGAAGACAGGGTTGTGGGCAATGGAAGAAAAATGTCAGTTATAATTGGAGCAACCCAATGTCCGTTAACAGATGAATGGATAAACAAAATGAAGTGCATTCATACAATGAAATCTTACAGCCATGAAAAGCAATGAGATACTGATACATGTTACAATGTGGCCAAACCTTGGACACGTTGTTCTAAGTGAAAGAAGCCAGACACAAAAGGCCACATATTGTATGATTCAATTTATACAAAGTATCCAGAATAAGAAAAGCTGTAGAGCCAGAAAGTAGATTAGTGTTTGCCAGTAGCTCAGGGTAGGAAGGAGTAATGGGGAGTGACTACTTAATGGGGGTTTCCATTAGGAGTGATGAGTAAGTTCCGGAGCTAGACAGTAGAAACGGTTGTGTAACATTATGAATGTACTAAATGCCATGGAATTATACACTTCAAAATGGCTACAGTGGTAAATGTTATGTTACATGCATTTACCACAGTAAAATAACTAGAGACAACAACAAAAATTTTAGAATGTACTTAGGGGAACTTAAGAGTTTAGTTTGGAACACATTAAAATTGAGGTGCCTAGGAGATATTCAAGCAGAGCTGGATGAAGGGATCTGGAGCTCAGGGGGAAATTCAGGACTGGGCACATAAATCTGGGTGTCATAGTAGTAGGTGTGGCATTTAACGACTGAGGAGGACTGGATGAGACCACTGTAAAGACAGAAGAAAAAGACGGAGTGCTGGACAACCTTGGTACTGTGAGGCCAGAACAGGAGCAGCCAGCCCAGCTGAGTGGGCACACAAAGTAGCAGGAGAGTAAGGAAGACACGGCCTCCCCGGGGCCGGGGGAGAGGACGTTTTTGGGAGGAGTGGCAGATGCGTCAGTCGTTGCGGGGAGATGGAGTAAGAGGAAGACTGTTCTATTTCATACAATGGACGTCCCTTTGATCTTTACAAAGCTGTTCCCAGTGGACAAAGGCATCACTGTACACAAATACACTTGCTTAAATATTTTTTGATTTATTGATTTCTGAAACACATATTTTTAAAATTTCCACTCTCATCATAGATTGAACAGTTTTAATTTTTTGATTTTCTACTGTCTTTTGTTTTCCACATAGTAAAGTTCTGTATTAAGTGAATAATGACTCTCATGTCTTATTAGTGAATTGTGACTTTTTTTTTAATTTGGACATAGGCTTCTTTCCTTTCATGTTCTAGGAGCCTCTTTTGCAAATGGCAGATAGCTGGATTTTATTTTTTACTAACAAATCAAAACTTGTTTTTAAAAAATGCAAACTTAAGTCATTCACATTTTTACTGTTAATATCTTTAAATATATTTGTTATCTGGGTTTATGTTTTCTATTGAGATTGCTTTTTTTGCTGTTTCTTCTTTCTCCTATTCTTGCCTTTTGTTAGCTTGACCAAGTTTTCTTTGCTTCATTTGTTTTCCTTGAAGGTTGGCAAAGTTATGTATTTAGTTTCAACTATTTAAATGGTTAACTTAAAAGTTGAACTCTCGTGGCTATACATGTTTTCTTATCCGCATCTAGAATTAATTCATCTTTATACCCACCAAGCAAGAAATTTATATTCTCTAACTTTCTCCTTCTGCCACACTTACCTCTACACTCGTAAGCAACTTTACCAAATTAGTTTTATTCCAGTTAAAGTAGTACTGTTTGTTTTTTTCCCGACTCACCTGTTTTCTTTATCCAACATTATCTTTTTCCTTTGGATTACTTTTGTCATTATTTTGCTCAAGTGCATTTTTGAGCATTGCAATTATTTTAGAGAAAGTGTGTTTGTGGCAAAACTTCTGAGTCGTGGTGCATTTAATAATGTTTCCCATTTGCTCTCACACTTGATTGTTAGTTTGCGTTGGTATTGATCTGTAGGTTCAAAATTATTACCCTTCAGAATTTTGAAGATAGTGCTCTGTGTCTTTGGCACCAGGGCTGCTGATGAGACACCTGATGCTACTCTGCTGCTTATTCCTTTGTAGATTTTATCACGTGGGATTTTTCAGCATCATGTTCTTTATCTGTGGGTTTCTTAAATTGCACCAGGACTTGTCAGCGGGCCCTTTAAATCTGCAAGTTGTGCTTTCTTCAGCTCAGGGAAATTTTATTTAAATTTTTTTATTGATGATTTCTTCTTTCATCATTTCTGTGTTTCCTTTCTGGAGTTTCTATTATATGGATTTTAGAGCGCCTTGGTTAGTTTTCCGTATTGCTTAAGTTCTTTCTGATATTTTACATTTACTATGTCTTTTTTGTTTCAAATTTTGGGAGATTTATCTTTATCTTTTGGATTACTAATTTGATTTTCAGTTGTACAGTTTCCATTGATTATTCATTTATTCAACAAATATTTAATGAGCTCCTACTATGTGCCAGGCATTATTTTAAATGATGACATTCAGTGGTGAATGAAGTCCTCTGGCTGGCTTTTTATTTTCCAATAATTCTTACTCTCTGATGCTCTTGTGTGTAGGCTGTGGAGGACATGGAGTCAGTCCGGCTTCCTCACCCGGATGTCCGGGCATCTAAGAAGCAGTATTCCCATAACCTTGAGAGTGGGCTCACATGCGCAGAATCACACTTTGTTGTATCACATCTTGGCTCCCTGTCTGCCTGTGTGCATTCAGTATATAAAGTCGGCGTGACATGTGGCTTGCAGCATGTGTGGATCACCCCACCCTAGACTAAAGGCATGTCAGGCACCCCCACAGCTCCTCAAATTTTCTTGCATCTGTCTGAATCCCACGTTAACCTGCCTGGCCTTGAAAGGCTACGAGACATAGGCAAAAAGAAATATTTTCAAACATCTCTGAATATACCAAATGCACTCTTTTTTTTTGGTATAAGATGATCATTTTATTCTGAACTCTTTTTCTCCCAGGTCAAGTCTCTTTGTTCCTTTTTGTCTACGTGACTCTCATGCTGTTGTTGTTTTTAATGTCAGGTGATCCTTTTACAAGTGAAGAACCAGGTTGGTTATTATAGGTAAGTGGCATGGGTTGCATCTGCTTTTGTGTGGGTGTGCTGACAGAGATCTCTCCTGAATGCAAGATCTGAGTTCTTTGTAGGTGGGTGGGGAATGTCCCCAGGAAGTATTTAGGTAAAAATGAATGGGTATAGAGTGGGTAGGTGGGTAGAACATTTCATACCAGTTAGAATTCTTGATTTTAAATAACAGAAACTGGGTCTGGCTAATTTATGCAGAAAAAGAACTTCTTAGCAGGCTATTGGGTGGTTCACAGAATTGACCAGAAGGCTGAAAATCAGGCTTGGAAAACCAGCAGGAGCCAAAGGGGTCAGTGCCAAGGATACTCTGCAGAAGTAGTTTGGTTAGGTCATTGCTTAGTTTTTGTGGGTGTCACTCCAGATTCAGGTCCTGGGTGGAACAGCCAGCACTCCAATTGCCAAGCCAGGAAGCAGGGTTATCTGCCAGGCACCCACATGTGGCAGGCAGAAGAAATGGCCCCAAAGAAGCCCATAGCCTAATCCCTGGAACCTATGAACAGGTTCCCACACATGGCAAAAGGGACTTTGCAACTGTGATTAAGTTAAACAATTTGAGAAAGGGTGATTAGCCTGGATTATCCAGGTGGGTCCAACTACAGGATTCCTTAACAGTGGAGAAACTTTCCTGGCTTTGATGGGAGGGAGATGAGAAAGGCCAGGAAGGTGCAAGGTTGCTGTCGTTGAGGATGGAGGAAGGGGGCCATGAGCTAAGGAATATGGTGGCCCCGAGTAGCCGGGAAATGCAAAAAACAAACTCTTCTGTAGTCTCCAGAAAGGAATGCTGACCTTGATTTTAGCCCCAGACTTCTGGCCTGCAGAACTGCAGAATAATGAATTTGTGTTCTTTCTAGCCACTAAGTTTGTGGAAATTTGTTACAGCAGCAGTGGGAAACCAATACACCACACACTTACAGTATTTCCCTGCCATGATGCTCAAGTAAGGGAGGTTTCACTCTGGTGGCAGGTTGCACATTTTCTCCTTGCAGAACTGCCTTGTCATCTCCTAACAGTTCCTCCTGTGCACCCCTGCCCCGACCTCCACTGCCGGCCCCCTTCCCCAGGCCAAGCACTACTGATGTTTTCTTTCTGCAGCTGAGGGGGAGGGGAAGCTCAATGGGCCCCATGTTCTGGATACAGTTCTTCAATACGTATCCTGATGGTTGATTCAGAGCCTTCTTCTGAATTATCATAAATGTCCATCTGAGTTTGGAATCTCTCTGGATTTGCTCTTATCTTCTCCTTATTTTAATCATTTATTTGGTTCATTTTCTGCAGCCAGTTTCTGGATGTGGTTTTTCTTCAGCCTTGTCAGTGTTGATTTCATTTAACTCTGTCTTCCTGGTATTTCAAAAGTTTCTGACGGTTGTGTTTTTTTTCCTGTTTACCAGTGCTGCGCAGATTTTTCCTTTAAGAACAACACTTTCCTCCTGCTGGTATAAGAAAATCTGGGTGGAAGGGGGACATGGTCCTTTTATTTAGACTGCGTGTTCTGTACCTGGGACTTGGACAGACTCCGAAGGACTAAAAACTTCCCTGAAGAGGGCCATGTGGGCCATGGTCTGAGAGCAGGCTAATGGTGGGTTAACGCAGGGGCCGCCCGGGAGACAGCAGATGGAACCCCTGCTTGGGAGGATCCAGTGGACCTCAGGGAAGTCCCTTAACAGGGAAAGAGAAAACAGAACTGGGTTCAAACTTCAATGTTGCCTTTTGCCAACTATGGAACTTGAGGCAGGGCTAGCCGCTGTGAGCTTCAACTTCCTCACGTGTGAAATGGGGGTAACATCTGTCAGTAGGGTTACTGCAAGGATTAAACGAGTTAGTAGTGGTAAAATGCTTACCACAGGCTTGGCACACCATAATATTGGGTGTTTACTGAGTGGCATTTACATGGATTCATCTTGTTTAATTCTGATTATTAAGTCTATTACACAGATCAGGAAATTGAGGAAGGGAGAATTTAAGTAAGCTGTTTAAGGCTGTGATCATTAAGTGGCAGAGCAGGGACTCGAACCTGGGTCTTCTGTCTCTTTCATCTTTGTATACACACAATGCTACAGATTAAGCCATACATGAGGGCTATGGGGCTGACTGCTCTTCTCTGGCTTTTAAATGTTTCTGTGCAGTCTTGGGGTAGGGAGACATTCATTTTAGGAATTGGGAAGGGACTGAAGTCAGAAAAAGAGGAGTAAGTGGCCCCAGTAATAGTCAAGCTGGAGCTAGCTGATCATTGTAGGTTATTATTTAGTATCTGTGTTGGCTTGTTTGCTTTTATTATATATTATTTTATGGAGGTAAAGTTTATGTAACAGTAAACTACACGTATCTTAAATGTACAGCTCAGTGAATTTTCACACATGTTTGCACCCGTGTAGTCACTATCCAGATCAACATGCAGAAAGTTTCTAGCCCCTAGAAGGCTCCCATGTGTCCCCTCGCCCAGGTTCATGTCTGCTGCACCAACTTCTGTCATCATAGGGGAGTTTAGTCTGTTTCAAACTTCATATAAATGAACACACAGTTTGTGTTCTTCCATGCCTGATTTCTTTTACTTGATAAAGACCCAGACGCTTTACAGGCCATGAATCTGTGAGCAGATGACCACACTCTGAGCAGACAGCTATGATCTCCGAGTGTGGCCCCCAAGGGCACTGTACACAAGTACAGGTGGCCGTGACCTGGGTCCAGCTGTGGGCATGAAAAAGAGGAGGAAAAACCTGCTTGGGCAGGGCTGCCGTGTGCTTGACACCCTGTGGAGGCTCTCAGGACTCAGGGGTGAACATTCCTGGTACACTATAGCTGTGTTCTGGGTGGTCTTCTCTTGTATACTGTTCTCATTCCAGTCATTTCCATGGGCTGACTAAAAATTCTGGACATACTGACTTGTGGATTCATTGGCTCCTATTTGGTGGTCTTGGCTGTTGACAGTTACATGCACATAGGCCTTTCTTACATCACTTTGCATTACTCAAGAGAGTACATTGTATCTCTGCAGTTCCCCAGGAATCAGGTTTTAAGACGAGACAACTGCCTAACTTCGCTGAGGGTAGCACGTTCTTCGTCCTTTCGCAGCTGCGGTGCAGCGGAAAACGCTGAATTGTCCTGCACATGTGGGTGCAGGAGATGTCCACACCTCACTGCAGCCCCTGGGAGCCCGTCTTCCCAGAACAGAGGCATCTCTCTCCTCCCCGTGAAATGTTGCCTTCCAACTCCTCCCTCTTTAGGATCATTCCGGTTTCTCTTCTGGAAGAGCTAAGGACTCTCAAAAAGTCCTGATTGGGGCTTTTTCCAGAATAGCTTTTGAAACACAAAAAAGCCCTTAAAACCTCTTACACCTGAGCATAAGAGGGTCCTATGTCTTAGGACAAAAAGCCGTTTTCCTTTTAGAGAGAAGTAAGGGAGAAA
The DNA here is from genome assembly GCA_004024845.1 of Tonatia bakeri. Classification (NCBI taxonomy): domain Eukaryota; kingdom Metazoa; phylum Chordata; class Mammalia; order Chiroptera; family Phyllostomidae; genus Tonatia; species Tonatia bakeri. Next base: position 65,222 of record PVIA01003067.1, on the reverse strand, counting down.
TTATCCTTTCCTCTGTCAAGTAAGTCTCCAATAGAAATAGAAACAGGAACAGGGCATAGGTGACTTCGCCAGGCATCCGTCCTGTCCCAGTGAGTTCCGTGTCTCCTCTGCGACCTTGCCCCGGGGACCTGGCAAGGTCACACTGCAGTGGCGTCAGCCCTGGTTTCGCCTGCAAAATGGGGCTGATGCCCACTGTACAAGGACATCGTCGTCAGTAAATGAAATAGCTATTTGCAAAATTTGATACTTAGGGTTCTAATACGTGTCATTTCTTTTTCTACAGGAGCATTCCCCTGCTTGTGTGAAGTCTGAGCGTCTGGGTTGGGTGGCCCAGGTTACAGGGCTCTGAGAACAGAGAAGTGATGCATCTCACCAGATGGGTGGGAAGCGGGCTGGTGCCCACACAGACTTTTTTTCCCTTCTCTTTATAGTTCCGAGCAGGGAGTGGTGTGACTTAGAAGACACCGGGTGGTTCTTCCATGCTCTCAACAGTAGTGCCCAAACCTGAGTGTCAGAATTACATGGAGAGTTTAAAAACCCTTCTACCCTAGCCCCTTACTTTCTACTACCCTGACTAAGAATCTGAGTCAGTAGGGTTGGGGAGATGAAAATATTTATTTAAAAAAAATCTTCAGATGAGTCTGATGAACAGTATGTTTAGAGACTAAAACACAGATACTCACAGACACAGTTCAGAGCTACCTGAGATGCCGAGTGTGGTTTCTGGGGAAGGAGCGGGTGGTACCACTCTTGCTGCTCAGGGTGAGTGCTGCCTCTGTAACAGCTCGCTGCAAAACAAATGCTGAATTCTATTTTGGCCTTTTTTTTTGCAAAAGTCAAAATCCCCTTCAGATTTCTCCCTGATAGCAAAAACTGGTACTAATTCAGGTCTTTTGTAAAAGCAGAGTGGTGTAATGTGAACTTTTGAAAAGCAGGGTCAACTATGATTTCCTGTAGGCCCTTATTGTTTGCAGGGCAATTCCCACCTCAGTTGTCACTATTGCCACCTCTTGTCACTATTTCATCCTGATAAAAGTGAGAACTAGACTAGTTTCTTGAGCTAGTTTCAAAATAACTCAAGCAGAAATCTAGGAGATTCTGATGTATATTCAGGAAAATACCTAGATGTATCATATGTATTGTTTAGATACCTTATTGGGGGCTATCATCATAGATCGTTTTTTGCAAACAGTCTGGAGCTTGGAGAGTGTCTTTCCCATGCATACTTTTGGGGAAGTTGAGTACTGCTCATCTGTGCTGTGTTGTATATGTGTTGCATTTGTTTTTATTTATTTTTATTTATTTTTTTTAGGGTTTGAATAATGAAGTCATGGTGGAGAAAAACTGGCTTACTTCTGTTAAGGTGTTTGATTTTTGTTTTTTTTTGCTATCATTTATAGTAAGCAAACAAAATTTGACAATTAATTTTTTTGGTTCTAAGTGCACCAGGTTTATACCTTTTCAAAATGAACAGTCTTTACATGAAAGTGAATAAATGACTTTAAGTGTTTATATGCTGTCATTCCTTCCATCTTCCCCCCCTACAAACACTTCCACTAGATTATTTCGAGGCATTTGAAGTAAATTTCAGAAGTTATATCATTTCTGCTATAAATATTTCAGTATGGGCTCTTGCCTTGGCTGGGTGGCTCAGGTGGTTGGAGTATCGTCTATGCACCAAAAGTTTGCAGGTTTGATTCCCCGTCAGGGAGCATATGGGAGGCAACCAATAGATGTTTCTCTCTCTCTCTCTCTCCTCCCCACCCCCCTCCCTCCCTCTCCCTTCCTCTCTTTCTGTAAAATCAATAAAACATATCCTTGAGTGAGTAGATGAGGGTAAAAAAAAAAGATTCTTAAAAAGACTCTTAAAAAACATAGGCATGTATTTGGACTCAGCAACTCTAGCAAAATAAAGAAGTATAGTCTCAAAAAAAGAAAAGAAAAGAAAGAACCGTAACCACAATACTAAAAATTTTGACAAAGATTCCTTAATATCGTTAAATATCCAGTCAGGTTAAATTTCCCCCCTCATTTCTGAATTTTGCGGATTAGTTCCCTGTGTTAACAAGTGTTTTCTGCTCCCTGTACTTCCTATAAGCTGAGTGTTAGATCTGGAGGTTGAATCTGATTTGGTTTGGTATTTTGCCAAGAACACTTCATAGGTGGCATTGTATGATCCCATAGCAAGGCAAATGATTTAGCAGGCACTAATTATCATTGCTGAAAGGTTTTCTTATTCATTTCTGACTACCCCCAACCCACCCATCAGCTCCTCCCAGACACACCTCACTCAGACTGGCTCCTTTGTACTGTTTTAACTGATTAGAAAATGGTTACTTGGTTGTACGCTTGTTTCAAAGACACAGCTTCCTTGGAAAATAATCAGAAGGTTCCATTAATCTTCAGCATAGGTAGATGGAACTTTTCTCAGTCCACATCTATGGCAACATTGTTGGTAATCTATTCAAATGCCATCCCTCCCACCCTTATAATGTGCTGGCAGAGTCCGCCTCTCCCTTAGGAGCCTGACCAGCTCTTTACTTCTCAAAGCCTGACTGGTTTCTGGGAAACGTTTTTCCTCTTAGTGAAGATATTCCTGGCCTTTGGCCTTTAGATGATGTATGAGGTTATTATTTGGTGCCGCCATGGCCGTCCCCTGACGGTGGGCAAGCTTGAGGATTAACATCAATGTGCCAGGTGATGGGCTGATGGGCTGCAACAGGGGGAGAGCCCAAGTCTTCAGTAAGTCACTGAGCCATTGATATAGCCAACCCTGAAAATGCCGAACCCCCAGGTTTATTATGTGAGATTATAAACTTAATCTACTGTTAGTCGATCATTTGAAGCTTTTAACCTAAGCAACATACAAGGTACATTTAAATACATTTCTTTTATAGTTCTGCTTACTATTTAAAGTTTTGATGTAGAGAAAAAAAACCTATAGACCTTGATCTTGAGTTTCCTATAAAATCAGTCTTTCTTATCCACTCTAATAGAGCCAAGATGATGTAGATAGCACACAATATTGAATTGTCAAAATTATTATGATGGCTTACTTTTAAAAATATCAGCTTTTGATAAGATATAAGCTGAAAAGGTGTACAGCAACTTTAAACTGGAAATGGAGGCCTATGGACTTCTATGCTGGTGATAAGAATTGGAGTGAAAATATTTTCCAAGGACCATTCTCAAGGGACATAACTAAGAGTTCACTTTGAGTGTTGGCAACAAAGGGAAACTTTTCTCCTATTACATTATGCTGGAATTAACATTCTTATTAAGTAGTGGAGTTGGAATTTATGAATCTCCTCCTTTGCAGCAAAATGATTCCCAAGTTTTAAACGAAATGCATAAGATTAACACGCAGAGTGATGAGGATTTAATTTAAAAATAGTATGATTTTACGAAGCAGCTGTAGAACTGAAAAAGTAAAGGATAGCTGATGGTCTGTCCTGTACTTGTTCCTGCTTTTTAAAAAAAAAAAATTGAGATATAATTGACATTATAACATTATGTTCCTGCTCCTTGTTACTTTGCATTCCCAGACTGTGTTGTTTGGAAGCAAAGCTTCATTGTTTTTTGTTTGGTTTGGTTTGGTTTGGTTTGGTCAGTGGATTGCACCTTTGTCCTTGCAGGCAAGGTGACAGCAGCGGTTCCAGGAAGCCCTCAGTAACAAACCCTCTTTGTGTTGTGTGAGGAAACCCTGGCTCACAGATGAATGACATCAGCAGGCTTCCCACCCTGTCCTCTGGATCTCTCAATGTACAGAGACTCATTGTTAATGACTTTCACTGAACAGTAGCTGGCTCTTGCTGGCTTCATTCTCTGTGAACGTGGTGATCATACAACCCAGAGTTAAAAAAATAACCTGTCCTGTTTCAGACTGTGTGTCAGGCCATCTGCCCTGGTGTCTGATTAGGAAAATACGATCACCTTATGGCACAACCCCTGGCAACTTCTCTGCCACTTGGAGGTTTCCCCCACAAGTCTCATTGTTTTGGGTACCTCTTTAGGTGATATCCCTTCTTCTTTGACCAATAAGCAAAATTCCCCGTGTGTCTTCAGTGGAAATACCCTCTTTTCAGAGATCCTGCCTAGAAGGGATTTCAACATAGTCAATACTAAAATTAGACAAGGTAAGGCAGGAGCCTATCTCCCTGTGAAAAGTGACCTGATCAAATTCTGAGTGAGTTAAATGTCTATTATCACAATAAAGTTCAAAGCCTTTAAAATACGTAAGGTGATGCATTTGAGCTGGTGAACATAAAACTTACCTTGGAAAAATCACTGAAGGGAAAGGCAGGGTTAGAATCTGGCTTTGGAGATCAGATTAGAGCAAAGAACAACCTTCAAGCCCACGTGGGGCAGAACTGCTGTCGACAGGATGTAAATCAGGCAGTGGGCTCACCATTGACTCTGACACCATGGCTTGCAGAGCATACTGAAATCTCTATTATCTTCTAGGTCCTTAATGCAGTGAGCCAGGTACACCAAAAGTGCTTAGGAGATACTTGCTGACCTATGATGACAAGTAACTTTGACTGCATTTATTGCGCTTGTGACACCAGACACACTCATTGTTACAATCTTTCTGGTTTAGAGGGTCAGAGAATACCTGAAAGGCCATGAAGAACGTTTGTATTAGATTTTCCAGATTATTTTTTTACCTGACCATGAAGCAAGAATATTACAAATAAAATTTAGCAGAGGACAGGCAGTCCTTAGGTGTCAGGAGATTGGTAATGGCTTGGAACAGCTGAATAAATAACATATATATTTATTTGGCTCCTTGGGCCTTTACCCAAGCCTTTCACAACTACCAGGTGTTTTATAGACACATTTTTCTATGAAGTAGTCAAACTGTAAACAGTGAATCTTGCCTGATTGTCACGTCTTACAAAAAAAGAGAAAAGAGAAGCAGCACCATTTTCCTAATGGAAATGTCTTTTGTCTCTGTCCTTGGAAGCCGAGGGTGTGAGGGCAGATCTTGGGCTGTGAACTGTTACACAGCCTTTGCTGTACTCTCAGCACGTGCTGACTGTGGGCTCTGAGTCGGTCTGTTCACAAGTGTGCTCTGAGAATTGTGTCCCTGCCCACTGCACCCCGAGCACAGTCCCACAGCGTGTTGTATGGTAGTTCCTCCTGACCTGCAGTTTTGCCTTCCAAGGTTTCGGTTACCTGCAGTCAGCTGCAGTCCAAAAATCTTAAAGGGAAAATTCCAGAAACAAGCAACTGATAAGTTTTAAACTGTGCGACATTCTGAGCAGTGTGATGAAATCTCATGCTGTGCTGTTCTGTCCTGCCCGGAATGTGAGCCATCCCCTTGCCACGCTGTATGTACTAAACACTAAGGTATTTTGAGAGAGAGAGACCATATTCACATAACTTTTATTAAAGAACATTGTTATAATTGTTCTATTTTATTATTGGTTACTGTTGTTAATCTATTACTGTGCCTGATTTATAAATTAAACTTCATCATAGGTATGTAGGTATAGGGAAAAACATAGTATATATAGGATTTGAAATTCTCCACAGTTTCAGACATCTATTGGGGGTCTTGGAACATCTCCCCTGCAGACAAAGGGGGGGCTGCTGTACACAGAATGGTTGGTGCTTGCTAAATGCTTGCTGGGCAAATAACCATGTATTGTTAAGCATTCTTTGTGAATAGTGTAGCTTGTTCATAAGTTCCTTGGATAAAGGATTAACCTTATGCACCCAAATATCTCTTAATAATCAAATGTGTGCGCTTCGTAAGTGTTTCTGTGTAATCGAGTGGGGGGAGGACCACATTTGTGAATACCACGGGGAGCCTACATTATTGACCTTCATGCCTGTATCACTGGCATTGCCTGTTAAGCAAGAAAAATTTCTCCCACTTCCTTCCAGGGTCTCAAAAAGTCATTGTAAGCATTTGAAAAGGACCTGAGAGACATTTAGGTCAAACTCTTGATTTTGTAAATGAAAAAGTTAGGATCTGGAGAGGTGGAGTGATTTCTTTCCCCAAGATCATATAGCTCATCTTTGGCAAAGCCAAGAAAAAATTTGAGTACCCTTGAAAGTCATTTTTTTCTTCCTGAAATATTTTAAAATTTTATCTAAAATATCTTCGTTTCACCATTGTGTGTGTGTATATATATGTATGTATATGCACATATATATACACACATATATAGTCTGTCCAGAAGGTATCCAGCCATACAATATGGAAAATAGACATTTATTGAAGAAGATAGAAAATACAAGAAACATTGTACGTAGGACAATGACACCTCAGCCCCCTTCAAAGTAGGCACCTTGGGACCTCACACAGTTCTCCCAATCATCATCAGCTGCCCTGTCGTATTTTCCTGAATTTCATTGACAGTCTGAAATCTCTCCCTTTCAGAGGTGATTTTAGTTTTGGGAAAAGTCAGAAGTTGCGGGACACCAAATCTGGGCTGTAAGAAGGCCGAGTCAGCTGGGTGATTTGATATTTTGCAAAAAAACTGCTCGAGACGTGATGCATGAGCAGGCACATTGTCATAATAAAGCTGCCAATCACCAGTTGCCCACAGCTGCAGCCTTGTGAATCATCCGAATAGTTTCCGTGGAGGAATGTTCAAGCTTAATGCAAAATTTGATGCAGAGTCATTGCTCTACTTGCTCAGTCACTTCGTATGTGACAGCCACACAGTATACACGCTCGCTCAGTGGTGTCTACTGCCCCCACTGACTAGTACAGTGAAGTCATTTTTCACACATGTGCATTCCAGTCCACTCTCCTTGGCTGCCATGTTATATACATGTCAAGCAAATCATTCTTTTATATTAACAATGGTTGTACTTTTTCTGGACAGACCTCAAAGAGTTGCTATAATCAATTACTTCTTAAGAAAATTCTAAAAGCTTTTAACTACTTATTTTCCACATGACACGTTTCAGGAATTAAATAAGAAGGTCTGACCGAGACATCAAAGAGAAGAGACATAAAAAGGTAGAAAACTTCAAGGGGGTTATCCAAAAAGTGGTAAAATGACTCAAATCCTTGCCCATACTCAAGGTAGAAAAGATGTTGAGGCTTTGAGGGGGCTCAAAAAATAACACCTGTCTCCCCTACCCAGGTTCTCAACAAACTGAGAAACGAAGTGCAAAGTAGAAGATGAAGTCTAAAATGTCACCTTCATTACCACAAAAGGATGAGCTGGCAGGCAGGGCTTAGTGTGGCAGCCAAGCGGGCCAGTTCACAGAGCCCCAGGTTTAGGCCAGCCTTCTTAGCAGACAGGCGCACACCTGAGGGCATGACCACTACCAAGAGGAAAAAAGGGGACCAGGCTAAGCTTCCCCAGTGTGTGAAGAGTGATGGTAAGTGGTGCCAGGAAGAGCCCCAAGCGATACAGCTAGCGCAGGACTATCCGCAGGCGTAGGGACAGCCATTCCCTGTAAGAAAGAGAGGGTTTGAGGGTTGCGAGGGAAAATTTGTGAAGAGGATTTCTCTGGAGGAGACTAGTCTGAAAGCCCCTACTATCCCAAAGTTCCTTTCCCGTTGAAAAGGCTTCATTCAGAGACCTTTACGTACATCGCCTGAGGCTTGGAGAATGCTGAGGACTGTTGTTTGGTTCTCACCTGGAAATTTTAAAAGAAAAGAGAATTCTAACAGTGGGAGTGACTAGAGGTGGCTGGACTGGGTGGGCCAGGGTTGGGAGGGAGGGAGAGAGAGAGAGGAGAGGGGAGGGGAGGGGAGGGGAGGGGAGGGGAGAAAGAAGAGAGAAGAGAAACTTACTCTTGTCCAACAGGGCCACCTAGAGGAGCTCTTAGGCTTCAGCAGGGAGAAGCTGGAGTTTTGACACGGCTGAGGAGGTTTAGGTGATGAAGGGAAATCCAGGTGAGAGGCCCCCAGCAATGGCGATGGGGGTTCTCCGAAGAACCCATGAAAGCACTCTACATTAAGAACAGGTGGTTTTCAATACTGTAGCTTAGCCCAGAAAGACAGAAGCCACCTAGTGGGACAACTGGACAACAAGAATTTTTCTTTCTCTTTCCCCTTTACTTCTCTTTCCTCCCTCTTCCTGCGTTGATTCTGGAACAAACCACAGTTAGTAAAATGGGGCTGACGGTTGGGAACATTAGGTAGAGGAGAGGAGGACGGACCCTGTCCCCTTCCCTGGCTTCTTGGCTGCAGAAGCCCCCAGAGGGGTGAAGGGGAAAGTTTCACCTTTAAATCTGATTGCAAAAGTCGGTTATTACATAAGACTGGCTGTTTTGACTTTGAAGTTGAGACTGTATTGGAGACTTAAAGTGTCTGTAGGACCTTTTTATTACATAAGAGTATTTGAAAACCAGCCATAGGCTTCTGGAGGTTTTCATCCAAGGGCGGGGAAAAGAACTTTCTCCCACTGAATAATTTTAAAACACCGAAAACAAGATTGCTCTCTGAATAGATTATTTTCTTCTTCACATGGAACAGCCTGTTGACTTCATTTTGTTGGTTCTTACTCCTGTAGCCCACCAACAGGGGATTTGCTGTGGCATCTACACATTTATTAAGCATGCTGCCTAGACCAGCATTTGGGATGTTAACAACACTGGAGACTTGAACTGATCAAGGCTGAATCCCACTGATGGGTTTGCTACTATGTTTTTCCAGGTAGCGCGGTGCACAGCAGCTCTGGGGCTGTTCCTCCAGCAAGTTGTAAATTCAAGAAGGAAAATGATAAATGCATTCTAGTTAGTGACAGTGATCTTCCTGGATTTCTTTCTTAAAGCGCTCCAACAAACGGCACTGCTGTTGAAGTTGGTGGTGAGGAAACTGAACGACATATGTTAACAGGCCCCATCCAATCCTGCCCAAGCCTGGCAGCGGAGGCCAAATGGAGTTCTCATCCGCATCTCCTAACACCCTTTGTGGTTTGATCTGTGTAGTTTCCCCTGTAAGACACTAACAATCCCAAAGATTGCTTTAAGAAGTTTATTATACATGAAGTGATTGAAAACTGCCAATCACAAATCTGGCAATCCCCTCTCATGAGCTTAAAGACTGTTCTGATTACGATAATTACATTTTTATGAATATCCTACCTAGAGAGTAACAATTTTACTGTGTCAGGCTACACCACACAAAGATGCATCAATTTCATCTGCAATGAAAAATAGATCCTAATAGCACCGTTATATTTATATGATAGTCAAACAGCAAGATGCAACATAAGTACTTCGGCTGAAAGAATTCTGATCATTATTTAACCTTGAGATGATGATTAAGGGTGAAGGCTTGTCAGCTTCCATGAATTATTTTCTTTTTATGATTTGGCTGTTTTGATTTGATTTTTAAAACTCCATAATTAACACTTATTAACATGTGGATACCCTCCCCACCCCAGATCTGTGGGCAAGGTAAAAACAACAAAAGATATTAACAGATATGAGCCGCGGTCAAAGAGAGAGTATTAGGGAATTATAAGACATAATTATGCTTCAGATACAACAGTGCCATGCCCACTGGTTTCCCTGCTTTAATCAGCTAAGTTTCTTTAACCATGACGCAAAGAATAGACACAGTATTTAGGTTTGATGCTATGAATACATATTGGTTTAAGGCACGGGAAATTGTTCAATTACTACAGGTAGTGTTCGGTGCCGAAGCGTGGTCTGAGAACCAGCAGCATCAAGCATCACGTGGAAGATGCAAATTCTCAGGCCCTCCGCCAGACTTGCTAAATCAGAATCTCTAGCAGTGGGACACAGGACTCTCTTAGCAAGGTCTCCAGATGGTTCTCTGAGGTTTGAGAACCACTGCTCTAACATCTCATAACTATTTCTGTTGGCTACAGTGAAACGTTGACAAGCATGGAGCGTGTAGTGGCAGCAGCACTCTAAGCAGCCCTGTCAACTACACGGGTGTGTGGCCTGGAGAACAGGCTCTTCTGGTCAAGGCTTTGAGTCCCAGGGTTCCTCTTAAGTAGATTTTGTTTTTAAATCTCCAGAGCTCACAAGCCATAGTTTCTTCCCATCACCAGTCATAATTGTTGGTTCATTCTTCCTGGTAAAAGGGATGTTTATGACACCTTTCATAACGTCTCAAGATTTACACCAGCCTGAATGTCTACTGCTCACTCCCCTGTTACAGCCATTTCCTTGAAGTCATCTTGAGTTGCTTAAAAAAATCTAACATCCAACATGATACTCTTCTATGTTTCTTTATGGCAGAACTATGTTCTTTTGCCTATAGGTCACAATTATTTACCAGAACTCACCAGAAAATGGTATTGGAGAGAGTCCACACTGCAAGCACACTTAGTTCAAGATGACACAGTAGAACAAACACTTAATACAGAGAGCTGCGGCTCACTGGCTAGGACTGTGTAATGCTGTCATTACACAATCTTTCTTTGGCTGAGGAGGTAAGGTAGCTCTCAGTGTGAGAGAACTGTATCACTGAGTTTGGTAACAGACTCCTAGACAGATAAATAGAGATAATTTTTTAGGGAAAGTATTTTAAGACAAATGACATTCTAATGAATCAGCATGCATGGGGCAGTGTTAAATGAAGTCGATAGGTATGATAAACAGTAAATGCTATCTCGTGATTTAATCTTCATGGCATTTCATATATTCTGTGTTTAAATATATTCTTTTTAAAGCCCCAAATGCAAGGGCAAACATTTAGAACAGTGGATCTGAATCCTGAACATGCATCAGAATGAACTTTAAGCTTGTTAAAAATACAAATTTCTATTACAAGCCCTGGCTGGCGTAGCTCAGTGGATTGAGCGCGGGCTGCGAACCAAAGCATCGCAGGTTCGATTCCCAGTCAGGGCACATGCCTGGGTTGCAGGCCATGGCCCCCAGCAATCGCACATTGATGTTTCATTCTCTCTCTCTCTCTCTTTCTCCCTCCCTAAAAATAAATAAATAAAATCTAAAAAAAAAAACAAATTTCTTGGATTCCAAGAGATTTTTATATTGGTAGGTCTGAGGCGGGGCCCGGGAACCTGTTTTTAACAAGCATTCCAGGCAATTCTTGTGCAGGTCATCCTTACCATTCATTCTGAGGAACACTGAATGGCCAACTCGGGAAGAGGAGGGGACTTCCAGCCAACACGGAGGTGTAGATAGATACCCTTTGCCTCCTTGCACAATCACGAGAAGGACAACAACAAATTTAAAAACAAAAAAATAACCAGAACTGCCAGAAAATTGAACTGTGTAGAAGTTAGACAACCAAGGAATTGAAGAAACATTCATCCAGTCCAGTAGGAGGGGTGAAGATGGACAGCCGGAGCAGAGAGGACTTTCCACAAGACGTTGGCTGTAGGACCGGGTGTGTGAGGTGGTGGCTGGTGGAGTGGGCAGTCCCACACCTGTGTGTGGACAAACTAAAAGTAACAACTGGGGAGCAAGACAGACAGAGCAACTCAGGGTGCCAGCATGGGGAAATAAAGCCTCAAAACCTCTGGCTGTAAAAACCAACTGTGGGGGTTGAGGTGGCAGCAGGAGAAACTCCCCGCTTCACATGAGAGTTGGTTGCAGAGACCCATGGGGTCCTAGAACAGTCACAAATTCACCCACCTGGGAATCAGCACCAGAAGGGCCCAATTAGCTTGTGGGTAATAGGAGAAGTGACTGAAAGTGTGGCGAGAGCAGAGCAAGTGGCATTGTTCCCTCTTAGACCCCTCCTCCACATACAGTGTCACAATGCAGTGACGTGGGTTGCCCTGGCCTGGCGAATACCTAAGGCTCCGCCCCTTACTACAACAGGCGCACTGAGACAAAGAAATATGGCCCAAATGAAAGAACAGATTAAAGCTCCAAAAATACAACTAAGCGATGAAGAGATAGTCAACCTTTTAGATGCAGAGTTCAAAATGCTGGTACTCAGGATGCTCACAGAAATGGTTGAGTATGGTCATAAAATAGAGGAAGAAGTTCAGGCTCTGCAAAGTGAAATAAAGGAAAATGTACAGGGAACCAACAGTGAAGGGAAGGAAAACAGGACTCAAATTAACAATTTCAAGCAGAAGAAAGAAGGAAACATTCAACCAAAATAGAATGAAGAATCAAGAATTCCAAAAAATGAGGAGAGGCTTAGGAACCTCCAGGACAACGTTAAGTGTTCCAACATCTGAATCATAGGGGTGCCAGAAGGAGAAGAGGAAGAGGAAGAAATTGAAAACATTTGAAAAAATAATGAAGGCAAAGTTCCCCAATTTGGCAAAGGAAATAGACTTCCAGGAAGTCCAGGAAGCTCAGAGAGTCCCAAAGAAGTTGGACTCAAGGAAGTACACACCAAGGCACATCATAATTACATTACCCAAGATTAAAGATAAGGAGAGAATCTTAAAAGCAGCAAGAGACAGGAGACAGTTACCTACAAAGGAGTTCCTGTAAGACTATCAGCTGATTTCTCAAAAGAAACCTTGCAGGCAAGAAGGAGCTGGAAAGAAGTATTCCAAGTCATGAAAGGGAATGAACTACATCCAAGATTACTCTACCCAGTAAAGCTGTCATTTAGAATGGAAGGGCAGATAAAGTGCTTCCCAGATAAGGTCAAGTTAAAGGAGTTCATCATTGCCAGGCCCTTATTATATGAAGTGTTAAAGGGACTTATCTAAGCAAAAGATGATAAAAAAAATATGAACAGTAAAGTGACAACAAACTCACAACTATCAACAACTGAACCTAAAAAAAACAAAACCAAAATAAACCAAGCAAACAACTAGAACAGGAACAGAATCACAGAAACAGAGATCACATGGAGGGTTATTGGTAGGGAAGGGGAGGATGGGCAGGGGGAGGTTAAGAATAGTGTAGGAAATGGAGAAGTCAAAGAACTTATACGTATGACCCATGGGCATGAACTAAGGTGGGGATGCTGTTGGGAAGGAGAGTGCAGGATGGAGGGGAATAAAGGGGAGAAAAAAATGGGACAAACTGTAATAGCATAATCAATAAAATATATTTCAAAAAAGACTAGAAACAAAAAAAGATTTTGTAGTAACTTGTGTAAACCTACACAAAATTCCTAGCACAGGTACTGCCACACAATAAGCATTTCATAAATGATGGAAATTTTATTTTATGATTATTAAAATTATGTGATTATGCACAAAAAAGGAGGAAAATGCATGAGTGTGAGACGGTTTCAATCAGAAACTTTCAGTCAGAAAGCTCAATCAGTTTCATAGGAATTGTACCTGTTTTGGATTCTCATAATATACTATTTCAAGCTTTGAAATAGCACATATATTCTGCCTAGGTCTAGAGTTATTTGTGTATTTGCCTTACTTTCCCCAAAGACTGTAAGCTCCCTGAAATACAGGAATTATGTGTTATACTAACCTTTGTATATTCAGCTGGGCTTACCCTGGGCCTTCTTATTGAGAAGGTGCTCAGGAATACCTGTCAAATGAAGGAAGGCAGTAAGGGTGAAAACGCAATTTAAAGAGTGTGATTGAAACAGTCAGAGAGCGTTTAGTTTTGGCTCCTTTTACCCACCGGCTGTGAGACCTTTGCATCTTGTCATCTCTCAGTGCCTGACCCAGCTTTTGTAACATGGGCGATAAGTTTCTTCCTCTTTCATAGAGGTTAAAAGCGACGTAATACATGGGAAAATGCTTTAAAATTGTAAAACCACTTATTTTGATTTTTTAAAATATGATGTGTCATTTTGCTCCAACTCCATTTCTCCTGTGAATGAGTGCTAGGTTGTATGACTGAGGCAAAGAACACAAACTTTACTTCTGGACATTATGGAAAAGCGAATGCTATTATTTGGAATTTAAAAGAACCACGTGACTTTTCCAACTTCCAGGACAGTCAACAGTAAGTTAAATACTAAAAATTTGTAATATGAATGGAAGAGATACCCCACAGATCATGAAGGGAGACACACAGGAGAGAGAGTTAGCTATTCACACTACAGCCTGACTCTGAGACGGGCACTGTCAGAAGTCCGCAGGTGTTTCGTGAAATGACCGCTGAATTTAGTGTCCTTGCCATCACTTAAAAGGCAGCAGGTGTCTGATGAGACAAGATGAGAAGTGCAAGTATGTAGCATTTCTTTAAGAAACTCAAGGTGGGTATTATGACTACCCCTCAAGCTACAAAGAATGGAAGAACTGAAAGAAATTAGATCACTTACAAGTGGCAATGCACCCGGGTGGGGTAGTAATGGCTGGTCCAGGCCTGGAGCCAGTCCATAGCTCAATGAGGAAAATAAGGACAATGTACATACAGTGAGTTTTCCATGAAGCTGTATTTATTCAATTGAGCCTACTGTGTTTTCTAAGATTAGGTCTTTCCTTGTTTTGGCCTTTTAAAAATGTCCTTGCTTTTACAAAATGTTAGTATATTTTTAAACTGGCAAATGATAAATATTATGACTCTCCATTCAAATTTATTTACTCAGCCCTAAGTTTGAATTCTGGATCAATTCAAGGCAAGTGGCTTGAGTCAAATTTCTAATCTATTCAGGTTTTGATTTCTCCATGTGTAAAGTCACAAAGACTTACAGTAACATATGCAATAATACTTGCAAAGACCTTAGCACAATTTGTCGTACACAGTAGATAATTAATAATCAATGGTGGTTAGATGAAGAATCAAAATAATACATGGGGGTTACCACCTAAATAAGTACATCGGATAGAATGTTGATGGTATAAATTTGTGTTTTCACTACTGTTTGATATTTTTCATTGGTTCCATGGCTTCATTTGGGACCTATCCACACCTTCATTCCAAGAGTAAGTCTCAGCAGAAAACCCTAAGGCAATTTCCCTCTCATGCATACAGCCAACCCTAGAGCCCTGTCAGTCAGGAGGAGCACTCCAGAATCAGTTGTGCCTACTGGCTGAAGTTCCTCTTGGATCTACAGTTTAAGCATACTGTAGATCTTGGTTCTAGGACTAGTAGTTCCCTATTGTGTAATGTGGATCTTTGTATTTCCAAATGCTTAAATTATAATCAGTGTTTGTTGATTTGAATGAATAGATGTAAAATGAGGAATACATCAGCTCCTTAAAGCATCGAGGTTTTCCCAATTATCTGTTTCCCGATTACCTATCTGAAATAGCATTCCCACAGGTGATCTTTAACTTACTTGCTAATAAGAAAGACAGCAAACAGGAAAAAATGGTTCCTCATTACTGAAACACATTTGAGTCCGTGGTGGATATAGTCCAGGTGTTCTGGCTGGCACCATCCTAGTCAAGACCTAAGCTAAATTTCAGCTCCTTGTCTAATAACATCCAGACTTGCTTCCCTAAGAATTTTTAGAATTCTGTAATTAAATTTTATCAGATTCCTTTGAATGCATTGAAGCATTTTTCCTGACTATGGCCTAGTCTGGTGACAAGGGAATTAGGAAACAGAATGGAATTTTCATTGAATGCCTGACATATGCCAAATACGTTATATATTTACTTAAGCTTTGTAACCATTTTGGAGTTGAGAGAACTAGAGCTCAGAGGCCTTAAATAACTTCTCTGCAGTCTTACAGGGAGCATGTGGCAGGGCCAGGATTCAGTCCAGGATTGTGTGTCCAGGGCTCATTCTGACTCTGTAACTTGTCATTTCTTCTTCTTTCTAGCAAATGTGAAAGACACATGAAACAGACTTTAGCTAGAGGTGGGAGGGATGAAAAGAACTGAGTGTGGTGTGGAGAAAAGTCCTACTGCTTGTCTATCAGTAGTACGTGATTTGGGGCCTTAAGTCATCCAGCTGTAAGGCCACAGAGTTGGACTAGATGACCTCTGAGTAGAGTGACCACATGGCCCAATTTGCCAGGACAGCCCTGATTTATACCAGTTTCACCAAGGCAGTTATTATTAGCACACCCTTCCACTTTCAAGTGTCCCACTGCGGATCATAAATTCTAAGGCTGCCCTATATATATGGCTCTTTCAGGTCTCAATACCTATGATTTCAAATTGAATCTAATATTTTAATTGATGACTGAAGCAACATGGATTTTCATTTTCCAGGCCAGGGAGGTGTAAGGGGCAGAAAGACAACATGCGAGGTGACTGCTGTCTGGAGTTGCTTTGTACCTCCGACAGGGACATTTTCCTGCTCTTACTGCTTCCCGCTGAAAGTGCACCAGCAAGTCCCCCTCTGGTCGGCTTGGTTCCAGGTAACACTAACAGTGGCTGCCACTCCCTGAGCACTTAGAGAAGTCAGACTGAGTGCATCATCTTATTTGCGGCACTTAGTAACGCTGCGAGATCGCCCACTTTCTGCACGGGGAAACAGGCTCCGAGAAGGTAAGTGACTTGCAAGTGAGGACGGAGCACAGAGCCAGGTCTCCCTAACCTGTCAGACATTAACTGTACTGAGATATGCACACAGGTGTCCCCTTCCCCCTACACACAGGTGATAATTTTTCAAATGATCAGGCCTCCTCAATTCCTATTGGCCTTTCTTAAGTTTATCCATGTCAGTGCTACTCTTTGTAATTTTGTCTTCCACTGCTTACACCATCCATCTTTACCTTAGGGTAGAAGCATCTGCCTCAAATAAACCATCAACAGATTCTGATGAAGAAACAGGTTCTCAGGAAAAAGAAAGAAGGTATTAGAAAGTCGATGCAATGACCATTTACTTACTCATACAGACCTCCTTCTTTCTTCTTCTTTTCTTTGAGAATGTCTTTCTTTACCAGAGTATAAAACTGAAAATAGACACTTGCTTTTCTGTTCATATTTACATAGACAATACTGAAATAAAAACTACCAGTTGACACTCATATCGTTCTGCTTTTATTTATTGTCTGTCTAACTTACACAGAGGCAGATGTCTCAAGTAGACTCTCGCCCATCATTTAAACTATCCTGATAAAACAGATATGAAAATGTTCATGTTTACACAGTGCAGTGGTATGAAAAACATCTTTTTCTTCCTTTATAGTCCCTGACTATAAACAGGGAAAATTAATTTCATGCCAAAAATTTGGGGGTGCTTTAGCAATCATCCCATTTTTGCTACTCAGATAACAAAATCTGTATTACAAGTTAAAATATAAAGGCCTAACAGGTTTTACAAATATGCAAATAATCTGCTACTTAGACATAAAAAGTTGATTTCTTTCAAATCACAAAGGCACCATTGGATTAAACATTTTCCCCAGCTTTTACTAAATAAAATGCATAGTGAAATAAATACTGAACACTGAATTTTAATACTGTAATACATTTCCATATAAAATGATATGTGAATGTTAAAATACTGTATTGCATCTTGAATACATTTACCTGGAAGTTTTATGGAAAAAACACACATGAGCTCTGATTTCAGGGAAGAAAATTATTCATTTTTGTGATTTACCATCGTTAAAAATATTAGCATAGAACTTATTTAAAGTTTTGGGTGCAATTAGGTTTCTAACTTTCAAAGCAAGAGTATAAGTGTATTAATGAAACATTCACTTAAAAACACATTCTAAAACATCCCATCCTGGGCAAATAGCCACGATAAGTTGTGGCCCCATTTCAGACTTTAGGACGGCACCTGCAGAGTTGGGGCGTGTGAGGAAATTGGCCATTCTTGCTCTCCCTTATAAAATCCCGACCCACTTTCTTTGGCTGAGACTTTTCTTTGCCATATTTGCCAGCAAGGCCCCTTTTCTGAGGTGGGTCATTAGGCTTTCTTGAAGGAGCTTTAATCAACTGTCAATTAAAGAATGATATCTGATTAAAGAGTCTAATAATAAAGTGATGCTGCTGCTATGTTACCAAAATATGAACTTTTTAAAAAAATACTTTGCCAAGGTTGTTATATCTTTATATTTCTTGATTCTTTGGGCAAAGGACCCCAGTTCCTGAAAGATAAATGAATGATAGAGGACGGGGGGAATCCAAGATCTGTAATGTGCTAAGCCCAGGACTTTGGCAAGACACGATATAAAAATACAATATATTCAATGGGTAATATCATAATTTATTAGACATCCCATTTACTAGAACTCTAAGTTCTTTTGCCTTTATATAAATGAAACAATTATTTCTTCTATAAATAGGAATGCTTCTTTCAAAATCTTCTTTGGATTGGTTTCTCGTTAGCATCTCCCAGTAATACAAGAACAACGCACAGAAACCATGATACAAAGTTTATGTAGGTACACACATACATATGTGGCCATGTGGTTTTAAAAAAATAAGTAATGGTCATTTCAAACATAATCAACTGTATAAAATATCTAAATGGAAATGTTTTTTTCCAATTCCATAGTTAGATTTAAAAGTCCTGGTGAAGTCTGTAAACAAAATTATACATAAAAAGGCAAGGCTGGCTCTTCCCTGTGGCCCATGTGGGAGCTTTATTTGCATAGATCCAAGGCAAATGACTCCTTGTCCCGGACAGTTTCAAATTCCCTTCGATTCCAGTAACAATCTCTCTCAACCCCATACGCATCAGATTTAGATTTTTGCAGTTTTGCCTATCAACCCAAATCTGGCCTCTTTTTCTGTATTTCTGAGTTGCTACCTTTCCCTGCCTTTCCCCTCCGCTACTGCGCCGCCCCACCCCAAGGAGAAAGCTGGCAGGCCAGGCGGAAGTGCAGCTAACGGGTGAGCTCCAGGCCGCTGGTGCTGAGCCTGGAAGCCCCAACAGGCTTTCCATTCCTTTCCAATGGCTTCATTCCCTGTGGCTGTACACGCTGTCAGAGCAATTTCTGATCTTGGTACTCTGAAGCAACACTCGTATGCAGGTGTCAAGGGAAGAGAGAGCATAAGGGACAAAATCTAAGGTCAAGCTGCCTGCCAGACAAGGTGTTGGGTCCTAACTTTACTCTTAGTTACTTCTTGAATTGCTAAAGCTCATCTTTTATTTTCTGTTTTTTAAACAAGGGGTTTTGCCCTATTCTCTCTCTTCTAGACCTGTGCTGTCCAACATGGCAGCCACTTGCCCCATGTGGCTGCTGAGCCCTTGAAATGTGACGCGTCCAAAGAGAGATGTGCTTCACGTGCAAAACACAAAACCAGATTTTGAAACTTAGTACCAAATAAAAAATAATGTAAAATCCCTCATTAATAATTACTATTTTAATTGCAGGCCAGATGGTATTTTGGATAAAATATATTAAAATTAATTTCACCTACTTCTTTCTTTTTTAATGTGGCTACTAGAGATGTTTAAATTGTATATGTGGCTCACACTATATTTCTTTTGGACAGATCTGTCCTAGAGCCTACTTCAGACTGCCAAAAATTATAATCTCTAACCACAAAAACTTTATGTGAGCCCTTGCTCAGCAACTTGCATAGGTGGCCTGTGGTTCATGGAAACAGACAGGAGGCCAAGCATGCAAAAAAGGCATGGAAGCAAGCAGCTCTCAGGGATTTTAATGTTATCTGTAGCAAATTTATGGTGAATGTTTGAATTTGAACTTGGTTGGTTGAAACCTGGGACACAATTCATCTCTGCCCACTTGCCATAAAAGCCAGTTGGCCCCTAAGCAGTACACACTGTTGGGCTATAGCTGAAGCAAGCAATAGCTTTGAGAATATACACAGAATAAAGATCTAGGTGCATTTCTTTATCAGATTCCCACCCCTCACACACATACTCCCGTGTCACCCTCCCTTCTTCCCTACTCCTTCTATGAAAGGGACGAGGGAGGAGGGTGTGCAACTCTTGACAGCAACAGCAGAAGTCGCTCTGGGGCTCGCGTGCAGAAGAGCAGGCAAGGATCACCTCAGGGGGGGCGGCAGAGGTGGGGCACCCCTTTCTCTTCGGTTGGATCCACCTTGGTGACAAAAATAGACGAAAGATAAATTCTGGTTAGAAAGCTTGTGTTCTCACTGTAGGAACTCAGAGATGTTCACAAAGGTACACACAGCCCTCCAGCCTGTGACTGGCACATGCGGGTGGGAGGGAGGAGCAAGTAAGGACCTGAAGGAAATTACTAGTGGATGATCCGCCTCTGGCTACCGACCACTTGCATCAAGTTAAGAAAGTTAAAAAAAATTGTTTTTGTTCTTATCGCAAACATGGTATGTGTTTATTATAGGTTTAGAAAAAATAGATGAGTGAAAACAAAACAAAAAATTCCCCAAGCTTGCACCACCCAGAGATAATAAAAAACATCATTTGTATATTTTCTCTATATAAATGGTTCCTTTCTGTCTTCCAAAATTGGATCATATACAGCCATTTTGAACATCTTTCAAAGTCATCATTCTTTATACACACAGTTATTGATGACACCCTGCACTCTACTATACTGACACACGAAGGCTACTTATCTAATCCCCCTTCTGGGCACTCAGGCACCTTCTCACTTCTGATCAATGTGCTTTTGTGGTGGCCATCCTGATGGGTGTAAAGTGGCACTTTGTTGTAGTTTTATTTGTATCCCCTAATGATTAGCGATATTGAACATTTTTCCATGTGCTTATTGATCATCTGTAGGTCTTCAGAGAAATGTCTATTCAAGTATTCAACCCACTTTAAAAATTGGGTTGTTTGTTTTTTTGTTGTTGTTGAACCGTAGCAATATTTTATATATTCTGCATATTAGTTCTTTATCAACTATATGATTTACAAATATTTTATCACATTTCAGGGGTTGCCTTTTCATTCTGTCGCTTGAGGCTGATTAGAAGCAAAATTACGGACTTCAGGAAGACTAGACAGGTGGCAGAAAGAGGAGATGGGGACACGGAGCTGTGCTATGTGTCACAGAATGGGACAGGTTAGTAAGGACAGGTCAAGTAGTGCTTTGTGCCTCTGTTGAAGATTTCAAAGAATTAGAAAATATTTTAGGAAAATTTCCATGAACAAATTAGAGAAGTAAAGGGAATATTGTTGCTTAAAAGAAGTTTAGCCCTGGCTGGTGTGGCTCAGTGGGTTGAGCACCGGCCTATGAACTGAAAGGTCCCTGGTCCGATGCCCAGTCAGGGCACATGCCTGGGTTGCAGGCCGGGTCCCCAGTGGGGGGTATGTGAGAGGCAACCAATGGATGTATCTCTTGCACATCAATGTTTCTCTCCCTATCTTTCTCCTGCCTTTCCCCTTTGTCTAAAAATAAATTATTAGAATTTTTTTAAAAAGAAGTTTAATTTCTGGGAAAACTCATTTATGTGGAATAATACATTCCTCGATGATGCCTAATAAAAAAGGTGTAACTACAGTGAAAGTTATTGTACAGGCAGCAGTAGTGGGCTTCACATGGGACAAATACCTTTGTGTGTGTGTGTTTATGTCATAAGAGGGGCTTCTAGCTGATGGGAGTACAGCCTGTTTTCCTTCCCTTTAAGGACTCTAAATGTGTTTTCCTGATTTCTACTGTTAATATTATATATATGGGTGTGTATGCAGGGGTGGGCAAAAGTGGGTTTACAGTTCTTTGTATGGAGAATGACATGCAGGTTGTGATGATTATAAGAGCTTTACTAAACTCAGAAGAGAGTCACGGTGGAACGATGCACTTTCTTTTGCCCACCCCGTGTGTGTGTGTGTGTGTGTGTGTGTGTGTGTGTGTGTGTATACGTGTGTGTGTGCACATATATATATATATATATATACGTGTCAGTAACAGAACCATATTCCCTAGCCCCTCTAGAGTTTTAATTTAATAGCTGACCACACCCCTGCCCCCGGCCGCCTGTCTGTGAGACTCTGTGAAGTCCGCACGCTGGAGCTGTGTCCTGCTCACTGTTGCATCTTCCTGGAGTGTCACAGAGCCTGAAACATGGTAGATGCTTAAAACCAGCTCTTGAACTGCTGAATTAATTCCCACTGCCCCCAAAATCTTTTTGTAGATTTAAAGTTCTAGCAATGTGTATTTTAATATTTTATGCTGATAATGGATGATCTCTCTAAAAAATACATAAAACATGAACAAATGGTTTTATTCGCTCCTGTCGCTACCCTGGCCTCCAGGCCCGCAGCCTTGTAGTGCACGCAGGCAGCCCAGAGCAGTGCCGCCTCGTGAAATCTGTGCACAGGCCAGTCCTTGTTTTGCTAGCCGTTTGTGGTGTGGCCGCTGCTGGTCCAGGCCCCGTGACAGGTGGCTGGTTTATATCTAGATGAGTCTTGCCTCAGATGCCGGCCCGAGAAAAGGTTCGGTTGGGATGGTGAGAGGAACGGGCAAGGTCATGCCAGTGAGTTCCTCTGCCCACTCTCCTTGCTCAGAGATTTGGTTCTATCTTGGAAACCCCTAAGTGGGCTACTAGGGGTGCTGTGAAGGTGCCCGCCGAGGAATGTGTGGGTGCCAGCCCACCGGGGTCACAGAGCAGTGGCCACAGCAGACACACTCAGCTGACATGTGCCCCTGGTGGACACACTTAAGCACCTGAGCACCTGTCCCTGTGCCTAACAATGGTAAGATCCTCAGAAAAGTGTGTGTGGGACAGATGAATTTCAAAATTTGTGAATGGATTTTAAACCTGGATAACTCACAAATAAGTATAGTTTTTGAAAGAACACTGCTCTGAGGCTGGGAACAAACTAAGAATTAAGAACTGTGGACCGAGAACATTCAGCGGGCTCTGAGGATGCATACGGAGCTCTGCCTGGGGAGTGAGGACGAGGCTGGGACACAGGGACAGTTGTCTGACACTCTCGAACGCCTTTTCTCCACAGGCTTCTGCTTTGGGAGTTTGTTTCTGAAGCTAAGGCTCTTACAAGTTATCAGTGATATATGCATATTTCATGATAATTCTTTCTCGGTTCTATACATTTATTGTTGTAAAATATTAGTTTTTCCATTTCCTCTTCTTGTTCACATTCTTTTCCAATAGTGGAAAAGTGATTCATTTCTTATGGTAGCATATTTATTAGGGAAAAAAAAACAGAAACAACTTAAGTGTCCAATAATGGTAAACTAAGTTATTAAATGCTGACTTGATGGAAACTGGTATAATAAAAACCACATGATAAAATAAGGAACTGTTTACTAAGCAATGTTATATAAACGTCACCACCAAAAACCTGTACTCTATAATTATAACCATATAAATTAATCAGAATTCACTGGATAAAAACTAGACAAGAATGTATAAAATGAAAATATCTGTTATGCGGAAAGAGATTATGGGTTCACTGAAAATGTTGTGTGATGCTCTATAAAGCTATGATTATGAGATATTTAAAAGATCAAGGGCTGTTACAGTCAGTTTTTGTTATGATTAAATAAGGCATTTGCCAGTCTCAAAGCTAATAGGAAGAGAAAGAAGATGGTTCTATTTGGGCCATCTCAGGAAGATGAAAATGGGGGAAAGTTCTCTAAACAAGCAGAATGATACAATTTAATCTATTAGCAACCCGAAAGTATTTTGGGCTAGTAATGACACATTAAAATGATCTTTTCTCATTCTGGTCACCTCCGCTCTCCTCACCGGCTGCAGAAGGGGAGTTCACCAGAATTTAGATGGCCTCAGATCCAGAAGTGACTTCTCGGAAGTCTCCCTACTACAGGCAAGAGCCTGGATTTCCTGTGCACCCCTCAGTTGTACATGACCCAGGCTATTCAAGTGGGAATCCACCAAAAATCTTTGCGGAAATACTCACTCCGGCTTTCATTTCTTGCCAATTTACTGGGATATGTTTTGGTTGTTGGCACATATGGCTCTGGAGGTGGCAAATCAGAAATCGGATGGAAGTAGAATCTGCTTTCCCACTCATCTGAGGGAGAGACAAACAGTATCTTCAGTAACCGGCAGCCTACTAGGAACAGATGTAGTGAAAGGCACATCATGAAATAGAACTGAAGAGATCACTTCTAGTTTTATGTCTAGAAGTTTAGAAGAAAGCGGGAAGTACAAGGTGTCACTGAGATTACACATCAATCACATATACTGGTCTTCCAATCAAACCGAAGCCAGATCAAGTGATTTTGGTACGAGTGATTAGGACCCAGCCAGGCCCTCTCAGGAGCTGTGAGCCAAGGCATGGGGCATCTTCCTTAATCGTTTCTCCCACTAGTGGAAGGAATCCGGGGCCCTCTGATATGGAGGCAGAGGTGAGCTGCTTAATATCTGCAGGCTGTTGTGCCTCTTCCCTACAGCAAACTGTTTAGAAAGATAGATAATAAGCTAAGCTATAAAAATGTTTCTTTTTAGAAATCTGGCATCCCTAGAAATTAGCCAAAATGAGACTCAAACAAGGAACAGAGAAACAAAATTTGCCTTTTTGAAAAGTGGAGAAGGGGGCATTACTATTTTTAATTTGACATCATGGTGAGCCCTAAAATGGTTATATCAGTGATTTTCAACTGGTGTGCTGCAAGAATTTTTAAAATGTGCAATATCTGACTATTTAATCAGGGGCACTGACCTCTTTTCCCTTAGGTTGTCAAATAAAAAATAACACAACAATAGCCATTCAGTGTGAATGAATCAAAATTGAAGCTAATTTTTTTTATCAGATCGGCCCAAAGTATATGTTTTGGTATGCTGCAAAATTTTAGCAATTAGTTGATTTGTGCCATGATATGAAAAAGGTTGAAAGTCACTGGGTTAGACAGTCGGAGCAGAGCAGCATGATAACGATGAGGGTCTTGCAAAGAAGAAATGCAAACACACTAACAAATGCAAACACATTTCTCACTCATCTGCTGCTGGATAGCTTGTGTGTTTCCAAGGAGCTGGGACCACACCTCACCTTCACATGAAGAGTCTTGGAAGCCGTTTCTAATTGATGCTGATGGTGGAGGTGGAGGAGGGGCCCCAGCGCCAGGCCTGTCTGGAGGGAGGGGAGGCCGAGGCCCACCCCTTGGACTGTCCATACCTCCTCTGGACGGCAACTGCGGGGTGGCAGGCAGGGCCCGAGACGTGCTGCCATTTCTGTTTACCGGAGGAGGTGGTGGGAGAGGGCCTGGAGCAACAGAAAAGACAACAATTAAGGGCAATACCTTACCATGGCCATCACGAACATGCAATTATTGAGTGCCTGGTGGATACATGCCCTTCTACTAGAGGAGGTAGAGAAATCGTGGAGACTTCCTAGGAGATTCAGACAAGGAGTAGACACATGCAAACTCAAAATGCTCATATGTATACACAGATGTGAAACAGGTGCATATTGGAGCTGAATGCCTGTGTCCGCTTTGAGTCAGTATTGAGACTGAAGATGTTACAGTTAAATTGAGAACTGTTTATACTGACAACATATATACATACTTAAAACACATTTTCATATCCTTTTAAACAGCTGTTGGACTAGTTACTGTGACATACTTATTAAATGTTGTTTCATAAAAGAATTTTTAAAAGGAGATAAGTTGTTATTTTAGATCTTCAGAGGAATTAAGTTCTTTAAATTCACAGCATTATTGCAAGTTCTGCAGGCACGTTTCTGTGAAGCACACAATCTGTTTCCAGGCAGAAGTGGGGTCAGGAAACCCAGTGTTAGTCATCCTGAGAGCAGTAGAAGTTCCTTCTTGGCTCTTCCTCTTTCCAGAGGCAGACTAACCCAGGGAGTGGCAACAGCTCATCCAGGTGCACGGTTATAAATGCCAGTGCAAGATTCTGACCCTGAGTGGGCTGCTTACCCTGTGGAGCGTGGCTTCCTGTCTACAAAGAGCACCAGACAGTCACTTTTCCCACTGCACTACTGCCAGGAATACTTAGTCAAAGGCAAATAAAAAGGGCTATGTAAGTATCTGAAACCATTTCTTAAAAAAAATGCAGTAGTATGGTATAATCAGAAATTTTTAAGATCCTAGAAAATAATTCAAAGTAAATTCTTTTTGATAATACACAGGAACCTATCTTGCTTTCTCCATTCTCCAAATGCAGAGGCTATTTGGGTCACGAGTAAATTTAAAAAAAGAAAGGAAGAAAGAGGAACTTCAGCATTTTTTCATGTAAACCAAAATGGTCTTAGTAATTATTCCTGATCTTCGGTAGTGTACTCCACCTGCCAGAGGCTGACATTTTATGTAATATGACGTTTTAAACTGCTACAAATACAATATCTCATTAACTGCAGATTCAGAATCCAACTCTCGGACCTTAAAGGAATGCCTAGCCCATCACAGACAGCCGGGCCTGGAAGTCCTGGCTCAGACAATGGTGGAGGCGGCAGGCATGCCCCGCCCTGCTGGTCTCTCGTGGTGTCTTCAGTGCCTCGCTTGGTGGGGTTTACCTGTTGTCCGATGTGCCCGTCACGGGTGCAGCCCCAGTCAGGAGTAGATTTATTATGGAGAGGAGAGTCTCTCACCGGTACTCCCACCATGTAACTGTCACCCAGTGTCAATTAGACCCCCACGGTTATTGGGCCTGGCACACAACTCGATCGACTTCATCCTTCTCTCTTTAAGTGACTGTTCGTGCTCCTTCTTCTCCAACCTTCCAGCCCCCTGCTCCAAGCCTGGGCAAGCATAATAGAACACATTTCTATTTCCCACTGGCAGCCTCATAATAAAAGTGGTCACTGACGCTGGGAAGTAAGACAGTCACCACACACCCTCATCTCATTAGACTTTTACAACGGCTCCGAGAGGCGTGGAGACAGCGGAAGCCCCGGAGGTGCTGGAAAGTTAAAAAGACCAAGTCAGGAAGCTAACGAGAGGAAGAACCAGGATTTGACTACACATCTGTCAAATTCCAAAGCCCATTCTCCCAACAATGAAGCTGAGCCATCTCTCAAAATCCAGGTGGCCCTAGGCCACCTGTCACATGTTCCTTTTGGGGATGTAAATTGGTAGGAATTTTCTAGAGGCCAATTTGGCAGTACCTATAAATCCATGGTTTACTGTGCATAATCATTACCTAGAAATTCCAT
Organism: Tonatia bakeri; assembly: GCA_004024845.1. Taxonomy (NCBI): domain Eukaryota; kingdom Metazoa; phylum Chordata; class Mammalia; order Chiroptera; family Phyllostomidae; genus Tonatia; species Tonatia bakeri. The sequence continues at coordinate 38,516 of PVIA01003067.1, read as the reverse complement.
TTCTAGGCATTCACCTGGAGGAAATACATAGAGATGTGCACAAATATTTGACTATAAGAATGTAATTCCTGCACTATCAGCAACAGCAAAATCTGGAGGTGTCTTATATGACCAAGTGAGGAATTAAGGTATTTTGGAGGAGTTAATATTATGCAGTCACTAAAAGTCAGATTGTGTCATATCAGAAAATGTTAAGAAGATATGGTAAATAGAAAGCGAATTGCCAACCAATATTTGTAGTGTGATACTAATTTTGTAAACATGTGTGTATGTATGTATGTATATATATATATACACACACACATTTTTAAAAGCCTAAAAGAATATACAAGGATGTTATCAATGATCATTTCTGGATGATTCTGGTAGCAGGATTATAGATGATATTTGTTTTCTTCCTACTTTTCTGTACTTTCTTATTCTATAGTAAACAGTTATGACATATAATGAAAAGGAACAAAAAGTGTTATAATTATGTCACTGCCTACCCTATCTTAAGGCAGATTTATTAATCTGTTGACTCACCTATTTGGCAGAGCCATGCAATCAGCTCCACAGCCACTCTAGGGGAAACCCACAGCTTTTGTATAGAAAGAAAACACTGCGTCTCATTCGTCTGACTGCTCGTCCTTGCTAACTCACTGAAGAACACTCGATGAGACGGTGCATGTCTAGGGACTGGACTGAAGGGCTTAATGACTTTCTGCATTTTGGGCCGCTCTCCACGGCAGGACAGCTTGAGGGAGTGCTTCTCAAACGTTTCTGCACATTACAGTCACTGGGACATTACAATCCCGCTGTCCCAATGTCCCATCTAAAACCCAGAGCAACAAAACCAGAAACCCTGGGGAAGGGCCCATCGTGGTTTTTAAAGCACCCCAGTGATTCCAGTATGGGGTCAAGTTTGAGGACTACTTACTTAAAGAATGGTGTCTGTTAGGTTCCTGAGGTCACAGGGTCAAAGGTCAGTTAACTTTGCCAGGAGAAAAAAAAATACCCTATTTCCAAACATCTTGTATGCATAAGGTTAAAATTTAAAAGTAGTTTAGTTTCTCTGACTCCATCAATAGCCATCAATAATTTAAAAAGTACAAACCCTGGGGAATCTGCACATTTCACTTCATACTTTTGAAAGTAATTATTCCCTCATCCAGGTTTCGCAGCCCTAGGCAGGGGCCACAGATGTGCTCCAGCAGGTCCTTCGATGCAGGAAACAGCGCGCAGAGTTCCAGTTTACACTTGCGAGCGTTTCTGTGAGGCGAGGCCTACACCTTTATCTGATTCTCCGAGGGGTCTGTGTGTCAGAGATGTCAGCGAACAGGAAAGCGGGGGCTAACATTGTCTTTAATAAGCAGGGAAGGGGCCTGAAAGCTTGACAGGGAAAGAGAGCAGTGCAGGAATTGCTCATTAGCTCTGAAATCACTGCCCTTCTTGTTGAAATGATGGGGCCCTCCTACAGGAGATGGGAATTTAGTTCCCCAGTTAAGACACCTGAAATCACTTTAGGGGGGTGGGGTTGTAAACTGGTGAGATGGATGATGAAAATTCTAGCCTCTTCTCTATTAACTAGTCTGTGATCATTGAACTTTGTCGGTTACTTGGTCTCATCTCTGAAACACAGACGTTTTACATGAGGTCAGGATGAAATCACGCAGTGGTAGGTGTCACGTAACAGATGAAAGTTCGAGGGGTCACTTAAGCTTCCTGTGGGACTCTGTGTATGACCATTCGTGACACCTGGGCAGGCGGGGTTTCAGGGAGACAACCTGGCCCATGTCTTGCCGTACCTGATCTGCCCGGTGGGTCCCTCACTGGAGGAGGGGGCCTCTCATTGGGCGGAGGAGGAAGAGGGCCCGAACGCCCAGGCGAAGGCAAGGGAGGTGCAGACGAAGAGAGGGACAAATTCCGCTGCGGCAGCCTTGGGATCTCGTCACTGCCACTGGAACCTGAAGGCAGGTGGGGAGGGCCAGGCCTGCTGGGGGGCGGCGGCGGAGGTGGGGCCTGTGATAAGGAGGAAGGCCTCGGAGTGGAAGGCACCGGGGGTTTGCTGTTCTGGGGGGGCGGAGGTGGGACGGCTTCCCTGTGGATGGAGGGCCTGTTGCCCATCGGGGGAGGGGGTGGTGGGGGCTTGTCATCCAAGGCCCGGCCCGGGGTAGGTGGCAGGGGAGGCCTGTTGGCGGATGAGGCTGAGGGGCTCTGACGGATGGAGCCTCCTCCAAAAGCAGCACCTCGGTTTCCAAGGAAAGGGGGAGGAGTCGGCCCGGGGCCAGGCTGCCTGGGGGCACCGGGCACTGGTGGGGACCCCCGGTTGTGCAGACTTGATTGAATGGGTCTTGGTGTATTAGGTACTGGAGGGGGCACGCTATCAGGCTTCGAGCCCACATCGGGCCTCGGGGGAGGCATTCGGTTCCTCTGGGGCTCCGGGGGTCCGCTTCTCTGGCCTGGGGAAGGCACAGGGAACCTCCCCGGGCCACTTGGGGGTGAGAAAGGTTTGGCAGATGTGGCTCTTCCTCCTGGTGGCAAAATTGGGGGTCGGCTTCCTCCAGAATCTAAAGAACAGGGAGAAAATTCAGTTTAAAAATTAGGAATCTTAAAAGAAACCAGGGAAGTAGAATACCTTTCCAGCTACTGCAAGTTCTTTCCTAGATGCTATAAATACAGGTGACTATTATTTATTTAAATCAGGTTTTGTGCGGTCTTCCCTGGAGGAAGAGGAGTAGATCACCATCCCTCACCCTGGTGTCTCTTAGGCCTAAACACAGCCATTTAAGGTGGAGAGATTAGTTGTCCCAGTATAAATCTTCACATAGGAGGGGTCACCTAGTCTCTTCAAAGAGAAATTCTCAAAAGAAGGTGCAAAAGTATAATGGGAGAGTAATCACTGCAATAAGGAGGGACTAAGAAACAGAAAAAAAAACTGTCAAAATTTAACTGAGAGTGAATGCCAGTGGACGGGGCTGACCCACAAAGCGCACAGCGACACTAGGCACCGGACTAGCAGGTGCGAAGGCCCGACGTGGAATGAGCTTCAGAGGAAAAACCCGACTCAGGGCCTGTGTGTGGGGCCCGGCGAGCACAGGAATCCTGGCAGCAGAGCCCGGGGGGGTGGCCCCTCAGTGGCCACCTGTGGGGCCTGCTCATACAGAGCCTTGCAGGCCAGAGGAGTTCAGGTTTTATCCAAGGCACAATGACAGACATTTGGATAGTTTTATATATTGGAGTAACGTGAACTCCAGAAATTTTTTTTTGACTTGAGTACTAGAAAAAAGATATATTGTCCTAGGCTGTGTGGTATATTTCTAGGACCCCAACTTGTAATAAGTTATATTTTCCAAGTTCAGATTAAAAGTGCAGTTACTACATTACATGGATAGGATCTATTACGTGGGTAGTATACAATGAACACATATACTTCTGGTATGCCATTTTATGCACCAATTTGAATTCCATCTTCATGTTATTATTTTACTTCCAGTTGTCTTTTGCCTTGATTTCTTCACTTTTTGTTAAAGCACTAAATATATGCATTTGTCAGTTACCTCAAATCCTTTGTGTGGGTTTTAAATAAATTAATTAAAGTTTAAATGCAGGTCTAGAAAGATAGAATCTCTCATATCATTGAGTCTCTTTCTGGCTTTTGACCATCCAATGCTAAAATAGTCAGCTAACCCTGAAAAGTCAGTGCCTTTATCCTGGTATCAACGTGAGAATGTCATACTTTTCCCAGTGAACATCTTAAATGACCATAGAATTAGAAATTAAATTCTTCTAACAATAACCATGAAAAAAGGAAAGTTCCATGGTACAATTTCATGAGCTTCTGCGATAGTCCAGAGAGCGCCTCACACCCTCTGTAAGGTGTTTATTTAGGCAGGACCAGATCCAACTTTGCCCTCTGCCATCAGGCTCATAGGCAGTCCTGTGGGACTGATGTCCTGGGCTCCCTGCAGAGAATACTTAGAATCACGGGTCCTGAAATGCCAATGTCTGCCATGGAAAACAACTTTTTAGATTTAGTGAGATAGGTAATTCTATCCCATGTGACATGCTCCACAGTATGTGTGAAAAGTGGCTCACAAGTGTGTACTACACTCGACAGCTGGGTCAGGCTACCTCACAAGGAAAGCTGAAGTGGCCAGGTCACCAGGCAGAGTTTCCTGGGGTGGCGAGTTCCATTTGTCCCTTTCTCTTCTTTCCACTCTGGCTCACCCGTTAGAAAAGTACAAAAAAGTGCAAGTTACCCCAGGGACAATGGACAAATATATAACAGCCCAAGGAGCTGTCAGATACTGATTTAACTTTTAAAAGATGCTACATAGAGTCTCTCTTATAAAAATGTTAGCAATTTCAAGCATTCTAAAATGTTTTAAAGGGCACAGGGTCTAAGACAGGATGTCAAGCCTCTGAACCACCGAACCCTGGTCTCCAGTAACTGAGAGAGAAGGACCCTCCTTACCATTATCCCTGCTGGCTGTGGATCTCAGCTTCGGCATTCCAGACTGGAACAGTCCTCCCAAACCGGGTGGCCCACCTCCTCCAAAGCTGCCACCACCACTTCCACCTCCACTGCCACCTCCTCCGCCATATCCACTGCCTCCACCGAAGCCACCACCACCACCGCCACCGGCTCCTTTAGGTTCTGCAGAGGAAGAAAACAGTCTTTATACAGGTCTGAACACTCTGCAAGAGTACCTCACCAGTTCTAGCCCAAGTAAAGAACAATGATAAAACCTGGACCCATGGGAGACAACTGGAATTTCGTTAACAGGCAGGACAGTAAGGATTTAACCACTCTCACCAGGAAAGGAGGGGACTCTTTCCTCTCTGGGGCAGTTGTTGGCCCAGTGGTGGGAACAGCCAGGACAGGTGATGACCTGCTGCCACACCCCCACTTGGCTGCCTGCCACATGAGTTAATACCAATTTGCTAAATGTAAGGATCTTCAAAGAAAGCTCAAGGGAGGAGAAGATGTGGTAAAAGGTGAGAAGACAGAAAATAGTAACAATTAAATAAAATATCTCATAATTTTACTCCTTGGAAATAACCATTCTTTTAGTATATTTTTTCCTGCCAGTATCTTTTCATATTCATATATTTTTTTCTTAAAACTAAGACTAAAATTCACTGGATAGTTTCTAGCCTGCTTTTTTCACTTAACACTTTATTGTTAGTATTTCCCATGCCATTAAATATTCTTTAAAAACACGAATTTAAAGGACTGCATAGTGTTTTAGAACATGAATGTATTGTAATTTATTTAACCATCTACTTATTTGATGGTCTTTCAGGTTGATTTTAGCTTTTTAATATCATTAAGCCCAATGGTAGGCTTTCACATTTTCAAAATTCTTTGCAATTTGAGACAGTGCAAAGATTTTGTTTTATTTTGCATTTATTTCCAAAATATTGTGAAAGCTTTTGAAATGGGCAAAGAAAGGAAGAACAAAGAAAAAAATTACTAATTCTAGCTTTCTGTATTATTTCCCATTGCCTTTGAGCTATCTTACCGCTTTGTAAATTTTAGAAGAATGATAATAATACAAATAGTATTTGTCACAGAAATGCAAATTGGTTGTGTTCAGTGGAATGCAACTGACACGGACCCATGTAGTGCCTATTTATGAATTCGCTTCAGCACTTAGCTGCCTGCCTGTGCATGTGGGGTACTTTGAATTCTCTTTGGAACTGAAAACACCATACTGATAACACCATTTCTCATTAAGTAATAAGCAAAATAAAATCTTTGATATATGTTCATTTTATATCTGTATGAGAGCCAAGCCATGATAATGCCCTCTGTAAAAAACTGTCTTATGGATGTGCGTTTTCTGAGCTTAAGCACTGTTTAAAGTCCTGCCCCTGGAAAGCCTTTGTTGGGTCTTCGATGGGTGTTACCTGAGATCTACAGATTAATCCAGGAGACCTGATACTTTATATATTTAGACTTTCTAGAAACATGGCTTACTTTCCATGTCTTCTGATTTACTAAGGAAAGCTTTGTAATTTGCTTGATACGGGTCACACAGGCCTTTTGTTAGGGTTACTTTGAACACATTTTTGTTTTTTAAAATTGTGAAAGGAATGTTTTTTCTACTAATTTTGTTATTGGTTATTATTGCTGGCACCAGGAAATTTCATTTGCTATCTAATAAAACACTTTGCTATCTTTTTTAACTTGAAATTTACAAAAAAAATTATCTTGGATTTTCTAGTAGACATATGATTTTCAAATAATAAAGGTTCTTCCTCCTCTTTTTAAATAGTTGTGTGTCTTATTTCTGTTTTATATGTTATAACTTCTATAACAATGTAAATTATTAATATTGCTAAAGGAAAACATTTTGATTTTAATGAGACTGCCTCTACTGTTTCTAAGTTATACAGTTTTCTTTATTTGCTATGAATTTATAGACTTTCTAACATTAAAAATGAGATAAAACCTTGTTTTGGTGAATTATTTTTTAATATACATATTGAATTAGATTTCTTGATTTTATTTTTTAGTACCCTCTCATCTATGATCATGAGTGGTTCATCTACAGTAGGGTTTCTTACCCTTGGAACAAGTGATATTTGGGTCAGGTAAATCTTTCTTGTGGGTGGCTGTCTTGTTCTCTGTAGAATGTTGACAGCATCCCTGACCTCTACCCACTGGATGTCAGTGGGAACGCCCAGCTCACCACCTAGGACAACTGAAAGAGCCTCCAGACGTCGCCACAGGCCCCCCGACACACTGATATATAAGCTTTCTTCCTGCTCACATGCTGCCATTGTCGCACTGTGATGATAGGGTTGTACAGTCTCTCTGCGCCTATCAGGTAGTTTTCGGTCTCTCCCTGTGTTTGGGAATTCATACAGCTTTTGAATTAGCCATTTCTTACAATCTGAAAGCATTCACTGGTAAAATCATCCAGCTCTAAGGTTTTAGGAGGGAGAGTAATACGATAAAGGTTACAACTTTTTCCTTGCTCATTGAGGCTTCATAAGGGAATATTGGTAAATTTATGCTTTTCTTAGAAAATTAAGATTTCAAAATGATTTTGCATATAACTTCATTGTAGCATCCTTAATTTTAAAAAATCTGCTTTGAATATCTTAGTTTATCTGCTTCTTGAGTTCTAATTTTATTCATTCGTGTTTCCTTTTTTCTGGGTTAGACTGACCATGCCTTTGTGAGCTCTGCATCTTTTCTAGGCGCAGAGCTTTGGGGCTACTTATGGGCGCTCTGCTGATAGAAGAAATTTGGAAGTTTTACTAATTTTAATTATTGTCAGTAATTATTTGTTAATGAATGATACATTTTGGAATGTTGCATTTTCATAGGACACCTTTAAATGGTACTGAACACTCAGAGCGGCCCATGCACTATCAGACAGCATCCATGAGTGGATCTTCCAGCAGAGAAGCTAAAGCAGTTAAAGACAGCTAACTGGTGCTGGTCACTAGTCACCAAACTGCAGGACAAGGCTGACTTTAAGTGTTACGTCATGCATAACCGTGGTTGACATTTTTATAATGAACCCAGGGAGGTTTCACCTGTGAACAAATACAAAACCATAGATGGACTTTGTCACTGGCAAAGAGCTTGAGACAGTAGTCTTGGTGTCCAATTAATTGCATTGATAACAAGGGCATGCACTGGGTTGCATTTTGTGTCCACCAAGCAAAGTGAGTAGTTGGAAGAAAGAAGAAATAACATTAATTCCCATTTAATGGGAGAAGTGGATCTTGAAGAACATGAGTTTCCACTGGTGGATTCAAGACTGGGCCCCAGACTGCCCAGTCTCCTTTACCGTCTGGGGAACTCACACCCACCACCCCGGAGCCCAGCTCTGGCTCATGTGGAGAGAACCAGCGGGCTCTGCCCCAGAGGCTGGCCACTAGCGGAGCTCCCCTGGCCCCATACCAGGCATCATAACTTGGGAGTTGTTGGACCAAGGCTCCCCTTCTATAAGTGACTGTGCTGGGATTCCTCTTGGGAGAGTCTTGTGACATGGGTCAGGAGGACCAAGACAGTGATTATACATTAACCACATCAGTTTTGATCTAAAGGTAAAACTGTATCAAGAGTCAAAGACCCCACAGTTCCTTTTTGAGGTATGGTGTGTTCTCATTTGCACCACACTGCCCGCTAACAGAACAACATTCAAAGGCCTTTGTCTTGGCCTTCCTCTTTTACAGTTACTCCCACACCAGTGTTTTCATCTAACTCTGATCCTTCTCCTCTTATTAGGCCCTTTTCCTAGAAATTCCTCCTAAGCCCCTCTTATCCTCCACTTGGCTATAATCTTACATCATCCCTCACTTGTCTATTGCCTATTGAGTCCAAATGGGACCTGTGGTCCAGGACGAATTCTGGGGACATCTGGCTACAGTGGGAACATCTAGGGATATGAGGAGATAGTCTCGAGGCCTCATTACTATCAGTAGATTCTAGTCATGTATAACTTTTCATTCTGTTTTAAATGTTAATGTGTAACCCTGGGTGGTGGGTAATTGTTTGTTAATACATGCCCTGCCTTGCTCCAGAGAGTATCTCAGACTTATGATGGGTAGATAAGTGAGGTTGTGATCTCAATTCCTCTTTCTCCAAGCTTCTAATAATCATGTCTTACACTTGAATTTCACTTTGCAGACAACAAAACACTTTACAAGCATTGTCTCATTTGATGCTAACAATGAACTTGTGGGGACAGTAGAATAGTATTATCTCCATTTAATAAATGAGGACAATAGGCTTGGAGATGGTAAATGATGGATGTGCCAAGACTTGAACCCACATCCTTTGATTCCAAGTCTAGGGCTCTTTCCCTATTTCATGCTGCCTTTTGATCTGTGGTGCAAGAAGCAAAGGGTTAATTTCCAGAAAGCGTTTCAATAATTTAGAGAATCACTGCTGTGTGTGACTTAGACAAAGAATTATTATACTGGCTTCCTGCAGCATTAGAGGGAACCCAAGCTGAAGCCTTGGCCTACAATGAGTGAGACAGTCCCTTATTCTGCTAGCTTTGCAGCTGTTGTTGACTTAAAAAAAAAAAAAGGGCAGGGTGGATTGTTAGGCCATAAACCATTTATGTCCATGGAAAATAACTTTTTTCACTTACTGTCCAATATCGGTGCACTTCTGTCATTGGTGACTGTCTTCTTTAGTTTCTTCCCTTTGTTGATGTCAGAGAGAAGAGCGTTTCTCCCGGCCTGCTCCGACTTATTCAAGGCAGGCTTTTCTGTATTGGCCTGAAAGGAAACCATGCAAACTCATATTCATCTCCTGAATGAAAATCATGCACTGCAACACTCACGGGGACAGCTAGAGTACTGAAGCTTGTTACTCAGGTTGTTGGTGACAGGTTGTAAATTCTCCACAAGTTTTAGACCCGCTGTCAGTCTCTTAAAGACCTGGGCATTTGAGAGTAGATGCAGAAGCAAATTGCATTTATTTTTAATGCACGAAGAGTCAGTTCCCATTAAAAGTCTCTGAAGATTCAGACCATTGTCTGGCTGTAACCAGCCATGCCAGGGTTGGATGGCTAGAAACGAGAAGGGAATTTTAAGTCTGAGAAGATTCTGCAGGATACCACAAGACTTCATTCTCCAAATGTGTCCTGAAGAACAGCTTCTCTTTCTTACCTTTTAGAACTAACCTGTTGCAAGCATCTCTCTTATTTTTTTAATCTACCGTTTGAGAAAAATAATTCCCTCTGTTTACACTGCTAAAAATTTTTTTGTTTCTTTTTAATTTAAGGGAGTCTTGAGGTATAATTTGCAAAAAGTTAAATCACCTTCTCAGTGTATACAGTTCTAGGAGTTCTGACAAACACAGACAACCATGCAGGCACCACTGAGCAAGACCTGTAACACGTCCACCACCCCAAACCCTTGCTCATGTCCCTTTGGCCTAGGGTGTTTCTTTGAAAGTTTAGCTCATAGAGATTGCAGAGCCAACAAAAATGCTGCTTTAAAATATCTGAGTGCTTTCTATGTTTTCGGAATTCCTGGGAAAGATTCCTACTATGGAACTGGGCTCTTGTTTCTTCAGGATTATTGTAGGGAGTGGGGACTTACACTCAAAAAGCCCAGCATATGAACTTGGAAGATGGCATGGTCAGTCACACTTGGAAACTGGTTTGGCCTGGCCTGGTCCCAGGAGGAGTACTCTGGCAGACCTGAGAGCCCTTCCAGCCTGGCCCCAGCCCTTTAGAAAGGGTCTGATTTTGGAGGTGCCAGTGAGGGTCACCGGAGGTGAACCAGGGAAGTTTAACTCGATACCTCACCCTGCTATTCATTATAGTTAGAGGCAGTTAGAGGCAGAGGGAGAGCTAGGAAAAACCCTTCAGTAGGCTACATAGAACTCTATGTGTTAAGCTACAAAGGTCTTAAGTTATAAAGTATTACTTGTCCATGGTAATAACTCTTAACATTTATATAACTTTTTACAATGGGTCAGGCACTGTTTTAGCACTTCACATGTATTAATTCATTTAGTCCCCATCAACCCTGTGAATCATTATTTTCATTTTAGAACCAAGGGAAACTAAAGCACAGGTGAGATCATTTGCCCCAGTCACCCAGCTAGAAAGAGCAGGAGCTAGGATTTAAACCCTGGCAGTCTGACTCCAGAGCCTTCCCTATAATCTGTTAGAAGGGTAAATGTGGGACCTAAAATGCCCCTCCCCCGAATGGGGAGATGTTGTTAAAGGGTACTAACTTGCACCTGGAAGATGAAGTTCTGGAGATCTAATGCACAGAACAGTAATTACAGTCAACAATGTTGCGCTATCTTCTGGCTAAGAGAACAAATCTTAAATGTTCTAACCACAAGAAATAATTATGTACTTCTGGCCAAGATGGAAGCCTAGGTAGATATACTTCGCCTCCTCGCACAACTAAAAGAAGGACAACAACAAATTGAAAAACAAAAAACAATTGCCAGAAAATTGAACTGTATGGAAGTCTAACAACCAATGTTAAAGAAGAAACATTCATCAAAACTGGCAGGAGGGGCAGAGATGGGCAGCTGGAGTGGAGAGGACTCAGTGAGGCAGAAGCTGGAGGACCGGGACAAACAACTGGGGAGTGAGACAAGAGCACAACCCAGGGTTCCAGTGAGGGGAAATAAACCTCTAACTGTAAAAATCTGTGGGGGTTGCAGCGGTGGGAGAAACTCCCAGTCTCACAAGAGAGTTCACTGGAGAGACCCAAGGGTCCTAGAACATACACAAACCCACCTACCCAGTCACCACCAGAAGGGTCCAATTAGCTAGTGGGTAGCAGAGGAAGTGACTGAAAGACAGCCTAGAGAGCTGAGCAAGTAACACTGTTCCCTCTTGGACCCTCTCCAACATACAGCACCATAATGCAGTGACGTGCGTTGCCCTGCCCTGGCGAATACCTAAGGCTCTGCCCCTTACTGTGTAACAGGTGCAACCAGACAAAGAAATATGGCCCAAATATAAAAGAGTAAAAAAGATCAAAGCTCCAAAAATACAAGTAAGTGATGAAGAGATAGCCAACTTATTAGATGCAGAGTTCAAAACTCTGGTAGTCAGGATGCTCCAGAAATGGTTGAGTATGGTCGTAAAATAGAGGAAGAAGTGAAGGCTCTGCAAAGTGAAATAAAGGAAAATGTACAGGGAACCAACAGTGAAGGGAAGGAAACTGGGACTCAAATCAATGATTTGGACCAGAAGGAAGAAATAAACGTTTAGCCAGAACAGATTGAAGAAACAAGAATTTAAAAAAAAAAAATGAGGAGAGGCTTAGGAACCTCCAGGACAACTTTAAACATCCCAACATCCAAATCATAGGGGTGTCTGAAGAAGAAGAGGAAGAGCAAGAAATTGAAAACTTATTTGAAAAAATAATGGAGAACTTCCCTAACATGGCAAAGGAAATAAATTTCCAGGAAGTCCAGGAAGCTCAGATAGTCCCAAAGAAGTTGGACCCAAGGAAGGGAACACCAAGGCCCATCATAATTCCATTACCCAAGATTAAAGATAAGGAGAGGGTCTTAAAAGCAGCAACAGAAAAGGAGACAGTTACCTACAGAGGAGTTCCCATTACACTATCAGCTGATTTCTCAAAAGAAACCTTGCAGGCAAGAAGGGGCTGGAAAGAAGTATTCCAAGTTATGAAAGGCCAGGACCTACATCCAAGATTACTCTATCCAGCAAAGCTGTCACTTAGAATGGAAGGGCAGATAAAGTGCTTCCCAGATAAGGTCAAGTGAAAGGAGTTCATTATTGCCAAGCCCTTATAATATGAAATGTTAAAGGGACTTATCTAAGAAATAGAAGATCAAAAACTATGAACAGTAAAATGACAACAAACTCACAACTATCAATAACTGAACCTAAAAAACTAAAACTAAAACCAAGCAAACAAATAGACCAGGAACAGAATCACAGAAATGGAGATCACATGGAGGGTTATCAGCCGGGAATGGGAGGGAGGAGAAAGGGGGAAAAGGTACAGAGAATAAAAAGCATAAATGGTAGGCACAAAACAGACAGGGGGAGGTTAAGAATAGTGTAGGAAATGGAGAAGCCAAACAACTTATATGTACAACCCATGGACATGAACTAAGGTGGTAGAGGGTGGGGGCTGGTGCAAGGTGGAGGAGAATAAAGGGAAGAAAAAAAATGGGTCAGCTGTCATAGCATAATCAATAAAATATATTAAAAAATAAAAATTAAATTAAAAAATAAAATTTAAAAGGAAATAATCATGCAATGTGATAGAGGCGTTGCTAAAGCTATGGTGCTAATTATAATACATAATGTTTCAAATCAACACATTGTACTGCTTAAACTTATACAACATTACATGTCAACTATACCGCAATGGAAAAAATTAATAAATAAAATATCCCTTCCCCAGTGGCCTCAAACACTCCACAAATAGCAAGCCTGTTAAGAGATCCTCAGCAGTCAGTTCCAGAAAAGCTCTTTGCATGTATAGTTTGTGTTCACTAATGGGATTATCCTCTATTGTTCTGAAACTTGTTTCTATAACTTAACAACATACCTTGGACATTTTGGAAAGAGCTTTTAAAATTACCTATTGTCTTCATTTTGAGGATGAAAAAATCTCTGAGGACCAGAGAGGTTAAGTGATGTGCCCACACTGGATCTCCTACTGGTTTTGGGTCTGCAACTCTCAATGGCCTCCCTTTCTGTCTCAGAATTTATGTGGACACCTGACCCCTTTGGGTGCTAACTTCTCCCATGTGTCAGTCCAGGTTCCTTAATTGCACTGTCCCACTAAACTGTGTCCTGTGAGGGCCACCAACCCTGCTTTCCCTGTACTCACCTCTATGTCCTACTTCTCTCAGAAGCTGCTTTGAGTCAGCGGATAGTGGCTAGAAATGGGCTGGTGGGATAAAACAGCATTCCCAACTTCAATCATTCTGGTACAGCTTTCCTGATTCTGGTCATTTTCTCACGCTACCTGTTATTTATTTTTTATTTTTCATTAAGTCTATTCACTATACAATTTACTATGCTACTTTTCAGCAAACATTTTCTTTTAAATTAACTGCTTTTATAACTGCACATGCTAGTTATAACTTTCAGAACATGAATAAAAACAAACATATAAACATTAAAATAAAACAAAAATTAAGGCACGGACTATCCAGCAGTGGTATACAACCTACGTTTTGGGGGAAATATAAACTAAATGCAGTTTATATTTGCAACGTAGCAATAATATGTTGACCAAATCAGAGCTTTTCAAACTTATCTAGTGAAAGACTATTTTTTTTGATACTTAATTTTCTTCTTGTATTTGGAGTATTTTTTAAAGATACTATTTATTTATTTTTAGAGAGGGAAGGGAGAGAGAGAGAGAGAAAGAGAGAGAGAGAGAGAGAGAGAGAGAGAGAGAGAGAGAGAAACATCAATGTGTGGTTGCTGGGGGGACATGGCCTGCAACCCAGGCATGTGCCCTGACTGGGAATCGAATCTGCGATGCTTTGGTTCGCAGCCCGCACTCAATCCACTGAGCTACGCCAGCCAGGGCAAAAAGACTGTTTTTTTTAAAAGGAAAATTTTCCAATCTATCGTAGGCTGATATTTTTGTAAAACAACAATGAATTACTAGAAAAGTTAATTTATAAAAAAAGACATGCAAAATGTAATTTTAAAAACAATAGGCAAACACTACTACCAAGTTGCTATGTTTCTAAATGCTTACTGTCAATTTCTGTACTTATTCCTCAGGGACTCTAACCAGCAGCTGGGGACTGTGCCTTAAAGAGCAGTGAGCTACTTAACTGTCCATTCTTCTAACTAGGTTCCAGCCTTAGATGGCCTGTTATAAATGTACCCATGGAAACCTGGGCAAGAGACTTTCCCTCTTTGAGCCTCAGTTTCCTCAAATGAAAAAGGAAGGGTCCATCACTGGCAACAGAGCTTGGCGTGCTGGGCAGGCCTTTGTCACATGGCATGTCTGGGAGCCTCTGTGTGACCACCTGGAGGGCTGCCGGCGTCCTGGAAGAGGGCGCACTGACCTGTGAGGACAGGTCTGTCGAGGACCGGGATGAGGCCAGAGTGGAAATTCCTCTGTGAAGCAGACATCTAAAGGCAAGGACGGATTTAAAGGGGGATATAAGTGTGTGAGGGGAACCTGGGTAATGGTGAGCGTGGGGATTATTTGTCAGAAACAGAGAGTGGGAAGAAGGTGAAAGGCAGAGAGAAAAAAGGAGTGAGTCTGGAGGACACTTGAACAGATGCATTTGCAGACAGAGGCCTGGGTTTCTGGACTGCCCTACACAGAAGTTAAAGGCAAGAAGTTGAGCCCATTTGAATGGAAAGAGTTCAGAACTCCCCTTGCGAACCTGTCTTGGGCCAGCACATGGGATGAACAGGACGCTTCCCCTGCCGGACACAGCTGAGGAAACCTAACACCCCACACTCCACACGTGTGTGGTGCACTGCATGAGGCCTCAGGCAGCAAGCCCTCCATGCTGCATTTGCCACAGTGCAGGCTCTGGCTTACTCCGGCACCTGGAAAGCTCACCATGTCATATTTAAGCCAGAATGCAAAGGCGTGTGAAACAAACACATGGATGCCAGGGTCGACTTCATTCGGCTGCTTTATGCTAGGATGACAGAGGATGAGGAGCCACTCACCTGGGCAAACGTGGGAGGTGGTGGGGGCGCTGGAGGGGGAGGGACAGGCATCTCAGAGAGTTAAGCTTTCAACAGTCTTGCTGATAAACCTATAAAACAAAACAAATAGAAACAAAACATGGTCATGTATAGACTTCTTAGCAATACTCTGTCCCCCTCCTCCCCCTTTCCCACCAAAGTGACAGCCATTCACACAGGCCAGCTCTTGTAAGAGGTGGAATTACCTTCATGACATTGCTAAGATAGGACTGTTACAGAAGGACCCTAGCAGGGAGGTCTCTCAGACTAAGTGCCTGACAAAACTGGAAGCAAAATTTGGCACCCTGCTGCTGAATCCACCTCCCACCTAAGCAGGTGGGGGCGGGGGGCAACCCATGCAAGGGCCCCGGGCCTACGGCTGGGGCAGCTGGGAGGTCATCGTGATACTGCTGGACACGTATCCTGGCAGTCTCGTGTTCAAGTGGCTCCTTATCCTCACTCATTTCCACGACAGGATCCCTTCTGGCTCTCCCACTCCTCCTCCATCCCATGCCTCGCCATTTTCTTTCTGTGCAGACTCCTGACATTTGCCTGCATCTGGGTACACACTATGAATGCCAAGATGAACCTGCTTCTGCTCTGGCCTTCACAGGGCTAGTCCTCCAGGGAAAGGAGGTGGAGACGAGGTAAGGTAAACAAGTAAGGTGATAGGTGAGGGGCTCGATTCCTAGACTGTGCTCCTTGACATTTCCTTGTAGGGTCTAAGTGGGGAAAAAGGAGGGGTGAAAAGAGACAGGGACTTATATCTACGACCCCTGGGCTGATTACTAGAAGTGGGCCTCATTAGGAAAGCTTTGTGCATAGTGTGATTGCCCTGGGAACACAGGAAAGGCCAGACTCTGTGGCTGGGTGGGAGAGTTTAGGGTGACCCTGGTGGGTAGCAGCCATGAAGGGGGCAGCAGGCAAACACTGGGGTCTGAAGAAATAGTGCTGAGGGAGCCCCAGGAGTTACACCAACCACAAATCCCGTCTCCCTTTCCCTCAGGCCTTGGAGTCCCTTCCCTGGGTCTCCTCCCACCAGGCCCCAGTCCCAGTAGCACCGCACCCCCTTTCACACCCAAAGCAATCCCAACTCCTGCCACCCAGCGCCTGGCACTGCTCCCAGAGGGGCCCCCGATCAGCAGCATGGGCATCACCTGGAGCTGTTAGAAACATCGTATCTCAGCCCCTCTCCCCACAACTGAATCTGCTTCAGCATTTGAACAAGATCCCTTGGTGATTCATCTTATTCAGAAGCCTGTCTGCAGAGTTTGAGCCTTAAACCAGTGGGCAGCCTGGGGTGCCGACCACCTGAGTTAATGCCGCTTCTACGGAACGTGTGCCCCAGTTTCCAACAGCAGAATTATCTTTCCTTCATTCATAAGAGTCTCCTATTGCAGAGAACAATTTCTTAGAATTTAAATTGAGTTTAATCACTAAAAATTAATGTGGAAAACTTATACCTTGAAACAGATACGTTATATTAAAGCAGTGCTTTTCAAGTGGCATGCCACGAGAATGTTCAAAACACGCAGTACCTGACTAACGAGTCAGGGGCACTCACCTTTTCCCTTAGATTGTCAAATTAAAAAATGACAACAGCCAACAGAACAACAGCTCTCTAGTGTGACTGAATCAAAATTATACACATTTTTTGTCAGATGGACAAAAAAAATTTTTTTTGGTGTGCCTTGGAACTTTAGTACTTAGTTTACGTGAGCCGTGAGGTGATAAAAGGTTGAAAATCCTTTAGCAATACTGAGGTAGTGCTGGATGGCTTGCTTTCTGCTGACAGAAATGGATGGAAAAGCTAGATGGCGGTGGCTGGACGTGCAAAACTGCTGGAAGAAGGCATGAGGGCAGTTTGGAATAGTCCTGTCCGAGAGGGCCGCCTAGAAAAGAAAAACCTAAAAGCTCCATGGCAGCAACGGCAGGTCTCACTCACTGACGGGTGATTTGATCCAGGGCGCCTGACGTACATTGTCTCTAACTTTTACAGACACTGCACACCAGCGCGACTCTGCCAGTTCTGCAGAGGACACTGAGACTCAGAGAAGTTAAGGAACTCACAAAAAGACCCGCACCACTCGTTCCAGTCAAGTCCTTTCAAGCCGGCTCTTTTTGGATAAGCAGTTTTGGGCACGGTAAGGACGAGCTAACACTTGGTGCTACCGCTCACCTGCAAACTGGGTGAGATTCTGTTTTTCGGTAAGAGATCGTCTCAGACAAGGATTCTTTTAAAATGTGTTCCTTACATTGGTTTTTCGCATGATGCCAAGTATACAGTCATCCCTCGCTATATCATGGTTCACTTACTGCGGCTTCACTGTATCGTGGGTTTTTTTAAAAAAGGCCAAACGGGCGGTGTAAGCAGGGTCAGTGCCTGTGCTTGGAGGTCTGTTAGGGGCTCTCCAGTTGCAGAAGGTGCCTTCAGAGGCCAGGTAGTCAGACACCTCCTAGGATCAAGGGGAAGGACAGGGACCTGGAACTGGATTCAGGTCCAGCTGACTGTGAAACATACTGCAGCCAAAGCAATGGTATTATCAGAGCTGCAGAAGGCAGCTCAATAAGGGGGTAGTTTGGCCGGGTCCACCCAGAGGGCCCAAAAGGTGGGTTGCATGGCACAGATCACCCATGTGGTGGGGATGGAATGCCCCTCAACGCTCGAGTTCATTGTCGGATCCCATGTTTCCCGCTGACCTGTTGTCCTAATCCTGAGAAGGATGGACTCAGGTCACCAGGAACCCTGTATGTGCTTGGCTCTCATGAGTCGGTCTCTGGTTGCAAAGACCAAAATGGACTTCTGTCCTGTCATCTTACAGGCCAAACTGTGGCAAATGGATCCTTTCAGGGGACTGCTACCCTGCAAGTCCAGTTTAATTATTTTACAACTTTCCGTTGTTGCTATTCCGGTTCTGACTATGCACCAACTGACATAAATAAACCCCTGGACCACAGAAACCTGGCCTTCCCCTCCTGACCCCCTCAGAGGCATGACAAGGGAGAAGTTCTGTGGGGGAGGCTCTCGACTCTCCGAGGCTGATGCTGACCTGAGTATGCTGAACAACACCAGGGTCAGGGATGCTGACCCCACACATCGGCATGTAACCTCTGACTCCCCCAAAACCGAACTAGTAGCCTACTGTTGACTGAAAGCTTTACTGGTAATAGTCAATTAGCACATATATGTATTATATACTGTATTCTCACAATAAAGTAACTAAAAAAAAATTACTAAGAAAATCGTAAGGAAGAGAAAGTACATTCATAATATTTTCTGAAAAAGAAAATCCGCATGTAAGCAGACCCACGCAGCCCAAACCAGCGTGGCTCAAGGGTAACTGTAGTCTTTTCCCTCAGCTGCCACGGCTTTCCCTGCCCCCAATTTCTCACTCTCTTTCTGATACCCTCCTCCTCAGTGCTGACAGGTGATTGACGGCAGAGGCTTCCATGGTCTCTTTGCTCCTGCCTAGCTGAACAGCTGCGTGGCTGGACTTGTCTAGGTTTGTGAGAACCTTCAGACTCAATCCGGTCACCTCGCCACATGGGTCAAATCCCACCTCCCCCACCTCCCCCACACCAGGCCCACTTCTTGGCTGTCCTCTCACCAGACTTTGAACTCCTCTCAGTCTCCCTAATACCTGGCACAAAGTAGGTGTCTCATTAAATATGTGTTGAGTGGAAGAGCCAGGTGTCACACAAATACGCCATGTGCTGGCCACTGGAATGGCTCCCAGCACCAGCCCTTGCACTCTGAGGTTTGGGCAAAGAATCAGCCCTGTGTCAGAGGGGCCTGCTGGCACCAAGCACAGGACTCACTCTCCCGGCGGTTCCTGACTCTGCCTATGGAGCAGGACCCGAGGCCTTGGGAGCGCCCTGGCTTCGCCTCTCTCCTGGCACTAACAACTCGTGTCAGAACCAGAGCTGGGCCTTACTGAAGGGCCTCAAAAGCAGCCTAGATCCGAATGGACCAGGCATTCCCAACCTCGATCCTTACTCCTTCAGGGTCTGCAGATCCAATTCAGGGGTTTATGAACTTGGATGGGAAAAAAAGGACATGTTTATATCTCCTAAGCTCTAACAAAAAACTAGCATTTCCTTCCATTATGAAGGTAAGCCACAGATCACAGTACCTGAAACTTTTTCACCAACAGATTTTCACATGATGTTTTCACATCATATTGCAACGGTTTCAGATCTGTCTTGAAATTATGGCACCATTTAGATCTGCTGTCAGATCTTGTACATATTTCTATCTAACTAGTTCCTTAGCAATCCTCTGTATTTTGTTTTATGCATTTAACAACAGTCCAAGGAGGAGTCCTTTGGGCTTTGCCAGACACTGGTGTGGTATATGGAACGAAAAGGGTTGGAATCCCTTTGAGAACATGAGATCTGGGCCAGGAGACTATGGTTTGGAACCTTTGCTCAGCTGCCTAATAACCCAAGGTAAGAATGTAACCTCTCGCAGCCTCCCATTCCCACCTGTTAAATGGGGGTTACTGGGAGGATGGCATGAAATGGTACTCGGCAAGCTCTCAGCAGGGCTGGTAGAGTAAGCAGTCAATAGATCTCTCTTCCCTGAGGGTGAGCACGAGTTGTGCTAGTGTGAGTGCCACTTGAAACCTGGCAGAGCAGGGACCAAGCTGGCGGCTTGGCTGAGGCCCTTGCTTAGCCCAGAGTCCTGCGAGGGTAGAGCTGCTCAGGTGGAAATGAGGCAGCCCGAAGACCTGGCCTTGCTGCGTGTGGCTCCTCCCTTGGGAGACGACAACACAGCAGGAAAGGCAGGCCTCATTACAAGGTGAAGGACCAGGGCAGCGGCTCCCCAAGCGTGGGCTACCTCACGCATCAGGATCAGCCGAGTACTGTGAGACCACTGTGTCCTGCCTTCCACCGCAGCGAGGCTCCCTAAGTCGGAGGATCTCTGACCTGCCTGCCCTCCTGCTGATCCTGGCACTCCACCCCAGCCTCACCCCAGGCATTACATTTGTAAGAACATTCACGTTTGAGAATTAGTTTACTCTGAAGAGTGATTTCACTGTTTAAATAACTGTCATCACAGGGAGAAAAGCCAGAGTTTTCTAAAATGTTCACCTTGTGTGTTGAATTTCATGTGCACAAAGAAAACCACAAGGATGGAAGACTTTTCTGTTTTCAGACACAGTGCTATGGGTTGAATTGTGTCCCTCCCAAATTCCACTGTTAAAGCCTGAACCCCCTAGTACCTCAGAATTGGAGATAAGACATCAGAGAGTCGATTAGGTTAAGTGAGACCCTCAAACCCAGTATGACTGAGGTCCTCATCAGAAGAGGAAGAGGCACCAGCAAGGCAGGAGCACAAAGGAAAGGCCAAGTGAGGACACAGGGAGAAGGTGCCCAGAAGACAGTCCTCGGGAAAAGCTGAACCTTTGACACCTTGACCTTGGAGTTCTTTCCAGCCCCAGAACTGCAAGGTAATAAGTTCTGCTGTTTGAGCCACTCAGTCTGAGGTTTTGTTACGGCAGCCCTAGCAAGCTAATAAACACAGTTTTAACAATTCTTGTCTGTCTACTATCCATTATGGAAATTATAAAATAATGGATTTTGAATAAAATATCCATCAAATAATTTCTTACCCAAACTATCTCTGGATTGTCATTGTATTAAAAGACATTAAAAAACATCCCAAACCCTAAGTAGGGTATGTAAGTGATTGCAAAAGTTTTACTTAATAATTGAATACACCATTCAAAACCCATCAAACTCTACATGAAAAAGTGTTACAGTGATGGGAGGGATCACTAACACACCTTTTAGAAAGAGACTGGCTCTGCGGGTTGAGAGAACAGAGCAGGATATTTTGCATGAATGACTCAAAAATTCATTAACCGGTTTTTCTTTGTTGCCTCCACACATGCAAGTACACACACAATACACACTGACACTTAGAGATGCTGGGCTCACCTCATGATGTGAAAGAAACGGTTTTACTACAACGCCATCAGGTCAACATCACGGGTCAGCGCTCACACTAGACAGCATCACACACTGACCCCAGACCAGCTGGGGCATCTTGGGGCCCACAGCCCTGTCCTCCACATGTGATGCTGGCTGGCTATGAGGGGCACTTGTGAGGAAGACGGAACTGCTCAGCGCACTCCTCACCCTGTAACACATATTCTCCCTGAAGGCATGGCCAATTAGAGGTTCAACTACAGCCCACAGTTCAGTCAGGAAACTTACGGTTTCTTCTTCAAGGCGCTCATCTAAGAAAGAATTATTTCTGAATGAAAATGATCTGCCTTCTTAGAATCAAGAGAACTGAAACCATTCCTCAGTTTTTCAAAGCCAACTTGAAATGCATTCTAGATCATGCCGTGTGTGGCCCACAGTACAGAACCATATGAAGAGGGGAGAGATTTCCGGCACTGTCCAATGAAAACATCTGATAACCCTTGGAAGGCTGCCTCTAATCCTGTGGGGGGGGGGGGGGGGGAGCGCTGAATCAGCCACATTCTACTAGAGATGATAAGAAGCAGGTTTGTCCCATCATGTTTTATCACCATTTTGGACTATTCAAAAATAGAAAGCATCTTGCTAAATAAATTCTTGCCAAAAGTCACCCCTAAATGCTATCCTACAAATGGGAGAAAATTACACTTTTTTTCAAAAAAAAATCAACAGAGGAGTATTTGGTTTGCTGGGCGTGAGGGGCGTCAAGGCAAGGATGCCCCGTAACAGAGATAACGCAGCCTTCGGATGGACAGATCCGAAAGTCCACATGCACTCTTGCCCCTGTTACTTTTTATTTTGTACCTTATTTGCATTTACATTCATTTATGTTTACATTATATATAATGTTCTTAAATTATTTTTATGCACATATTTTTCACATGCACTTGCCTTCTTCAGGTTGAATTATTTTGAGGTTGTATACATTTTTTTTTGCTTCCAAAAATAACATTTATTCATTTAGAAAACAACAGACAACACAAAAAAATACACAAAGATAAAAATTAAACACAACAGTTGTATTTAACCACTGAAAGAAGAATTTGATAATAATTAGGTTTTAGGTGAAAAGATTTGGGATTAAAAATACCCAGGTAATTCTTGTTAACATTTTTGGTATATAGGGTCTGGCACAAACAACACCCCCTTTTTTTTATGAGCTGGTAACTTATACCAAATCTTTTATTACAAAATCATAAGCATGTGCTTGTCATGTAACTCTGTAACATAACAATATCACACTCAAGCACACCATATTACATTTTAGGTGAAATGTTTTCAAATCCCTGTCCATCTCGTGCGAGACTGTCTCGTGCCCTACCAACCACACTCCACAGCGTTACTTCTGCTGGACTCTGTGTGTCCTTCTAGCTCATAAACACACAGACACACACACCCTATCTATCTACACATACATACACACAGTTGTTTGATCAATAAATACTAATAGAAGAAAATTTATAATACATACAACTCAACCGTGTTTTAGTAAGAAAAGTCTCTTAAATTTATATTGTTACTATAACCATAAAAAAAAAGATTGCAGAGGTATTCAATATAAACCCACTTCAAGTTATGCTGTAAAAATAAAGTCATTTAGCCAACTCAAATTGCTGCTAAAATCCTGAATTTTACAAAGCTTGTAGTTTTGGGATTCCTGCTGAATTATTCTTGATTCTATTCTTGATTCTATTTTTTGAGTGTCCTCCGTGATGCAAGCTTAGTGGGATGTGTTTAAGATCTGCAAACCATTGGTACTAATTAAGATGAAGGTGGCTTTGTTCTTCAACTTCCTGTAAAAAACGCTCAACAGGAAAATTGGTGCTCACAGCAAACCACAGCCATCCTGTTTCTTTAGCACAATCTTTTCACAGCTGCAGTCGCCTGGAGCCTCTGTTTTACGGTATCAGTCACAGTGCGGCATCTCTGCCCCAACCCTGACTCCCTGCAGCCCAGCCTGTCCTTTGGCCATTTTAGAAAATTTGACATCTTTGCATAAAGTTTGTTTCTATTATTGTTACTCTTCCTCTTCTCAGGTCCAAGCTCAGAGGGCTGCAGGCAATGAGGCAATCGACACAAGAGGAAAAGACAGAGAAGCCTGCTCAACCCGAGAGGAAGCAAAACGTAGAGGACAGAAGGCGAGGGTTCCTTCGTGATAAGCAAAGCAACAGCCTCACCTAGTTAGTTATCATCGTTATTCTCAATCCGAGCTGAATGTGGAACACGAGCTTTCTGTCCGCACAACCCCTGGCCTCAGAACGCACTTGCTCCTCTCTCCGTGGAACATCATTTAAGATGATAGCTTAAGTTTATTCTGCTTATAGGCCATCTTCTCAGGGGTAAGGGCCTGTGTCTCAGCTGTACTTAGAGGGTCGTTGGCTATTCTAGAAATACTTCTTTTTGGACTTTAATTAGATAAGAGTTTAGAATTTATTTAGATGAGCTACTTTAGAAACACTCCTTTTAGAACTTACTTAGAGAAGAGCTGATTAATTTGAGGAGGTTAGCAAGGCACTTTTCAGAGAACACATCTGAAACATCTACGATGTCATAAGAATTAGCACTACACCAACGCACAGTTTTACTGGAAGATTAACTGCTAGGGAAATAAAGGCTGCTATGAAATTAAATTGTTTTTTTAACCTGCTGTCATATGTTTAATTTAAAAACAAATGTAAATTCGGCCCTGGCTAGGTAGCTCAGCTGGTTAGAGCGTCATCCCACAATGCCAAGATTGTGGGTTTGATCCCCAGTCAAGGCACATACAAGAAGCAACCAATGAATGCATAAATAAGTGGAGCAACAAATCTCTCTCTCAATATTAAAAAAAAAAACTAATGCAAACTCATAGACGTCAAACCAATACAAAAGTGAGAAAATGAAGGTAAGCGGAATGATCCACCTACCTGTTGTTGGTTAACTGTGGGAAAGGGAAGGGAAACCTTCTCTACCCACTTAACTGAAAAGTATTGTTCTCCTCACACTACTTTCCATCTCTGCCAAGCATTAAGGGGCTCAAATCTCAAAGCTAAAGTTTTCCTAAATCCTCAGCACCACATTTAGTTTGATTCTGGAATTAAGATCTACTCCTGTCTCTGCTAAACACACACACACACACACACTCTCACACACACTGCATTATGTTAACACACATGATGTATTTTATTTCTTTCATTGTTGATCGTGGAGCCCTCTTATATAAGTTAGAAGTGTTACCAAACTTACTTCTGAAAAGGTCAAAAGACTCAGACAGGAAAATGTTTCTTTCGCTTTAAAGATATTTACCGTTGCCGTGACGTTTAAAATGAAGCATCTGTATAATCCCAGACTCCCAGGGCTGGAAAAAGTCATCTCGGTGTCTCTCAACTGCACTTAGGAAAAAGGCTCTTGCAATTGTAGAACACTTCCTGCACACTTGGTTGGTGGGTGGCCTTGGGCATATTACTTACCCTCTCAGTCCAGTTCCCACAATAAAATGGGGAAACAGTACTTATTAAATAGGACTATTAAATGAGGCAAGTGCTTAGTAACTGTGGCCATTTTTTGCTTTTTATTGAATGTATTGGGGTAATGCTGGCTAACGAAGCTTCACAGGTTTCAGGTGCACAGTTCCACAACACGTCACCTTGCTCTGTGCAGTGTGTTCACTCTGCCAAGTCAAGTCTCTGTCCATCACCATTGATTCCCCCACCCATTTCCCCTCCCCCACCCCTCTTCCCCACCTGGCGATCACCACACTGTTGTTGAGTCCATAACCTTTTTCTCTCTTTTCTTTTTTCTCAATCCCTCCTACTCTCCCCCACCAGCCTCCCCTAGCTCGACAGCTGTCAGCCTGCTCTCTATGAGTCTGTCTCTAGTTTGCTTGTTAGTTCATTTTGTTAGCCATTAAAAAAAAAATAAGCAAAGAGCCTAACACATAGTAAGTGCTCAATAAATGTCACTGTCTCCCTTCCTATTTTACTGTGACAGGGAGAAACCAGAGTTGATTTAAACCTTAGTTCACTTGTCCACACCCCTGTAAACCTCTGCGTTACAAATGAATGGTGATGAGAAGCATGCATAAGGGGCATTTTAAATTTCTCAGAACAGCATGCTAATTAAGGCATTCCTTATTCTAGTATTTTTTTCGGTTTTAATTTTCACAAGTGAGGGTTGCAAAATACAGAGAGCAGGTATTTATGACAGGGAGGGGAAATGCTGTTTCCAACAAGAAGTAAATGTATGAAAACTTGGTAAAACGAAAATGAGTCAAACCTTAAGCAGCCAGAAACTTCCAAAGTAAATGACATATTCATGAAATGTTAAGGAAGCCTTCAAAAGGGCATACAACTTAAAAGGTCCAGGAATTAGGTAGCTCACTTCCGCTTACATTTTATTGTAGACTGGGGAACTTCCGGCCTATAGGCCAGATCTAGAATTTGGTATCATTAGTGATCAGGGTGAAATTGCTGCTGGACCCCAGCACGGTTTTCAGTCCGGGGATTTCTCTTAACTACTGCACTTCACTCCAGTGTGTGCAGTCCTCATGGAGTTTAGATAGTGAAGTAACTGAAGAGCCGTGAACAACTGACCTATGAATGAACTTTTCAAAGAGCATTAGAAAACCTGACTGTGACTTTAAGGAAATTATTTAAACCTCTTTAGACTATAAAAGGAAGACTTTTAACTAGATGATGTTCCAGTTCAGAAGCAATATAAGTCTCTGACGTGGACGTATAGTACTTAAAACTCACAATCCAAGTGAAGAGTCAGGGTACTTTCCACACGAACTGACCTCAAAACCTTTCCCAGGCTTCTATTGTCGTTACTCTGCCATCTTATTCTTCCTCCGGCCTTCCCACCCACCTTTATCTCTACCAACTGTTCTACTTTCCTGAATCAGATCTTCCTGCAGCCTTTTCATCATTTGACCACTTCTCCATTTCCTACTCCGTACCCTAGTTATGCCACTGAATTATTTAAAAGAACTTGTACTTACTGACTAAACTGACATGTGCCCCAGAGGGAAAAACGCTTTTTCGATACAAAAAAAAAAAAAAAATTCCTTAATCTGCTCCATAGGTCTCTGGGTACATGGCTTGAAATTTTAAAACTACAATATTTTATGCCAAAGCATTAATCATATTAAGTGAAAATAGTTCTTTTGAATGTTACAGAATTTCATTAGCAGTAGTGGCTGCGCACTGCACTGTGAGGATGTAGAACAGAATGACTCTAAAGAGAAACTGTCTTCTTAAAAGACTCTGCTTGCAAATGGTTTAGTTTAGGATTGGAACTTAAGTAACAGGTCTGTAGCAATAGATGGCAACAGTTTAGTTCTGTGGTGATTTCCTTTGAAGCTTCCAGTAACTCTGCTTACTTTAAAAGCATTTACTGTTGCTGGTGAAAGCGACAATTCAGAGGCAACTGTGTGGACGACCCCACCGAACACGGAAAGGGTATATTTCCTGCCTGACATAAGCCCCAATTTTAAATGGGGAAGAAAATTCCTGTGGGTCCAAACTACCCAGCGGTCAGGAAAAATTCTACTGATAATCTTGCTTACATATTGACTCAAAACACAATTTAGGAATCACCCGCAATCAACATACTGGTGAAACTAGCATTCTGTGCCACAGGAACAGACATGGTCTTCTACGGAAAAATAAAACGGTATCTCAGCATACCAAATGGCCCATTAAAAGCCATTAGTTCTTCTCTCTAACTGACAAAGAAAATACATTTAGTGTAAATATAATTTTCCTTACCGTTAAAGGATACCGTAGGAAGGCATGACCAGGGACACAAGCAGACAGAGAGCAAGTGAGATACGAGCCCAGAGAGAAAACCGTCCCTGAAAAAGGCATCATCTTCTAACGCAAGTGTGGGGTCGTTTTTGGACAGCCATTTTGGACCAGCTCTGGCCTCCTGTTAAATGTGACATACTGAGTCAGAGGCAGACGTTCTTCTGTGGTTATTCGCTTCCTGTGTGATTAATTTGTTGTTTGTTCCTCCTTTGCTGCAGAAAAAGAAACTAGATTGGTTTTACTTAAGAAGCAAGCAAAAAAAAAAAAAAAAAAAAAAAAAAAAAAAAAAAAAAAAAAAAAAAAAAAAAAAAAAAA
>PVIA01003067.1:0-11175 GCA_004024845.1 Tonatia bakeri | reverse complement strand
AAAGAAAGAAAAGAAATGTTTCTCTGTCCCCGAAGGTGAAACATACCTGTTTGGTAGACTAGCAGGAGGAGATCAGAACCTCCATCAGTTAACAACCCAACTTTAATTTATTCTAAATATCTCCACAAAAATAATTATTCATGGAACCTGCGATTCCTTCAGGAAAATTCCATTTGAAAGTACTACTCTCAATATTAATTGTACCATTTAGTATTAAGGAAAAAAGTCACTCAAGAACTAAAAGCTCTCTGCCCTGGCTGGTGTGGCTCAGTGGATTGAGTGCCGGCCTGCAAACCAAAGGGTCTCTGGTTTGATTCCCAGTCAGGGCACATGCCTGGGTTCCAGTCCAGGTCCCCAGCAGGGAGCATGCAAGAGCCAACCACACATTGATATTTCTCTCCCTCTCTTTCTCCCACCCTTTCCCTATGTCTAAAAATAAATAAAATCTTTAAAAAAAGAACTAAAAGCTCTCAAATATACTAACAATTAAGATAAATGATTCTTCCTCATCTACAGAGCATTCAAGTGTATAGGGAGAAAGTCACAAATGCAGGTGAAGAGAGATGGTCAGGTGCATGAATGCAAATGAGTTTCGAAATGTGACTTGGTGCCCACGTCAGGATGAATGATCTAGAGCTCAGGGCATATGAAGATCAGGAGCTTTCTATGCCAGAATGTTGTTTCTGTCCTTCATATTTGCTGGGGTAACAATGGCTCCCCCAGGGGATGCTTGCAAAAGCACAGAGATAATGAATGTGGAAGGAAAGTCAGATTTCTCATTAAAGGACTCGAAGATGCAGATGGGCAACAGTATGTATTAGAAAATATTATACTAAAATTTTGAATACATATGAACAACCTGAACATGTCTGTAATTTTTTTCTAGGTCCATCTAAAAGGATCAGACTTAATGTTCACAACATATACCATGTAACTCTGATAAAATAATATCTGTTGAAAGAATGAAAAACAGGTATATTTAAGTAAGTAACTTTGTTGTAAAATCTGAAGTTTGGGTCTTGACTTTGCTGGGTTCAGAGGAAAATGGCATGAAAAGACAAGTTGCCTATCATTTCCCTTACCTGTAAAATGATAGGACTGGGTAGACCAGTGGTTCTCAATGCAGGAGGCTGTTGGAAGTGCATGGAGGAATTTTTGGTCGAGAGTGGGGGACAGTGGGTTGTAGTGGTGGAGGGAGGGGCCTGTAGGATTCATGGGTGGAGCCAGGAATACAAAAATGTCCCATGTTACTTAACACAGTCTCACCCAAAGTACCAGAAGTGCTCCTACTGGGCGATGCTAAGATAGTTGCTGTCTAAGGCTCTTTCAAACTCTAGATTCTCTGAGACATGAGTCCAGCCGCATGAGCAGAGCTACCATGATGCCAGGCCGTGGCGGGATTCCTGGACGCGGAGCATGGGAGAATTAACGACGGAGAGTCCTCCCCTTTGCCTGGAGCCTCTTAAAGCATGACTGTCTCCCTCTGGTCTGGCATGGGGTCTGGGTCCAAGGGACACTCAATATATGAAGGATACATGCAGGTGTGGGGCTGGACAGAGGTGGAGGCCTGCAGCTTTCATCTCCTCCCCCCTCTACTAACTCAGGAAAACAGAAAACTTGACAAACTACCAAGTAAATGCCTGAGTGAATTTATGCGGAAGTCTAACTATAGTTGGGTCTAAAAAGAGAACATGGGCAATATGATGATTTCTCCACGTAGTTTCAAAATTATTTTTAAGTTCTCTAAGTAAGGCACCCCAAACACACACAAACGCACACAGAGAAACATATGCACACTCGGTGTGCCATGTGGTTCATGGCTATTCCTATCCACTACAGACAGCTCAGTTGGAAGACAGTATGTCACAGAGAAGGCTGGAGCCTCTGAGACATGCAAGGGGGTAGTTGTCTAGAGTTTGGGTCTATTTCATCTTTAATGAAAACCTGTAAACACAGTCAAGCTTGGACATATTTATGGTGTCTACCATGCATCACAGGACCTAAATCTGATAATGCTCCTCCCTGCTGGAAACCCTCCAGTGGTTTCTCATTTCACGTAAAAAGTCCAAACTCTCTGCCCAGACTCCCACAGACCCACAATATCTGGCCCCTCCCTAGTACTCTGACCTCATCTCAAGTAACATTCCCTCTTGCTAATTTATTTTCTAGCCCTTTCTCTTCCTTAAATGCACCAAGCTCATTTGTACTTTGGGACCTCACTCTTGTCAGCCCTTTCACTGGGTATACTTGCCACCTGGTTCCTTCTTATTCTTCAGTTGTCAGCAAAAATGTCCTCATTCACACCCCATCTCTGCTCCTGCATTCTTTTATGCATAGCACATGTCACTACTTGACATTTTTTCATTTATTTACTTTTATGTCTCTACGCACAAGAATTCAAGCTCCATGAGTGCAGGGACCTTTCTTCCTGCTATCACCTCAGCATCTGGACCAGCATCTGACACCTGCGAGGTGCTTAATTAATATTGTTTGTTGAATAAAAAAGAAAATCAATAACTCCTAAAAATTCTACCAAAATATAACATCCCCTTAAAAGCTTAAGATTGTTCCCTCTGTAACAATGAATAAAGAATGTCAAGACTAGACTTGAACCTTCTTAAGAAGGCTTAAGTTAACAGGAATTTCTCCAGAGGGAAGATTCCACAGATCAGCAGGTAAGCCCACCAGGGGTCTTGGTAGAGTCTTATGCAGTGCAGATAGCTTACGCCATTGGGCAGTGGGGAGGAAAAAATTGATTAAGAAAGCTGAAAAGACTTACAGCCAAGGTGGAGGCATAGGTAGATATGCTTTGCTTCTTCACACAACCAAAAGAAGTATAACAAATTTAAAAACAAAAAACAATCAGAACTGCCAGAAAACTGTATGGAAGTCCAATAACCAAGGAGCTAAAGAAGAAACATTCATCCAGACTGGTGAATTGAGACAAAGAAATATGGCCCAAATGAAAGAACAGATCAAAACTCCAGAAAAAAAGAACTAAATGATGACGAGATAGTCAACCTATCAGATGAATAGTTCGAAACGCTGGTAATCAGGATGCTCACAAAAATGATTGCGCATGGATACAAAATAGCAGAAGAAGTGCAGACTATGCAAAGTGATGTAAAAAATATATATACAGGGAACCAACAGTGACAGGAAGGAAACCAGGACTCAAATCAACGATTTGGACCAAAAGGAAGAAATAAACATTCAACCAGAACAGAATGAAGAAACAAGAATTCAAAAAAAAATGAGAGGCTTAGGAACCTCCAGGACAACTTTAAACATTCCAACATCCAAATCATAGAGGTGCCAGAGGAGAAGAGGAAAAGCAAAAAATTGAAAAGTTACTTGAAAAAATAATGAAGGAAAAGTTCCCCAATCTGGCAAAGGAAATAGACTTCCAGGAAGTCCAGGAAGCTCAGAGAGTCCCAAAGAAGTGGAACCCAAGGAAGCACACACCAAGGCACATCAGAGTTACATTACCCAAGATGAAAGATAAGGAGAGAATCTTACAAGCAGCAACCTACAGTTGGAGAAAAGGAGACAGTTACCTACAGAGGAGTTCCCATTACACTATCAGCTGATTTCTCAAAAGAGACCTTGCAGGCAAGAAGGGGTTGGAGAGAAGTATTCGAAGTCATGAAAGACAAGGACCTACATCCAAGATTGCTCTATCCAGCAAAGCTATCATTTAAAATGGAAGGGCAGATAAAGTGCTTCCCAGATAAGGTCAAGTTAAAGGAGTTCATCATCACCAAGCCCTTATCATATGAAATGTTAACGGGACTTATCTAAGAAAAAGAAGATCAAAACTATGAACAGTAAAATGACAACAAGGTCACAACTATCAACAACTGAACCTAAAAACAAAAACAAACTAAGCAAACAACCAGAACAGGAACAGATTCACAGAAATGGCAATCACATGGAGGGTTGTCAGTGTGGAAGGGGAGGGAGGAGAATGGGGGAAAAGGTACAGGGAATAAGAAGCATAAATGGTAGGTACAAAATAGACAGGGGATGTTTAATAATAATATAGGAAATGGAGAAGCCAAAGAACTTATATGTATGACCCACAGACATGAACTAAGGGAGGGCAGATCCTGGTGGGAGGGTGTGGAGGGGGATAAACGGGAGAAAAAATGGGACAAACTGTAATAGCATAATCAATAAAATATACCTAAAAAACAAAACTGAAAAGAATCCCATCAGAGAGAAATGGGGGCAATTACAACATAAAGGAAGTGGGGCAGGAAAAGAGGGAGTCACAGGAGAGATGATGTGGTAGGCAGGGAGAGTTCCAACCACATGGCTGCAGGGGCCTTGGAGGCCACACTCTGCTGTGGACGACACACAGGTGCTGGACCTGAAAGAGCCTTCTGCCCTTCCTCTGTGATGAGGTGTTCCCAATCAGCGCCACCCTTTTATTATTAGGAATTTTAAAACTACAGAGATCAAAGTCCACACCATCATTTACAGATGAGGAAATGGGGGTCCAGAGGGACCATGCGACCTGTCCAGGTCACAAGACAGGCAGCAGCCATGCTGGGTCAGAGGCTCAGTCGCCTGCCCCAATGTCTAGTGTCATTATTACCTTAAGCCTCATTTTAGGTTCAGAAGAGGACTTCACTTCTTTTCTATCAGCATAAGGAGAAGCAGAAGAAAGAGGTAAGAAGAGGCAGCAGAAACGGGTAGGGAGAGGGCTGTGATGTGGAGGGGAGAAGTTGAGTGTAGAATATGTATTGGTTGCTGATTGGGCTGTTATTGCTGGGTTGGCCAAAACGTTCATTTGTTTTTTTCCATAAGATGGGTCTCATAGTGCTTAGCTGTCTTTAACTTCATTTGAAACAATTTTATTAGATTGTATTGTGACAGCTGTCATATTAGTGTGTATTTAAAAAAAAGCTTATCAAAATTGGTGAATTTTTATGTAGCCATTTTAATATTGAAGATGGAAGAAAATATGCAACATTTTCAGCATATTATGCTGTAGTATCTCAAGGAAGGTAAAACACAACTGAAACAAAGAAAAAGATTTGTGCAGTGTGTGGAGAAGGCGCTGTGACTGATCGAACGTGTCAACAGTGGTTTGCAAAGTTTCGGTGCTGGAGAGTTCCTGTTGGGCAAGCTCCATGGTTGAGCAGACCAGCTGACATTGATAGTGATTAAATCAAGGCATTCATTGAGAACAATCAACATTGTACCCCACAGGAGATAGCTGACATACTCAAAATATCCAAATCAAGAGGTTTTGGTGAAAATGAAAAACGTGTCTTTTATTTTACAGAAAAAAGGTAAATGGACTTTTTTTGGCCAACCAAATAAAATCAAAGGCCAAAAATAAGTGGATTGAGAACTTGAGGCAAATAAAGACAATCAGAATTCTGGCCTTCAAAGAGAATTTAACTCAATACATAGACCAACCTGAGCTCAATGACAGAGTAAAGCAATAATCTATAGGCCCTCGGACCAATCAGTCAAAGAATCCTCCATATGAATCTGCAGAAATAAAAAAACAGGAGCAAACAGAAGATCATAAAACAGCAGCAAGTCTTGAAAACACCAGTCTTGGAAAGCAGTAGAGAATCAGCCACAGCCAGCGACCCTCCTGTGGTGACCCCAAACCAATGGAGACTGAATCCAGGCAACAGCGACATGTATGTAAGAGAGCAGTTTTCAAAGAAAAATAACTCTGGTTTTTCAAGTTGTGTTTCCACTGTTAAAGTATGAGTATCTGCCCTGGTTGGAAGATGTTTTCATTGTATTCCCTCAATTCTAACACCTTCATTTAGCAGAATTCCCCCCTTTATAACTTCTCAGGTGAATAAGAAACAGCACCAGATTAAATGTATGCATTTATTGAGAGACGAATTCCACATTCAAAATATTAAAATAGGGAAATGATGTGCTTGAAAAGAAATGAAGGAATTTCCCTCTTCCCCATAAAATTATCAGCACACTTACATAGAGGGTTGATCACTTAAAAATAATCTCAAAAGTAGAGAAATTAAAAACGAGTTCTATACTACTTTGTGCTCTGTTAATATAGATTAGTATAATCTTGCTTGGGGGAAAATTTGGAGTACATTTCTTTGTTCTGGCAGCTCAGCATCCACTTACCCCTCCCTTATAATGATGACCTTTGGTCTCTGTTCAGAGACTCATCTCTCCCTCACTCTCAGACCCTGTGGGCCAGAGGCATTCACTCCCACTCCAGAGACAAGAAGAGTGGGGCCTTGTATTCATTTGGTCCCAGAGGCTTTTTTGGTGATGCCCATGACCTCATCAGAACCACGAGAACTTGTGGCCGGGGGTAAAGATCCTCCCCACAGGATGAGGAATATGTGAGGGTGTAGGGGCTGGGATGGCCACACCCAACCTCTGACCACACGAGGTCTGAAACTGAGGCCAGTGAAGCGGGGACTTGGGGGTAGAGAAAAAGCAGCTACTGACTTTGTTGGTTGAATCTATCTATACCTGAGGCTAACCTCATTTCTGGACTTTGATTGTATGCTAGTAAATGAATTTTCCATTTTGTCTGAACTAGGTGTGGTTAGGTTTTCTATCTTAAGTGACGTAGGAATTGGTACTAGAAGTGAGTGCTGAATGTGACTAACCCTGAAGTGTGCAATGACTGTACCATTAAAGGATTTGGAGAAAGAAAGAAAGTAGAATGTTGGAGTATGTTGGCTATTTTTTACAGCCTTCAGTCAGACCCACAGGAAAGAGATAAACTTAGGCTGAAACTGCCTGGAAGCAACCAAGAAAGTTGAGAGTCAAATAATCTGGAGACTTGTGAGTGGGAAAACTCAATTTCTCTATGTTACACTCATGTTAGATGGCGTAGCATCAGAAGGTAAGAACCTTCAGAAGGTATGAGGAAATATTTTGGAACACAGCGGAAGCCCAATTCTCCACTGTCAATCCAAAGACATTCCATTGTGTTCTCTCTTCTGACCAACAGGCCAGTTACTTTCATTGGGATGTGCTGGGGTCCATCTCAGGTGTAAGAAGTAAGTTATCAGTGGTTCCACCACCTCAGGACATTGTTCTTTTAAAAAATGTATTTTATTTATTTATTTTTAGACAGGAGAAATAAAGGGAGAGAAACATCAATATGTGGTTGCTGCTTGCACACCCCCTACTGGGGACCTGGCCCACATCCCAGGCGTGTGCCCTGACCAGGAATCGAACCAGCAACTGTTTGGTTGGTAGCCCAGTGCTCAATCCCTTGAGCCACACCAGTCAGGGCCATTATTTCAAATTGTACCTAATCAGAGATGAAGATAGAATCAGAGATTAAGCTAGGGTATGGAGGCTGGTTCATCTGCTAGGAGGCAGAAGTCTCCTGGTTTGGCATTCGAAGACTAGACTCAACACATTCTTGAGTTTTGGTCACTAGTCCACAGAGTTCACAGATTGGACACTATAGGATAAAGCCCAAGACTTGTTAAAAACAGTGTATGATGGCTCAGACACCAAGGCAATCCCAAGATCCCTGAAACCAGGAGAACAAGAAGTAGGCTGTGGAATAGGGGTAGCCCTGCTCTTATATATGGTTCTGGAAGATAACAGATAAGAACGATCCTCACAGCAAGCAGAAGCAGGGTAAGCCTCTGGCTAACCAAAGTTCTCATCAACAGCTCAAGTGGAGTTTGTTCAGCAGGCTACAAATATGCTAAAGACTGGTGACCAATGTCCAGTGACCGATGTCTCATTCTCTCCTTCCCCAAATGGAAATTTAATCACAAAATTCCTCTGCTGTTTTACCATCGTCTACTGGGTATTAAACTTAGAATTTAACCATTTGGATACAAGAGACACTACTATGTCTAGTGCTGACAATAAGACTGTGGAGAGTTTGGACTTGGTGCTGGACCTGGACCTGAATCCCCTGTCTTTTTGAGAGGAAGGTGAGTGAAATGTATTATGTGGGGGCATTTTTGAAATTGGGTTATGGGAAGACACGTGTCTGTGTGGATGCTGGACAGGTAAAAAGAGTACACATTTGTTGGTTTCAGGCTGTCCAGCATCCATTCCCTTGAATTAGAGTAACAACCTCAGATGTTGGGGAGAGAGAGAACCACTGATCTCCCAACTCTTCTGCTCTTCCGCCTTCAGCTGGGCTAGCTCTGCCCTGACTCCAAGAATAGAAAGTGACCACCAGTTAGGCTCTGTGGGTCTCTGGCTACAGTGATTGGTTCAGAGAAGAGCACTGACTGCTTCTGTACCAAGGAGATGCAATGAGACTTTCTGTAAGACGTCTGTGGCTGGGACTGGTGGCATTATGGCCACACTGTAAACATACAGAGGCTGAGAATGAAGCCAATGCAGGAACGAGCTTTGTGGGGAGCCTGAGACTCAAGAGATACAGCAATCAGATTCAGTGCAGTACTTGGATCCTAATACAAATGAACTAAAAAATATGAGGCAACCGGAAATTCGAATACTAATCGATATTTAACCATCCTAAGATTACTGCTAAATTTTACTTGTGATAATGTCATTGAGGTTAAGTTGTGTTTTACAAAGAAGCCTTAAATTTGTAGAGACACACACTGAAACATTAGGAGGACATGGTCTGATGTCTGGGTTTGCTCCAAAGGACAGTGGAAATGTGGGGGAGTGGGCAGGGGAATACATAGAACGAAAAGGCCTCAGATGATTATCCTCGAAGCTGGGCGGGGTGTGCACGGCAGCATGTTATAACATTCTGACTGCTTTTCATGCACATTTGGAATGTTTCCATAACAAAAAGTTTAAAAAATAAAATAAAAATGCTTTGTGGCTCATTTCCTTCTTCATCCACTAGAGGCTGTTCAAGAGGTTTGCTCACTCTAACACACACATGCTCAGACCTGGGAGCTATAGAAGTTACATTTTATTTCTCAAAACGATCTCTTTGGCTCATGGATGAAATGGGACAGAGGCCGAGTGGTCCTCCATAACAGTCCAGACTCACCTATAAGTGGAACCTAATCAACAAAACAAATGAGCAAAATATAACTAGAGACATGGAAATAAAGAACAAACTGAGAGTAACCAGAGGGGAAGGGTTGTCAAGGAACATGTATAAAGGACACGTGGACAAAGACAATGAGGGGGGAGGGTCGAATGTGGGAGGTGGGGGTGGGTAGGGTGGGGGGAAATGAGGACAACTGTTATGGAACAACAATAAAAAAGGAACTCAAATAGTTCTTCCCCACAAAAGTATTAAACTCTTAAAATCTAAGACGCTCTTAATGGCAACAAAAAAGCAAAAATGAAAATTCCAACTGACCAAAGAACAAAAGAAAACCCTTCAACTAGATCAGCAACCCTTCAACTAGATTAGTAGAAATATGCTTTCGGTCATACGTGCAGGTCTATATTTTCTAGTAGCTGCATTAAAAAAAGTAAAAAATAAAATTGTAATAATACATTTTATTTAATACACTATGCATTTGAAAAGTATTATCGTTACATGTACTCACAGTAAAAAACATTAGCTAGGTACTCTTCTGCTTTTATGCACACTACCTTTTCAAAACCAGGTGTGTGTTTTCCTGCCAGCAACACAGAGCCACCACTATCCTGGGCCACACAACCCTCGATGCCGACCGAGGGCCTGGTGGGCAGGGCCCTGTCTCACTCATCCTCTTCCCTGGCAGGATGCCCGGGTGACACTTAACAGACAATCAGCAAGAGTCCTGGGGAAGTTGAGGGCCACCCTCGGCTGCCAAGAGCCCCTCAGGGCTATAGCTTCAAGGCTAAAAAGAGTTGGTTGTGCCTGGAGCCATCTCTTAGAACAGGGCATTGACTAGGTGTTCTTGGGTATGTGCAGTGGAATTTTTGACCAAAATTGGCATCTCCCTCCCAGAGTCTTCGTGCTGACAACCCTAGAACAGGACTTGACTCCCCAGCCGAGGCACTGGCTGCAGTGCCCTCACACTGGGGCCTCAGAAGAGACGCACAGACTCAGAAGCCTCTGTGGCTTTCCTCTGTACACAGGGGAAGAGCTGAAGTCGTCGGTGTGATGAGCAACCTCTGCGGGATTGGACAGTCCCTGTTTATCCTCTGTAGATCTTTTCTACCTCTTCCCCCGCCCCGCCTCCCATCTCTTTGTTTCAGGGCTTTTGTGTTGACACTTTTCTCCGGGTGACAGGTTTGTTCCCTCATTCCAGTCCTGTCTGTGTTCTCTGTGCCTGGTCCGCTCTTCCCACTCGAGGGGGAGCTCTGTGAGGGCAGACAGTTTGTCTTGCTCTCTGCTGCCTGCCCAGTGGCTTAAATCAGTAACTAACATATCATAGGGACTTAGCAAAAACTTGTGAATGGATTTGAAAAGCTCCCAACTCCAAGTTTAGTTTCATGCTTCATTTGACGGAAGGCTGCGATGAGGCTGCCACACGCTGGGCTCCAGCAAAGGAGGTCCCCAGGTGGGGCAGAGCTGTGCTGGATCCGCTCCTGCAGAGAGACCTGGGGGCACTCTGGACTCTCCTGATGGGCTGCGGCACAGGACGCCCCGGAAAAAGACAACACGGGGACCTGCCAACAGAGTTAACAACCCTCTTTTTCAAGCAGGGCTATTTGCCAGTGTCAGGGATGTGACGGGGTCTCTTAATTTAATTAAAAGGCAAAAATGTCCCAGTTGGTCACCAACATCCAAAGCCAGTGGCCCCCAGGGGAAAACCCATGTGAGATACAGAGAGAAGTTTCTTACGACTCAAGGGGCAAACTGGCGGAAAGCCCCATATTCACATCCTGCCCTGTACACACTGTGCACACGCAGGGAGGAACTGCTGGCACACGGGGAGCTGTGTGCTCCTTTTGGTGGCCATCATTAGTTATGCAGCTGGATGCGGTTTTTACAATCATTTCTGGGGTAGGGACAATAGCCATATCGCTCCTTGTTCTGACTCCTCTCCAGCTCTATGGCTACACGGTGTCTCACCCTGGAGGAGAGAACCACGTGCATGTGAAAGCAGTTCCCTGGGGGACAGAGGAAACAAGGGCCTATCAGCTCTGCACCTCTGGGCCCGGCATCACCCACCTGAACCCCGCAGCAAGGGCTCAGTGACCCGACACTTCCCCTGGGACCTCCGACTGCACAGAAGCCAGGCCTGGCGGTGCAGCTGCTACCTAAGAGAGACAAACCCCACCACTCTGCATGGGGACAGTAAATGGGGACAT
>PVIA01003066.1:0-182854 GCA_004024845.1 Tonatia bakeri | reverse complement strand
AGAATAAGTAGCATAGACAGTAGGGAGAAAATAGACAGGGGGAGGGTAGGAATAGTATGGGACATGTAGACACTAGAGAACTTATGACACATGGACATGAACTAAAGGGGGGAATGAGGGTGGGAGGGGATGGGCAGGGTGGTGGGGAGCGAGGGGGGAAAATGGGCCAACTGTAGTTGCATAATCAATAAAATAAAGAATTAAAAAAAAAGAAAAAAATGCTTATACTCATAATATGGGAATGTATATTTAGAATTTCTAACTACATAACTTTTAATATTTTTAAATTGAATTTATTGGGGTGACATGGGTTAATAAAACCATACAGGTTTCAAGTGTACACTCTATAACATATCATTTGCATACTGCGCCATGCATTTGTAACCAAAAATGACTTTCTGCCACCATTTGTACCCACTTTGACCTCTTCTACTACCCTCCCCCCCCATCACCTTGCTTCATCTGGCAATCCCCAAACTGTTGTTCATATCTATGTGTTTTTTTTTCTTCTTCCTTAATCTCTTTACCTTTTTTACTCAGTTCCCCAGGAGTCCTCTCTTTTGACAAGTGTTAGTCTGTTCCATGTATCCATGCCTCTGTTTCTATTTGGTTTGTCAGTTTATTTTGTTCATTATGTTCCAAAGTCTCCATAAGTGAGATAATATGGTATTTGACTTTTTCTAACTTGCCATTTTTACTTAGCATAATATTCTCCAGGCCCATCCATGTCATTGCAAAAGGAAAAATCTCCTTTTTATGGCTGAGTAGTATTCCACTCTGTAAATGTAACACAGCTCTTTTTTTTTTAATCTATTCATCTATTGATGAGCACTTGGGCTGCTTCCAGATCTTGGATATTATAAATAAGGCTGTAATGAACATAAGAGTGTATATATTGTTTCAAATCAGTGTTTCAGTTTTCTTGGGATAGATTCCCAGAAGTGGAATTGCTGGGAGGTAAAGCACTTCCTTTATTAATTTTTTTGAAAAAGCTCCATAACATTTTCCACAGTGGCTGTATCAGTCTGCATTCCCACCCACAGTGCACAAGGGTTCCCTTTTCTCCTCGCCAACACTTGTTTATTAATTATTGATCGTAGTCATTTTGACAGATGTGAGGTGATATCTCAGTGTGGCTTTATTTGCATTTCTGTGATGACTAGTGATGTTGAGCATCTTTTCATATGTCTATTGGCCATCTGTGTGCTCTTTGGAGAAATATCTATTGAAGTCTTTTGCCCATTTTTTAATTGAGTTGTTTGTCTTCTTGGTGTTGAGCTATGAAAGATCTTTACACATTTTGGATATTCACCCCTTATTAAATGTATCATTGATGAATATGTTCTCCCATACAATGGATTGGCTTTTCATTTTGTTGATGATTACCTTTGCTGTATAATCTTTTCAGTTTAATGTTGTCCCATTTGTTTATTTTTCTTTTGTTTCCCTTGCTTGAGGAGATATATCAGAAAACATATTGCTACAGGAAATGTCAGATTTTACTGCTCATGTTTCTTCTAGGATTTTTATGGTTTCATGACATAACTTTAAGTCTTTAACCCCTTTTTGTGTTTATTATTGTATATGGTGTAAGAAGTTGGTCTACTTTCATTTTTTTGCCTGTATCTGTCCAATTTTCCCAATACCATTTGTTGAACAGACTGTCTTTACCTCATTGTGTGTTCTTGCCTCCTTTATCAAATATTAATTGATCATATTTTTGGGCTCTCTATTCTGTTCCATTGATTTATATGTCAGTATCATGTTGTTTTAATCACAAAGGCCTTGTAATATAGTTTGAGATCAGATAGCATGGTACCTCCAACATTGTTCTTTTTCAGGATTGCTGAGGCTGGATTCTTTTGTGGTTCCATATATATTTTTTGGAATATTTGTTGTCATTATGTGGGACATGTCATTGTTATTTTAATAGGAATTATGTTGAACCTATAGATTTCTTTGAGTAGTATGGATATTTTAACAATGTTAATTCTTCCAATCCACTTATTTGTATCTTCTTCAATTTCTTTCTTCAGTATTCTATAATTTTCTGAGTATAAGACTTTTACCTCCTTGGTTAAATTTATTCTTACCTATTTTATTTATTTATTTTTTGTCTGCAATTGTAAATGGGATTAATTTTTTTTAGTTTCTCTTTCTGATCGTATCTTATTGGTGTATAAAAATGTCACTAATTTCTGAATATTAATTGTGTATCCTGTTACTTTACTGAATTCATTTATCAGTTCTAGTAGTTTTTTGGCATCTTTAGGATTTTCTATGTACAGCATCATGTAATCTGCAAATAATGACAGTTTTACTTCCTCCTTTCCAATTTGGATGCCTTTTGTTTCTTCTTCTTGTTTGATTGCTGTGGCTAGAACTTCCAATATTATGTTGAATAAATGTATGAAAGCAGACATCTCTCTCTTCCTGATCTTAAGGGGAAAGCTTTTATTTTTTTGCCTGTTGAGTGTATGTTGACTGTGGGTTTGTCTTATATGGCTTTTATTATGTTGAGGTATGTTCCCTCTATTCCCACTTTGCTGAGAGTTGTTATCATAAATCAGTACTGGATTTTATCAATTGCTTTTCTACATCTATTGATATGATAATCTGATTTTTATCCTTTGTATTGTTTATGTCATGTATCAAGTTTATTAATTTATAAATATTGTACCAACCCTACATACCCAGAATAAATCTCACTTGATCACGGTGTATGATTTTTTTAAAATGAATTGCTGGGTGGGGTTTGCTGGCATTTTGTTGAGGATTTTTGCCTCTATGTTCTTCAGGGATATTGGCCAATAATTTTTTCTCTTTGTAGTGTCTTTATCTAGATTTGAAATTAGGATAATGCTGGTGTCCTAAAATGAGCTTGGAAGTTTTCCCTTCTCTTCAGTTTTTGGAAATAGTTTGATGAGGGTAGGTATTTGTCTTTAAATGTTCAATCAAATTTGCCTGTGAAACTATTGGTCTAGGACTTTTGATTGCTGGCTTTTTTTTTAAATTACTGCTTCCATTTCATTAGTTGTAATTGTTTGATTCAAATTTTCTGATTCTTCCTGGTTTAGTTTTGGAAAATTGTATGTTTCTAGAAATTTATACACTTTGACCAGGTCCAATTTGTTGGCATATAGTTGTTCATAAGTTTCTTTTACAATTGTTTGTATTTGGGTTGAATCAATTGTTACTTCTCTTTCATTTCTGGTCTTATTTGGGTCTTCTTTTTTTTTTCCTTGATAAGTCTGGTTGAAGATTCATCATCTTGTTTATCTTCTCTAAGAAACTGCTATTGGCTTCATTGATTTATATATATATATATATTTTTAGACTTTATGTCACTTATTTTTTCTCTAATCTTTATCAAATCCTTCCTTCTACTTACTCTGGTCTTTGCTCTTCTTTTTCTAGTTCTTTTAGTGGTATCATTAGATTGTTTACTTGAGATTTTTTTTGCTTCTTGAGATAGGCCTGTAATGTTATGAACTTCCCTTTCAGAACTGCTTTTGCTGTGTCCCACAGACTTTGGATTGTCTTGTTCTCAATTTCATTTGTTTCTAGGTAAATTTTGATTTCTTCCTTGATCTCATTTGTAACCTATTCATTATTTAGTAACATGTTAGTTAACCTTCATGACTTTGTGGTTTTTGAATTTTTTTTCCCCTGTGGTTGATTTCTAGTTTCATATGATTGTGGTCAGAGAAATTGCTTGATATGATTTCAATCTTCTTAAATTTATTGAGACTTCTTTCCTTCCTCCATGCCTTTCATCTCTCCCCTTCTCTCCTTCATGCCTTCCTTTTTTATTTGAAGAGCACTTTTGCAGTGCTAACATGCTTCTTTCTTTCATCTATCTTTATCAAAGCATTTTTATTCCTTTTGTGCAATGTGAATAAATCCTTCATTATTTCCTTTTCCAATTTAATATAAAATTCACAGAGCTGCAATTTAATATCTTGGCTTTTCACAGTTTATTACTTTTATTGTGCCTAAGACCAGGATGGTCAAGAGCAGGATGGTCAAGAGGAGAATTTAATCTAGGCTCTGTGATATACTATTTATAGGGTTTGGTCTCTG
The DNA here is from genome assembly GCA_004024845.1 of Tonatia bakeri. Lineage (NCBI taxonomy): Eukaryota > Metazoa > Chordata > Mammalia > Chiroptera > Phyllostomidae > Tonatia > Tonatia bakeri. The sequence continues at coordinate 178,771 of PVIA01003066.1, read as the reverse complement.
AATTTCTTTTTCCTTTTTTTTTTTGTGTGAAATATTTTGTATCATTTTCAAAGTCCAAAATTGACTGTGTATCTTGTTTTTGTTCTGAGGTGGTTACACTTGTATCCAAGGAAAATGGAAATTCTAGTGCCCTCCTTAGCTTCTGGAATGATTAGCCTACACAGTTCTCTCCACATTTCCCCAAAGCACTGGAAGAGAAACACATTGGAAACTACACTTTTGCCTACAGAATTTTTAGATTGGCTATTGTTCAAGATGGGGTTAGCATATGAGTGGTTGGGCCACTGCTTGGTAAAGGGTCTAAGTCTGCTAACAAGGCATTTAGACCCATGGCCTTTAGCATACACATACCTACCCCTTGCTCTCCTCTCTTAGAGGATCTGCCTTGCTTTTGAATTTGTTTTTCTTTGACTACTTGTCTTGCAGCTGGAGTTAGTTAACTCTGGGAAAGATTGTTCATCTGTCTTTTCTTTAATCATCCTTCCTGCTGGGAAAATGAAAAGTTCTCAACATTTTTCCTGCTTCTCATGAGGCTCTGACACAGTTGGGAGGGGCTATCTAGAGCTTTTGTCCATAGTTTTTCTAGCCTGCCTACACATCTCTTCAGTTTGCTTTTCAATTTGGGAAAAAAATTTAAGATCATAAGATTCAAGGCACAGAAAGAACTCTTAAAAGCCATGTATTATGTTGTTTACTAACCAATAGCTTAATAATCAGTTTCAGTGCTATTTTTCAATAGGTGCTGATAGCCAGAAGAAAAGCAAATTACGAATAAAATCAAATACCTAAGTAGATGCAACTAGATATAGCCTCTGACTCTGAATTTCTTAAAGCCTTTATTACTATATCTCTATTACCCCCTTTTTTCCTTTTTTGCCTACTAAACTCTATACAAAGCCTTCAAAAATATTTATTTTAGTCTTTCAGGTCATTCACAATTTAAATTGACTAGTAAATTTTCAAGCTAAAATTTTAAAGCTATTTATAAAAAATCTAACATATGTTTGTTTGGCCAGTTAATCAGGAGCAGCGATTCTGATTTGCAGATTCATGCTGTTATAAATTGAGATATTCTGTCCAATTTTTTATGAAGAAGCAAGGGAGATTTCATTATATCTCAAGACAGGCCATTTCAAAGGCCTGTCTTATGTCTCACCATCACTGTGCTATTATTACACTTAATGTTTCATTTCTCATGAGGAAAATTTTTTCCTTTTTTAAATCCCTTGTCACTTTCCAAATTATCATTTTTGAGACTCCCAATCAAAGGAAATTGTGATTCTTTGAGCCTCTCAGCTGTATTCTTTGTAACCATGGAAACCAAGCCAAACTGTTACCAAAGTAACCTTTCCGAAGCCATGATTTCACTCTCATTATCAGTGTTTCCTAGAATTAATAAACGTATTGAAAGTTTCATATGAATAATGTTGTATTTGTGTGTAATATATGGATTAGTGTATAACTATTTTTTATCTTATTTTAAATTATATGTAACTGAATTTATTGTTCAAGATGGAGGAACAAGCACACTCATATGGCAATATTTTAAACAATTAATGGAGTGTCTGAAACAGTAATTAATTTGACTTTGATGCTGGGAGTATTTTCCTTTAGTGGCACACATTTTGTAGCTTAAGATTACTTTTTTTTTTCACCCAACTTGGTTCTGCAGTACTGGATGCCATAATATTTATTATAAATGTCATTATTGGTCTTTAATTTGCATAATGAACCAATGGATAAAAACACAGAGTGCATGGTTATAGATAAATAACAGAAGGTAAATTTTAGAAATGTTGAAAATCTAAAAGCAATTTTTTTATCTTTATAACATGGCAAAAGTGTGATTTTATTAAATAGCTAATGTAATATTGTTGAGACTCAATTCATATTATTTAAATTGTTAAATCAGGAATCTGAAGAATAATCATATTTTAGAATAATATTATAAATATTTTCATATAAGTATAGCATTTATATATTTGAATATTTTAAGTTATCTTAAAATCCATCAACATGCTGCAGGTTCCAGAATGGCACCATCAAGTTTCCTTTTCTCAGTCCTGGCTTAAAATACTTTTACCCCTGCTTGGGGAAAAAAACAGGAAAATAATTCTTATTATAGGAATAGTGACTGTAAATAAGGATTTTTTAAAATCTGGAGCATCACTAGAGTCCTTGTTTCACTTGAAAAAGGGAGTACTAGGAGGACGAAAAAGAAAAGAAAATTCACATGACCTTAACATCTTTTGCATCAGATGCTATGAAAGAATTAAATATATATATTTAATTCAATTTAGTTAATCACAGCAAATTGAAAGGTGAGTAATGTTCTTTGTTTTACAACTGCTATGTATGTTTTCCACAAAAATTTTTTCAATCATGTTATTTGATGGCCATTCAGTTGAAAGTGCTTATGAGCCATAAAATAACCAAAGTGAGTACAGGAATAAAATATGACAAGGTAATAGACTAAATCAATGAATTTTAAAATATGCCTTGTGAAATCCTCATGTTCCAGGAAGAGGGTTCTGGGGCTTCTGAGGTGTGAGGGGTAACCCAGGACTGCGGGCCCAACTGAGGATGGGCAGGGAGATTTTGGACCCTTCCCTTCTTCAAACAGAGAAGTGCTGATTTGATCTGCTTTCAAAATTTTCTTAAAAATAGCTTGTCTAAAAATTCTAAAAATTGCATGATCAGTTTTAAATATTTTTTTCAAAATCATCTCTAACATATGAGTGGCATAAAGCTTTCAAAGAATATTACAGTAAAGTAGAAATGAAACAGTAATCAGCTTGCTATCCACATAAACACCAGTATTGCCTATTTTGTTCCACAAAGGTTCACTAACTCATTTAAAGCCAGACACTTCATTAAACAAACATGCGATCAGATACAAGCAATTCTTTCAGAAAGTGCAAGTGAGAAACAGTGGAATGTGACCACCCAGGCTAATGATTCTTTTCAAGTTCCTTCTTGAGGCCTGGCATTTGGCTGTGCTTCCTGGGCCGCTCTTTTTAATTGCCCTCTTACATTTATCAAAGGAACAGTTTTGAGGAATTTATTGAAATATTAAGCAACTGTAATGTGTCCATTTATTGTATGACTATTGTGTTTTGATGCCGATGCTCAGTCTAGAAGGGATCTGTAATTATGCCCAAGCAGGCGGGTGTGTAAATCCTGCCTATCCAGTTACACAGAAAACGTTGAGTGATCCTGCCAGCAAGATGTCTTAACGAAGTAGTGAAGGGAAAAAGAAAACACCTCAGAGCAGTTTTTTCTCATATAATCACTTTATTACATGTTTTTTAATGGAAATATAACCAACAATAACACTGTACAAGTTTGAAGTACACAAAATGTTGACATGATACATTTATATATTGCAATATGATGACTGCCATAGCATTAGCTAACACCTATATCACGTGCATAACTATTGTTTCTTTCTTGCTGTGGTGACCATTAAATCTGGTCTCTTTGCAATTTTGAAGATTATAACCCAGTGCTGTTGACTATAATCACTACGCTGTGCATTAGATCTACATAACTGATTTATCTACTAGTTGCAAGTTGTGCCCTTAAACAGCATCTCCCCGATTTCCCCACCCTGTCATCCTTGGTGACCACCATTAATTATACTTTATCTCTTATGAGTTTGGCTTTTTTAGATATAAGTGGCATTGTATAGCCTTTATCTCTCTCTAACTTTGTTTCACTTAGCACAATGTCCTTAAGGTCCATCCAAAATGTTACAAGTGGCAGAATTACCAGAACATTTTTTCTTTTGTTTATAACTAAAGTAGTATTACCAGAGTAGGAGACTCTAGGGATGTCACAGAAGCCCACCACACCCCCCTTCTTAGTGTGCCAGGGGAAAGAAAAACATTAAGTAGTCTACTAGTTTAAAGTAAACAAAGAAAAAAAGCTATAATTGAAACTTTAAAAATTAGTGTATTTTGCAAAAAATAGGGGTAAAGCACAAGAGTTCTTCTCTATTTCATTCTTTGGCTGATTCATTCATTTATATATGCAACATCAGCATACCAAAGAACTTGCAGAATGAAACTAATTATTTTTAAGTCAAGTAGAAACAAACAATATAATGGCAAAAAACAAATGTGAAAATCGTATTAGAATTTGTAGGTATTTGTAAATAAGGAAATTGTGGTAAGGGCTCACATATCTCTGGGTTTAATTTTTCCCTCATATTTTATTTTCTTTATAAACAAGAAATATCTGAAAGTGTTGCCTTGGCCTTTCTGAGTTGCTACTAGAAAGCTAATAAAAGTGAGGAAAAACCAAACCATAGTGATGCGAGGATCTCAGAGTCTCTAGGGCTTAGGTGCTTCATCTGCTTACCCTCAGGTACAGTCTACAAGGAATCTGGACAATGAACCCAGGGGAAAGGTGATTCCAAAACTATTTCTATTAATTCATTGCAATGTTTAATTGCCCTCCTTTTACAGACAGGAAGTTCTTTTATCTGTGACCAGTGTCTTGTGCAGCAATTTAAATATCATGTGGAAGAAAAACTGAAGTATTATTTCTCTCATTTGTGTCTGTGTCACTTGCAATGCCAGAGCCTTTGTCTCCTACCTTTGACTAGAAGCTTCCTGAAATATGTGTCGATATTTACCTAGTGAACTTCCTCTGCCCACACACTACCTGCCGTTCTCTATTTTGACAAATGCAATCTGGCTTCTGCTTCCTAATTCAAAGGCTTATCACTTCTCTGAAATAGCAGTTTCCTAGGTAACATGTGACCCTCTGGTTTTCCAAACTAAATGTGTTTTGAAATTCTTATTCATTTGACCTCTCTAGGCTCTTGTCTGAGTTGACAACTCCTTTGTTTTGAAACACTTTCCTTCATTGACTTATTTTTTGATATTATTTTGTCTAGGTTTTGCTTTTCATGACTCTGAGGTCTTTTTTGAATTCACCTAACTTTTAATTTCAGTGTTACCTGTGCTACGTCCTTGGTTCTGTCTTTTTTCCTCTTTCTCATTTTATGCTTTCTCCTTCAATAATCTTATACACACAGAGGCTCTAATCTCTATCAATTCCAAAATCCATATTAGTCCAAATGTCTCTTATGGTCTTCAGATTTGTATAACACTAATTTTATTTAAAAATGTATAAATAATTATTCATGTTGATAACTCAAAAGCTTTTGATATTCTATAGATGTACACACAGGCACCATCACCATCAACAATAACTTCATTATAAATCATATTTTATTTATGATTTGTCTTTCTTTTGGCCAGTCATCCTAATGGACACAGGACTTAGAATTAAATAAAATACACTCATGGCCTTCCAAGAGTTCCAGGCCCAGCGACTCTGAGCCATCTTTTAGGTTTACCTATTAAGAGTTACTGTGCCATCTTGGCTTATACCACACTGTGGTATAGCTGCCTATTTCCTTACATACATCTCACATAGGTAGTGTTGGAAGGACAGGAACTCCTTCTATCCTGTTTATGTTTCTTTCTAGGTCAGTATAGATATCCTGACTTAAGTGGATTATCTCAAGAGTAAGTATTACATATATTTGATGTAAAAGAAAATTCTTATTTGTTCTCTTGAGTTTTAGTTTTATAATTCTGTAGCTATTCTCCTAACAGGTCAAGAACATCTCTTTTATCCTTTTAAAGTATATATTGTATTTTTATGAACCAAATGCAAAACCTCATGTGAAATGCAGGTGACTTTTGGTTAATCTGTGAAACAAAGAAACGTGTTTAGAGAAATATAGCCTCAAACATTAAAAACACTACCAACTTAAAAAGCCATCTAAAATTTTTAGTACAATTCCATCTCTTTATTTAGAAAATTTTATGCACTTTTATTGGGCTTATTATCATAATTAAAAAACCTGTTTATTGATATTAGCTTACACATACCAGTGAAAATCTTGATTATAATCTATATGGCCCTTTACCTGTGTTAGGGTGTGGGGAAGAAAAATAACTTTTTCTTCTATGCTTTTAAGTTCTTCTGACTAGAATAATCAAATTAACATGCGACAGATTAATAAGAAAAAAGAGCAAATATATGCCATTTGGGGATTCTTTAAGAATAGGAGGCCATCTTTAGTCAAGAAGAAAGGGGGAGGTGGTTGTGGTTTTGGATTCAAAGGGCAGGATGGCAACTCACATACAGAAGGAAAAGCAGATGTTTGGTAAATAAATGTTTGCTGGGCATCTTTAACAGTGGGATACAGAGAGACCTCTCATTGAGTGGGTCTTTCTGGGTTCCTTCCTACCACACTCATGGTGACAGTTCCCTTCCTGGAGCAGGTCTTCTGTCTAAATTCTGGTAGGCCATTAGGAGAAAAGTTAAAGTTTTGTTTGTTTTTCTGAGATTCTTTTATTTCTTAAAAATAACCAGCTTAAAATCATCAGAATCTCAATGAGGCATATTTTGAGGTGACAAGCTCTGTGCTCCTTCAAGGGTAAGGACTTTCTGTAGTCTTTGGCATTGTATAAAAATATTGGTATGTGTACATAAGTTACTTTTATGGGATAGGTTCTGTAGCTTTTATGAGATTCTCAGAGGAGTCTGTTTTTCCCAAAATATTAAGAACCATATGACATACACTTTGCTGTATATTGTACCTGAAAATTACCAATGAGAAAGAAGTTTTCAGAGAAAATATCAAATAAATACCTTCATCCAAAAACAAACCTTTTTGTTTTAGAAATTTGTACTACATGGAAATGCAAATTCTCTTGATGCTGACCCTATCAGGGCATTTCTATCTGTAAGTGAATAGATTCATTTCCAGTTTGGATAGTATCTCATGTTCCATTACCATGCAGCCTGCAACATGCTTGAAATTGCTAATTAGGGTGCAAATTGTGGTGGTATTTCTGGCGACCTGGACATGTGTTCAATAGAAACAGAAATTAGCCCCTCAATTCATTTTACATGGGCCAGAACACATCTGCCAGATGGTTATAGCTCTCAATAACTATTAAACTGGATCACATTTGAACAAATGGCTTAGATATATAGTGTTTTAAAGCTTATTCTGAAATTTCTAACATATCCATGGAGATTAGTCTTAATGAAAAACTACATTAATCTACCTCATGTATTGTGATTAGCCTGAAATGGATAATTCCTTCTCCTTTCACAAAAGTCAAGCTAAAAGTGTCTTTATCTACTATCATACAGTGGTAACAAAACATCTGGGAGATTTATTGATATAAGCATCTATTAGGACATCAAAATTAATTCCATTTCCCTGAGGTATCTTATTTTAATTTAAAAAAACCATGATCCTCTTCTATTAATTAGCGTGTTGAAGGAGTAAGTATGAGATGATTCTAACAAAGCATTTATCTTCTAAAATAATAAAAAAGCATTAATAATCTCAATCTAATTTGTTTTATGCTTTTAATAAAAGTCTTGAAATTCCATCCATAAGATTAATATAATTAATATTTATTATTTCAAACTTAAAATCTTATTTTGGGAGTGCCTATGTTTTACAAGTCTCATTATTAATGGTGCCATTGTTTTAATATCTTTCAAAGATTATTAATGTGAATACAAATTCATTTCATCTGCTATATTAAGCTTTCTGTTGAATATAAAGCTCATATCTATTCCACTTCCTGTGTTTTTCTCACCAGCTGGGTATGTTATAGCAAATGCTAGGACATCAACCAGGTATACTCTGTAAATAACTCTCCCTTCTGCTCAAATATATAGTTCCTGTGTAGTCATATATTTTACTCTATAGTTCTGTTATTGATATATTATTATATTTGAAGCTAACCTTATGTACAGCTAAAACATTTTGAAAAACAATATAATTAACATGTTAGATTAACATTGCATCTCATATCATGTTAAGAATACTAATATACTGGAGCATGCTGGACAATTTTAAATAATTGTGTCTATATTAAATGATGGCTTCAGATGCTATAAGATTGGAGAAATGAACTGTAAAAACCTAGTATTGTTCTGAAACTCCTCATAGAATTTTTCCATTTATTTATTTGTTTTGTTGTAGACAGGTTTGTATTCGAAGGTATGGAATTATTCCCAAGTGGAACACTAAAATAAATTTAAAAAATCAAGATCTTGCAGATGCTTTCTGTTTTGGAATCTTTTTTACTGATCACCTACCCTTGTAAATGGTCAGAAAATAAGTAATTGAGACTTTGTGAGCCAAGATGCAAAACTGAAACTACTATAATTCAATAGGAGTCATTATATAACAAGTGAGAAAATAGAATTCCACAAATCTTTTTGATGAAATTCAAAATAATTCAAATTATTCAGACACTTTTTGTTAATACAGGTCTACTAATGAGGATAGAATAGTACTTTCGGAATACTGTTTCACTTAATGGTCATTCATTGTTGGTGTTTCCTGTCATCAAAGTCAATGGCAAGTACTCATCTGTCAATACTAGTCTGTGATGAGGTTTTATGTATTTCTTCATGATGTCTTTTTACAGAAACTAGTGCTTCCAAATACTGATATTAACCCATGGAAGGTGTTCATGGAATTGTTAGATTTTTTTCTCAGACAGTTGCCTATTAACATGCCATTATATTTCAGATTATTCATTAGCAGTTGAAAGTGAGGTGGAAGCTTCTCACTTACACAGTTAAATGAATTTTGAAATATGAAAATTTCCTTTGAAGTTAAAATTATTAGAATGTAGTTTGAGCTTGAAAAGTATGTCTCCTACAAAATTGTGTGGTAACGGAGGTGTTTCTTTTTAATCTTAATCTTTGACAACTGAGGAAATATATATAGCAAATTGACTAGTATGTATTCACGACTTACTTACAATTCAAATAATACTAGTTATCATCAAAATGACTTTTCCTGTTTTTTAAAGATTTTATTTATTTATTTTTAGAGAGGGAAGGAAGGGAGAAAGAGAGATAGAGAGAGAAATATCAATGTGCGGTTGCTGGGGGCCGTGGCCTGAAACCCAGGCATGTGCCCTGACTGGGTCAAAATGACTTTTATGCAGTTTATGTTTTGCATATAAATACTGTTATTAGTGTTATATTTTTATCTTGTAATTTTACATCAAATTAATTATGAAACATTTTCAACAAAAGGCAATTTTCAAATTCATTCAGTGTTCAAAAACAGTAGTGGAGAATGGTTCTTCTTGATCACAGGCTCTTAATCTTGGCTCTGACCTCAAAAAATAGCAATAACATGTCACTGCTAAACTATAGCATTGCTTTGTGTTGGACGTCAAGGCAGCCAGCTTCTATTCCTGACACGCAATCACAAAATTGATAATTATTACGTCCATGAGAGCCAAAGAAAATCACTATTGACACTATTTGTAGTAGTTTACACAATATAGTCTTTTATTCTTGATGCACTTATTAGCAATAAGTTGTTGTGTGGGGTTATATAATATATGCAAGAGATATACGAGTTCTGTCCAGAAAAAGTCCAACCATTGTTAATATAATGAGAATGGTTCTTGTGACATTGATGTAACCTGGCAGCCACAGAGAGTGCACTGGAATGAGCATGCATGAACAATGAGGACTTCACTGTACTAGTCAGTTGGGGGCAACACACAACATTGAGTGAGTATATGTACTGTGTGGCCATTGTGTTCAAAATGACTGAGAGAGTAGAGTGGCAAATCTACATCAAATTTTGTGTTAAGCTTGAGCATTCCTCCACGGAAACTATTCGGATGATTCAGAAGCCCTCAACTATGGGCAACTGGTGATTGACAGCTTCATCAAGACAACATGTCCACTCATGCATCATGTCTCATGCAGAGTTTTTTTGGCAAAACATCAAATCATCCAGGTGAATCAGTCCCTGTACAACCTAGATTTGGTGCCCTGTGACTTCTATTTTTTCCTAAAACTAAAATCACCTTCAAAAGAGAAGAGATTTCAGAGCAATGATGAGATTCAGGAAAATACAGTTGTGCAGCTGATGGTGATCAGGAGAACAGTGTGAGGTCTCAGGATGCCTACTTTGAAGGGGACTGAAATATCATTGTCTTGTGTACAAAGTTTCTTGTGCCTTTTTTAGTAAATGTATCTTTCATATTACATAGCTAGATACCTTCTGGACAGACCTCATGTTGCAGGAAACATCTGAGATGGACAAGTGGGAAGGGACTGGAGAAGGTGAGAACCTTCACACTGTAAAGCAGTTCTGACTCCTGAGAAGGAAGAAGGTCTTGCATTGTAGTTTAAAGAAAGTCTTGGATAAGCCAATGGAGTCCCTCATCAAAGTCACTCATCAGTGGTGTCCCTTCTGTGTTCCATCCTTTTAACAGGGAGCAGCCTTTGGGCAGTGTGGCCATAGCACAGTCATGCTGGCAGATTTCAAATGCAACAGCTGAGGCCACCAGTCAATTACATTTTCTTCAGCAATGGATCTGAGTTGGTGCATTTTTATGGTGGCACAGTCTACCACTTACTCCACACAGATTTACTTCTCCATACTTACTTAAGGAGGAGTTCCATCATGGGCCCCGTGGGTCTTTCTCCCTGGGAGGAAACTGAAAAGAGAGAAATTTGTGGAATGAAGTAAAGCTCCAGTCACTGCACTTGATCTTGTCTGCCACTGGTACTTATTCCTCCTCTCATGCAATTTATTCCTATTCTCCTTTGTACTCAGATATCACTTCTGCAAGTTTTGATTACTTGATGTTGTGACCTAAACCTTCATTCCTGAGCATCTCAATGTTTGATGATCAAACTTTTCTCAGGCATAAATTGCTGCATGTATCTATTCAATGAGGCAAGGGAGTACCAGGTGGTGCTCAAATCAATAACTTGAGTTCCACATGTGTTTCTCCTTGCACTCATTGGAGACTTTATCTTCTGCCACTCAATCAATTACCCCTGTTAGTTTGGTAGTTACTATTCTTATCTGCTAGTATCTGGATACAAGGCATCCTGGTGGACAAAGTGCCCTGGTGGCAGCTATAGTTTATAATGAAATGGAATCCTTGCTGATTTCCTTGATAAGAGTATAACATTTTTGGGTTTCAGTACCTCAATCCCTGCACAGTCCAGAATTGTAGAGATGGGAAGCAAAGAATCCCCCACTGGGTCTAGCATTCTGTGAGGTCAGCTGCTTCTGGATGTTTTCATATGTAATATAACTAGTGGGTTCTATGGTCCTGGGCCCACTCCATACCTCTTTTACTGCAAAGTAGATTCCTGGTCTGATGTTAGGCCATGTAAAAACCATGCCTATGTTTAGGAATTCCATAAATCTCAAGATAGTGCTGCTGACTGAAACTATGCAGGTAAGAATGGCAAACCCATACCCAGAATAGGCATTTATACCTTTAAGAGGGAGAAACTGATGTCTTGCCAGTATAGAAGGGGCCACTGTAGTCACCATGCCTCCAAGTGGTTCATTGGTTTCCTTCAGCAGTAGTACTACATTATCAAGAACTGTGGAGGATGTGAGATTTTACCCTATTTGCAAGCTAAGTTAGCTTGATACATTTCCATAGATTTTGTTAGAAGATGTAAAAGTCCCGGATCACAGAAACTAGGGAGCATTACATACAGTAACAGCAGCATTCAGAATATCATCATTTTTGCGTGGGTTTCCCTGGCCCCAGTACCTAAAAGTTTTGTGAAGAGGAACACACATGCAGTGAGTTGAACTACAAGATGGGAATCCCAACCTTAGGGAAACCATGTATTTTATAATAGGAAGTAAGTTTGTATGTTTTTCCTGAATGGAGCTGTTTACTATGCTAGTAAATCATACAAACATGTGAGAAACACATGGAGAATTTTTTGAACAACCAGAGAGACAGCATTGGAATCTGTTGCTGAGTTAGATACACATTCAGAGCAGAGGCAGCTATACACGACTTGATTAAGGAGAGTCCATCCTCTTGTGCTATCTAGTCTCCATCTCTGCCACTGTGGCCATTCCTTTAATGTGCTCTTTATGCTGGGTCTGGAGTTGCTGTAAGATCTGCTACCATTAATTGGTCAAGTAATTTCCATACTTGGTTGCCTAGTCCTTTTTCTATGGTGCATGTTTCTGGTAAGTGTGAGAATTGCTACACAAATGTTCATTTGCTGTCCACTCCACATATTCAGACATATGCCTCTACCCCATAACTTCTTGTCTCTGATCTTTCAGGGCTTTCTCTTCTGCTGGCCAGAAATTGAACCAATTGGCTTCTACCAAGGAGTCTACACATATTCTCACCTTTGGACACTTCTCACACAAAGTAGGTGAACAGGTGCACTCTTTGCAGCTCTACCCATTGAAAAGATTTTCCTTATATAATGTATTTCAATAGCACTCATGAAGTTGAGTGCAATATACCAGCAATCACTATCCATTTTCTGTTTGCCATGACATACAAAGTTAGTACATTAATAAACCAAATTCTGACTGCTTCTTCTTCCTTCCACTGCTCATTGAGAACCCCTCTATATAGCTGTAGTACACAACAGGTGTGGCAGACAATAGAACCAGCCACGTGGCAACTGGGGATAGCATCCTAAAGATAAAACCTCAACTGAGTCTCAGAGGATAAGTAGGCAACAGTGGGCACTCAGCAAGCAGGATGGGATTTAGGTGATTTTATAATCTACCTGTAGATTTGGAGCAGAGGTCACTAAAAAGCAAGAGACCTCAGTGCAGTAGTTTAAAATAGCAACCAGGTAACCCATGCCTTCCCGAAGGGAGGGGCTGTGGAAAGGAAGCTGCTAAGTGGGGAGAACTGTAAACCAAGACAAGACAGCTTTGCTAATGTGTGCTGGCAGTAGAGCCACTGGTGACATAGCAGACTGGTGGAGGGGGAAGCTCATATAACACCTGTGTGAGTGTGGGGGCTGCATGCCTCATCTAGGATGACTAGAGACTTCTGCCAATGATCAGAAAAAGGGGAAAAGGCAAACATGGCCATTGGTTGGAAAGCTGGATACTCCCACTGGCTTTCTGTATGTTTTGGATTTTGGGAAGGCCTTTTTAAAGCAAAAACATGGAGAAGCTCTTACTCTCTTGATATGGGACTTTGGAGCTTGTTGCAATCTCTCCCTCTCTCTGGCTTTGGCACTAGGTACAGGCTCTTGGCTCTGGCTTTGCTCCCTGCATGGACAGAAATGCTCATGAGACCAGGAAATTTTGTTTGTCACTTTCAAGAAGGAAGAATGGTTGAAAGTGTTGGTAGCATGATGAGCTGGTTTGGAGCAGTGACATCAGAGCAGGAGCCACACACAAAAATGCATACATGGGCATGGTAGGGACAATAAATGAGTATCAGAAAACCACAATGACTATGGATGCTCATCACCTTCAGTGTCACTGAAGCCCGCAGGAGTGGTAAGAACATTCTCTAACCTGAGGAATGTCACTACCAAGCTCCAGAAGTTCATAGCCATGGGAGAATGTGGCCCAAGTTGTCAATCTTCTGATCTTTTAAAGAGAGTAGAAATATATTTAAGAATTATTATCCCCATTTTTAAATATTGAAAATTTATTTAATTTTATTTATATGTTATGCAACAAAATAAATTATACTTGAATACTAGCTACTTCCACAAGCTGTTGGTTTGTAACTTCATCTTCTGAGTCAGCCAAACCTCGGTCTATTTTTCTTTTGTACCTAGCAATCCAGTTCATGGGAAAGTTTCTTAACTTGTTAAAGTCTTTGTTTCCACACATTTAAATTAGTAGTAATGATAGATACTTACAGAGTTGTTTTACAGATAAAATATGATTATGAAAGCTCATAATACAGTGACATATCTAATAACACAGTGCCTGGCACATAGTAAGGACTCAATATATATTAGTAGTAGTGGTGGTGGTGGTGGTAGTAATAGCATAAAAGTTTACTTCATGTCCCAGGGACCCCGGGGGATCTATTATTTGTAGTGAGATTATCAAAATGTAGCTGTTACAGTTTTTGGGAAAAAAAGTAGTTACACATTTTTCTCAAAGCAAAACAAACAGGAAAAGAACAAAAAGAAACAAGAGATGTTCTGTAGGTTATTCTTTCTGCCATGGAATTTAAAAAAAGGAAACAGTCTTTTTTTTTAAGATTTTATTTATTTATTTTTAGAGAGGAAAGGGAAAGAGAAACATCAGTGTGTGGTTGCTGGGGGCCATGGCCTGCAACCCAGGCATGTGTCCTGACTGGGAATCGAACTTGCGATGCTTTGATTCATAGCCCACGCTCAATCTACTGAGCTATGCCAGCCAGGGAAAAAGGAAACAGTCTTTGCCTGCAAACATCACATCACATTTCTTTCAAAATATGTTAGAACTTTTATAAAATCTACAATTTTGTTAATTGATAATAAATCTGTCATTTACTAAGAGAATTCATATTTACTGATCATTTTACTTTGAATGCTGTAATGTGATTCTATACAATTGCACGATGAATGACTATGCAGTCTAGAAAGAAGACATCTGGGAAAGAAAAGCACTATCATCACTTAACTCCATGAACCATAATTGCATGATCAGCTCTAACATACAATATCATAAGAGAGCTAATGACATGGCTTTGAAAAGCTTTACAGATTCCGAATAACTGAGTGATCTTCAGGACTCTCATTGCCCACAGATTATTTCAGATTTTAGTCTCTGTACATATATAAAACTTCCTTTGCATTTCCCTTAAGTAACATAATCTATATGGGATTATTTACAAACTCTAAGTATGTTAAATAAATATGTGCACTGGGACCAGGCAATATATTACAATTTATTTTGAGCTTTGATTTTTGAAAAACTATTTTGAAGTTTCTTGCAAACTCTAGTTGGTCATTTCAACTGCTCTCTTAGGAAATGATTTGAAATCATAGACTTCAAAGTAAGCAAAGGACATACTTCATAAATAGAATGATTTTCCTAACAGGGGACTCCCTTTGCAATTCATGCATTAGTCACCTTCCTGGGACTCTCTTTTTCAATTCACGCAGTCCCAGATAAAACCAAATTTATATTATGTCTGTCTTCTGCTTGAAACACTTCAATGGTTTATGGATACCCTTAGAATGAAGTCTAAAATCTTTACTGTGGTTTTCAAAACTTTACAAGTTCTATTTCTTCCCCCACTCCCTTTCTTCTGTAAGTACCCTCTAAAGTCTAGCCACTATTTGTAATGGAAAAACAAATCTGGAAATAACCAGGTATCTATCAATCAGGAAGTGGTTGAATAAATTATAGTGTATGTTTACACATTTGAGTACTATGGAGTACTATGTAGCTGTAACATTTGTCTCTCTTTTTTCCTCTTAACATTATATATATACACACACACATATATATACTCATATATATGGATATTTATGGATATCTATCTATCATCTATCATCATCATCATAATCAATTATCTATGTGGATATAGGAGTAGGGCAGAAGGGATAGGATGGCGATTAGGCTTCACAGAATATACTTTGACCTGTACATTTGACTTTTTAACCACCAATATATTTTGGTAATTATAAAACAAATTTAAATTTGAAAATTCAATTACTAAAAATCAAACTCAAAATGCAATAAGTGAATTTATTGGTGGCATAACCACACAGAGAATAGAAAAGTCATTTTCTCTTAATGATATAGACCTTCCTTAAACTTCTTTTTATAGAATAATTCAAACTTTTTGCTGGGTTCCTTTGAAAAGAATTCATGTCCTACCACTTGGGACATTTCCTGAGTCCCTGTGGCCTCCAGTGAACACATACAGGAACACGTACATGCTTGTCCACACCCATCATTCAAGATGTCTCCTGCTGGATTTTTAAAAACTTTTACACATCTCCAGCTGAGAATCAGACACCAGCTCCAGCACTCCCTGAGCTCCAGAAATCCCAGATCAAATTCTCCAAGTGGTTGGGTCTAACCTCTCCCACTTGTTTTGAGATGGGTAAGAAATGTCATCTTTCCCCTTTTTATAGAGCTAGCAGATTCCCTGGCTCTCCCACAATTATCTCCAAAAATCTGTTCTCTCTCAGTCATCCTTGAATCACTCTCCTCACTGCCTTTCATATACCTTCTTGTGGGTGATGGGCTAAGGATTCTGTCTATTTGAGGATCGTCACTGAGCAAGTTCAGCATAGTTTCTCTGATCCCTTTGTTATCCTCTTGTATTTGTCCACTTTGGAGCTTCAGTGGAAAGTAAAAGCCCAGATACTACAGGCAAAGGGTTGAATGGCCTTGGTCAAATTTCTAAAACAGTCACAGCTGACTGGGCTCTAGACCTTGGACAAACCATCAGACTGCCATGGTTGGGCTACTTGGCCACTTTAATGAATATATACTTAATAGAGTACTGTATGTAAGTAGTGACAAAATATATTCTTTTTGTGAAATACCAATGGAAGATTAATATAAATTTTATCAGAATGATACGGAGAATTTCCTAAGAAAACTTATTGCCTGTGAAGTTCCCACATATCCCAGAGGCAAGAGAATAGAAAGAGATAGAAAATGCCTGATCCTCAGTTTAACCGTTAGGGGAAATAAATGGATAGAACCTATAATGTTAATAAAAAGTCAGTATATATAACAGCATGTAAATTAAAGAGAAAAAAGTACAAAAAAGAAAAAAGAGGTAAAAAATTGGGGGGTGACTTTCACTGGGGGTTAAGTAGTAAGAGTGGGTATGTTCTTTGACATTACAGAGAAGAAAGTAATTTAAATTGTAGTATAAGTTTTCTCTTCTCTTTGAAATAATCTGCATAGTTATTTTAAACTGCTAAACACTAACATTATCTTGCTGTTAAATTTATGTAATGAAATAAACCTAAAACAATTGGGAGAAATAAAATTAGTCTAAGAATCTCCTTTAAGGGAAATCACGATGGCAAATGAGTAAATATTTAGGTTAGAAATTTTAGTTAACTATTTATGAGCAAATATTATGTGAAAAACAGTAGACACAATAGAGAAACAAAGAGAAAATAAAAAAATATAGCCAATGCTCATGCACAAATGTCTGAACCAGCTAGACCTCAAACACTGTGTGGTGCCTCTCAGAGCTCATGTTCACCCCAAGCGGGGTCTTCATTGTCTTCTGAATACCTACCCTCCTCATAACTAACTTTGTCTGATACAAACTAGGGTGATGCATGAAAAAGTTTAATTAGAAAGGATAATTTAACATCTAAATTATCAGGAAAACGCTTATATACAAATAAATACATGATAAATGTGTAGAGTGGAATTAAATACACTTGCAATGTTGCAAGTTAAATATTCTCTTCATATCTATTCATAAAACCAGGTGTATATTTCATCTATATTATGAAATAAGGTAGTCAGGAATTGAAGGCAATGTTTTACCGAGGGTATAAAAGTTGTCTTCAAAGGAAAATCCTTTTCTAAACAAAAACATTAAATGTATTGACTCAGAATTGAGATGGTAAATATTGGGAGTAAACATCAGGTAATTTAGGCTAGATAGTGTATTTATTTGATAGCAGAGTTGATATTGTGGTCGACTTCCCAACATCTGTGCATCCCTCACACACAGTGTAGCTGCAATGCTGTTTATCAAATTGTCTGAATCCAAGAGCAAACACTTGAGAAGTCCAAGGCAACCACGAAAATTCTGCTCCTCTTCTCAGTGTTCAGGAATTCAGGCACAAGCCAGCCACTGCACTGCATTCGCTCCCCCACTGACAATGGTTCGTTTAGTAAGGCGTGCAACCGCGAGGCCTAATTTGTCCAATAAAATGGAATTTCGATGTGCACTAAGGGAAGAGGTATTTTCTTTCTCTTGAGCTGGTCATAAATAAACATGTGACTTTGGTTGGTCCTGGTAACTATCTTGAAACCAAAAGGTTGAAAGCTGCCTTAGTTTGAAGCTTGTTGATGGCAGAATGAAGAAACCAAAAGAGTTGGCCCTTAATGGCATGGTAGAACAAGACAGCTTATTCAACCCTAGACTGCCTGTTATACAGGCCAGTCCATACCCTTTTTTGTTTAGGCCACTATCAATTGGCTTCTGTGTAACATGCAGCCAAAATTATACTAATGGATCTGCAATTAAGGTAAAAGTTTGGTTCTCTTATATGAAGTAGTTGCCATGAAACAGTTAATACTCATTACACTAAAATAAATAGTATGTATGTATGTATGTATGTATGTATGTATTTATTTATTTGAGTTTGCATAAATGAATTTAATTTGGTTATGCCATACTTATGGGAAAATACAAAAAAGACTGGTTCTATCTTGGTATTCATTGGGTTACAACTGAAAATGATTCTTAATAACATTCTTTTTATAAGGTCCGTTTTATGTTAGAATAAATCAGGACCTTACTTTTTAACAGAAAAAAATCAACTAAAAATGATCAAGTGCTTATTATAAGCCAGACATTGTACCGAGAACTTAGCATGTATTATATAGTTTTACACTTGAAGCCTATATAATTTTATTAACCCCGATAATTCAATGTCACCCCAATAAATTCAATACAAATTTTAAAAACAAGGTCAGTGACTTCATGCATCCAGTAAGACTAACATTAAGGCTTCAAGCACTAATTTGTCAGAAAGTATCTACTGACTTTGACTTTTATTTATTTATTTTTGCTTTTTCATATGATACACTGACAAGGACTATAAATATTTATAATAAAAAAAAGGGTTCATAAGAGAGCCACCTAGTGGTAAAATGCATAAGCTATGGAGACAGTAATTACTAGGTATTTTGAGATTTCAGAGCAATTTTATAAAATAATATTAAAGATGAAAGCTAAATTTATTTTATAATATGCAAATTATATGAAAATACATATTATAAGTTATGTAATTATACTTATTTGGAAATACATGTTTATTAATGTACACTATATAATATATATTTATATATAATACTAGTAAATGATGAGAATATCAATGTTTATATATGTATAGTTCTTATTGCCAGTAAACAAATTTCCCTGCACAAAATTTTTATGATCCTCTTCCTATCTTCTCCCTACAACAGGTCAGCAGCACAAAACTTAATGTTTGCTTCTTTGCATCTTATTTGTCTTACACATAGATTAGAGTTATTGATATTTTCACAGATCATTGGTGGAACAACACTGGCCAAGCATCCTAAAATTTTTGGTTGCCTATAAATCAAAAGAAAATTACTAACATCAAATTTTTTTGTAAAATATCTTTCTTTTTCAGAAAAACTTTGAAACACAACTAGTAATAAGAAAATACACTATTATTTCACAAATACAGACAAAAATATATATATACAGGTCCTCTATTATATTTTGCTTTGATTTTGAGTTCTAAACCATTTTTACTGAATTTGTTAGGGTGACATTGGTTAATAAAACCATACAATTTTCAAGTGTACAACTCAACAAAACATCATCTGCCCCCAAACACCCTCCCCTCTGATAGCTGTCAGTCAGTTTTATGTACTCATGCCTCAGTTTAAATTTTGTTTGTCAGTTTTTTCTTCATTGGATTTGGCATATAAGTGAAATCATGTGGTAGTTTTCTATGTCTACTGGCTTGTTTCACACAGTGTAATATTCTCCAGGTCCACCCATGCTGTCACAAAATGTAATATTTCCTTATTTTTTATGGCCAAGTCTTATTCTATTGTGTAAATGTACCACAGCTTTTTTACTCACTCATCTATTGATGAACAGCTGGGCTGTGTCCAGAGTTTGGCTCTAGTAATTAGCACTGCAGTGAACATGAGGGTGCATATATTCTTTCAAATCAGTGTTTCAGGTTTCTTAGGAGAGATTCCCAAAAGTGGAATTGCTGGGTATTAAGGCATTTCTGTTTTTAATTTTTTGAGGAAACTCCATACTATTTTCCATAGTGGATGCACCAGTCTGAATTCCCACAAACATTGCATGAAGGGTCCCAATTCTTCACATCCTCTCTTGCACTTTTTAGTTGATTTGTTGATAGTGGCCATTCTGACCTGTGTGAAGTGATATTGCATTGTGGTTTTAATTTGCATCTCTCTGGTTATTAGTGACATTGAGCATCTTTCCGTGTCTACTTGCCATCTTTAGAGAAGTATGTATTCAGATCCTTTGTCCATTTTTTTAATTGGGTTGGTTGTTTTCTTGGTGTTGAAGTGTACAAATTCTTTGAATTCTTTGTAAATCTTGGAAATTAGCCTCTTATCAGATATATCATTGGTGAATATGTTTTCCCATTCAATGGGTTGTCTTTTCCTTTTGTTGATGATTTCCTTCATAGTGAAAAAACTTTTAAATTTGGTATAGTCCCAATTGTTTATATTTTCCTTTACTTTCCTTGACAGAGGAGAATTATCAGCAAAAACATTACTAGGAGCAATGCCTGAAATTGTGCTGCCTAGGTTTTCTTCTAGGATTTTTATGGTTTTGTGACTTATATTTAAGTCTTTAGTACTTTTTTTTGGCAATTCATATGATTCCACCAAACAGAAACAAGAACAGCTGACAGCCCTGTGAGGTAGTACGATCAACAAATCCATTTTATAGATAATGGAAGTGAGGCTTAAATGAACAGAGACTGTTGTGTCAGGGCCCAACTCCAGAGCTTAGAGCCTAGGCTTTTTCCTATTACTCTTGAGTTCTGAAATAAAACATACAGTGTTGCTACTCTTCCCTGTAACATTAGTAATGACTGGAGACGAATTACCACGGTGATACTCTGGTCTGAGTACTACAGGCCCTGTGATATCCCCACGATTCTCTTTACTGCCCAAGGGTAAACACTAGGGGGACCCACAGAGGTGAAGCCCTGCCTTCTGCCTAGCTTATCCTTGAGGAATTGGGTCAAGTTTTTTTTATTTATCTTTTTTTTAATTTTTAAGTATATTTTATTGATTATGCTATTACAGTTGTCCCAATTCTTTTGTCCCCCTTACTTCCCTATGCCCTGTTCCTCCCACCATCCAGCATACCAGTACCTTCCTTGGTTCATGTCCATGGGTTGTACATGTAAGTTCTTTGGCTTCTCTGTTTCTTATACTATTTTTAACCTCCCCTGTCTATTTTATGCCTATCAACTATGCTTCTTGTTCTCTGTACCTTTTCCCTTCATTCTCCCCCTCTCCTCTCAATGTGCTCTCTATTTCTGTGATTCTGTTCCTGTTCTAGTTGTTTGCTTAGTTTTTGTTTTTGTTTGTTAGGTTCAATTGTTGATAGTTATGAGTTTATTGTCATTTTACTGTTCATAGTTTTTGATCTGCTTCTATTTCTTAGATAAGCCTCTTTAACTCTTCACATAATGATGAGCTCCTTTAACTTGACCTTGTCTGGGAAGCACTTTTCTGCCCTTCCATTCTAAATGATAGCATTGCTGGATAGAGTAATCCTGGATGTAAGGCCTTGCCTTTCATGACTTCAAATACTAATTTCCAGCCCCTTCTTACCTGTAAGGTTTCTTTTGAGAAAACAGCTGCCAGTCTTATGGGCACTCCTTTGTAGGTAACTCTCTCCTTTACTCTTATTGCCTTTAAAGATTCTCTCCTTCTCTTTAATCTTGGAAAACTTAATGATGATGTGCCTTGGTGTATTCCTCCTTGGGTCTAATTTCTTTGGGACTCTCTGGGCTTCTTGGAATTCTGTTTCCTTTGCCAGATTGGGGAAGTTTTTCTTCATTATCTGTTTAAATAATTTTTCAATTTCTTATTCTTTTTCTTCACCTTCTGGCACCCCTATGATCTGGACGTTGGAGCACTTAAAGTTATCCTAGGGGTTCCTCACCTCTCCTCATTTTTTCAAATTCTTGTTTCTTCATTCTGTTCCAATTGGATGTTTATTTCTCCTTTTTGTTCCAAATCATTGATTTGAAGTCCAGGTTTCCTTCCCTTCAACTGTTTGTCCCTGTATATTTTGCTTTATTTCACTTTGTGTAGACTTCATTTCTTCCTTCTTTTTGTGACTGAGCTTGATCAGTTCTCTGAGCACCATTATTGCCAGTGTTTTAAACTGTGCATCAGATAGGTTGTCTATCTCCACATTGCTTACATCTTTTTATGGAGTTTTGATCTGTTCTTTTATTTGGGCCATATATCTTTGTCTCAGTGCACCTATTATGCTGTAAGGGGGTGGGCTTTGGGTCTTTGCCAGGCTGGAGCAACCCTTTTTGCTGCATTGTGGTGCTGTCTGTGGGGGAGGGGTCAGAGAGAGAACAATGCTGTTTGCTAGCTCAGCTCTAGCCCCATTTTCCAACAAACTCCCCTGTGAGACTGGGAGTTTCTCCCACCTTCAAAACCCCCACAATATTTTACAGCTATAGGTTTTGAGTCTTTAGTTTCCTGGTCAGCCAACCTCACCTTGCCCATGGGTCCTCTGACTTGCTACGGGTCCTCTCTGCCCACCCGGCTGCCTGTCTCTGCTCCTCCTACCAGTCTGGATGAGTGTTTCTTTAATTCCTTGGTTGTAGGAGTTCCATGCAGTTTAATTTTCTGGCAGTTCTGGTTGTTTATTGTTTTAAAATTTGTTGTTATCCTTCATTTGGTTGTGCAAGGAAGTGAAGCATTTCTTCCTCTGACTCCATCTTGGCTGGCTAAGTCTTTAATACCTTTTGAGTTTATTCTTGTTTATGGTGTAAGTAGGTGGTCTAGTTTCTTTTATTCTTTCTTCCTTTTTTTTTTTTTTTTTTTTTTTTTTTTTTTTTTTTTTTTTTTTTTTTTTTTTTTTTTTTCATGTACTGGTCCAGTTTTCTCAACACCATTTATTGAAGAGACTGTCCTTAGCCCATTGTACATTCTTGCCACCTTCGTCAAACATTAAATGACTATAAAGGCGTGGGTTTATTTCTGTACTGTTTGTTCTATTCCATTGATATATATGCCTGTTCTTGTGCCAGTATCATGCTATTTTGATTACTATGGTCTTTTGGTATAGTATGATATCAGGTAGTGTGATACCTCCAACTATGCTCTTCTTTTTCAAGATTTTTGAGGCTATTTGGGGTCTTTTGTGTTTCCATATACATTTTTGGAGTTTTTGTTGTAGTTCTGTGAGATATCCATTGATATTTTAATAGTAATTGCACTGTGTCTGTGGATTGCTTTCAGAAGTATGGACATTTTAAAGGTGTTAATTCTTTCTGCCCATGAACACAGTATATGCTTCCACTTATTTGTATCTTTCACAGTTTCTTTCTTCAGTGTCTTATAATTTTCCAAGTATGGGTCTTATGCCTCCTTGGTTAAATTTATTCTTATATACTTTATTCTTTTTGTTGCAAAAGCAAGTGGAGGTGTTTTCTTAATTCTTGTTTCTGATAGTTTGTTATTGGTGTATAAAATTCCACCAATTTCTAAATATTAATTTTGTAGCCTATTACTTTGTGAAATTCATTTATTATATTTAGCAGTATTTTTGGTGGAGCTTAGGATTTTCTCTACACAATATCATGTTATCAGAGAATAATTGTTAGGTAGGATAGGTAGTAAACTAAGGCAGGGAAGAGAAGGGAGACATATCTTATCCATTGTCTTAGCAGTCCTGAGTCTGGTCTGATAAGATTGCCAGGCTTTCGATAGGAGGGAAATATCAGATATCCCATGCAGGAATATTTTCACCAATACATTCCCTAAGGCAAAGGCTATAAAGGAAAGGGTAAACAAATGGGACTACATTAAACTAAGAATCTTCTGCCTGTTTAAAGAAAACATCAACAAAATAGAAAAGGAACCAACTGTATAGGAAAACATATTTACTAGTGATACTGCGGACAAGGGTTTGATTTCCAAAATATATAAAGAACTCACATGACTCCACACCAGGAAGAAAAACAATCCAATTGAAAAATGGGAAAAAAACCTGAACAGACACTTTTCCAAAGAGGACATGCAGAGGGTCCATAGACGCAATGAAAAAATGCTCAACATCAGTAGGCATTAGAGAGATGCAAATTAAAACCACAATGAGATACCATTTCACACTGGTCAGAATGCCCATCCTTAACAAATTAACAAACAAGTGCTGCTAAGGTTGTGGAGTAAAGGGAACCCTAGTTTACTATTGGTGGGAATGCAGACTGTTGAAGTCACTGTGGGAAACAGTATGGGACTTCCTCAAAAAAGTAAAGATTAAACTGTCTTTCAATCTAGTGATCCCACTGTTGGGATTATACCCTTAGAATCTTGAATCACCAATTCAAGAGGACTTATGCACTCCAATGTTCATAGCAGCATTATTTACAACAGTCAAGTGCTGGAAATAGCCTAAGTGCCCACCAGTAAATGAGTGGATCAAAAAACTATGGTACATTTACAAAATGGAATGTTATGCAGCAGAAAGAAAGAAGGAGCTCCTACTCTTTGTGACATCATGGGTAGAACTGGAGAGCATTATGCTAAGTGAAATAAACCAGATGGTGAAAGACAAATACCATATGATATCACCTGTAAGTGGAACCTAATCAAAAAAATAAACAAGTAAGCAAAATGGAACCAGAGACAAGGAAATAAAAAATAAACTGTCAGTGACCAGAGGGGAGGAAGTTGGGAGATAACAGGGGGAATAAGGGAAAGGGGTAAGCCAAGGAACATGAATAGAAGACTCATGGGCACAGACAATTGGGGATTGACTGTAGGAGTGTTGGGGGGATGGGAAAAGTTAGAGCAATGAGGAAAGTGTGTAACTGAACAATGATTAAAAAAAGAAAGATTGCTGGGCATTCAATCATAACAAGCAGGGATAGCTCAGAAGAAGGGGAGTCCTTGAAACTGTTGGGACAGGGAGCCTTTGTTGCAATATCACTAAGACAAAGAGCCTTTACCAGCTGAGAAAGAAAGAATTTGTAGCTGTACATTATTCCCAAGGTTAAAAGGGGGAAAAGGAGGTGGAACCTAAAATCTGATTAAAGTATATAACCCCAAACCCTAAAAGTAGGTGCACTTGGATTAGTGCACCTACTTGTAGCCTTGGCTCAGATGTATAAAACAAACTTACTAACAACTTTATTTCCTCTATATGTGGTGCATTCAGACTAGCTGGTTGCTTGCCTGTAGTTTTGCTCTTGGGTGTGTTTTTGTAAATAAAATTGCTGTCTCGTTTCCATCATGTGAATTCATTTATCATGTGAATTCATCTCTTGTGAATGATGCAAAACTGAGGCATAAGCTCGGGGTGTGGGGTGGCCCTGACTAGGGTCTCTCCCCGATGACATATTGACAGCTTTACTTCCTCCTTTCCAAATTGGATGCCTTTATTTCTTCTTGTCTTATTGTTGTGGCTAGGACTTCCTGTACAATGTTGAATAAGAGTAGTGTTAGCACACAGGTCTGTCTTCTCCCTGATTTTAAGGGAAATGCTTGTAGTTTTTGCCTATTGAGTATGATGCTGAGTACAATAAATAATCTTACGTTGAGGTATGATTTTTATATTCACACTTCTCTGAGAGTTTTTTTTAAACAAAATGGGCACTGAATTTTAACAACTTTTTTTTAACTATTGATATAATCATGTGATTTTTTATCCATCGCTTTTTTATTTATGTGATGTTACATGTCTATTAATTTGCAAATATTGTCCCAACCTTGCATTCCTGGAAAAAAATCTGACTTCATCATGATGTATGATCTTTTCAATGTACTTCTGGATTTGTCTGCTAACATTTTGTTGTGGATTTTAGTATCTATGTTCATCAGGAATATTGGCCTATAATTATCTTTCTTAATTGTCTTTATATGATTTTTGAATTAGGATATGCTGGCCTCATAATAAAAGCTTGGAAGTCTTCCTTCCTCTTGAATAGTTTGGAATAGTTTGAGAAGAATATTTTTTAGTTCTTTGACTGTTTGGAAAATTTGCCTGTGTAGGCCTCAAGTCCAGGACTTTTCTGCATTGAGATTTATTTGATTACTGCTTTGATTTCATTAGTTGTAATTTCTCTGTTCAGATTTTGTGATTCTTCCCAATTGAGTTTTGGAAGATTGTATCTATGTTTCTAGGAATTTATCCATTTTGCCCAAGTTCTCCAATTTGTTGGCATATTGTTTTTATAGTATTTTCTTACATTTATTTTTGGTGTCATTTGTTACTTTTCCTCTTTCATTTTTTATTTTATTTATTTGGGTTCTAACTCTTTTTTCCTTGATGAGTTTCTTTTAAGGTTTGTCAATCTTGTTTATCTTTTCAAGGAATGAGTTTCTAGTTTCATTGATTTTTTAAAAGTCTCTATGTCATTTATTTCCACTCTAATCTTTATTACTGTGGGCTTTGGTTTTCATTGTTTTTCTAGTTATTTTAGGTGTAGGATTAGATTGTTTATTAGAGATTTTTCTTATTTGTTGAAGCAGGTTTTAATGTTATGAGTTACTCTTTTAAGACTTCTTTAAACATGTTGGGGACCACCCTGCCTGGTCTCAGGGAGCTGTACCCCCCGTGACTTAGGCTGAGTGAGAGACCTCCAGACCAGGAACCACTAAGGAGACAAAACTTATTCTCCTGGCATGAACGCTACCTGTTCTATGCCTGGCCTTTAATGCTTGATCAGCTAGCCAATGATGGGTAACAATTCTCTAGGAAAGAGATTGAACCTAAGACAGGCATTGGTCACGAAAAGGCCTCTGGGAAAAGACTCACGGAGCTGTGGAAATGAAGGGGTGATCAACATCAACCCCTATGTCAAAGCCTGAGTCTTTGTTCTTAGATGTGAGAAATCCAAGTCTCCTGAATGCCTTTGTCTCCTGACTGCCAGGCTCAAGCCTACAGAAACAGCAAATAGCTAAAGGGGCAGCACAGACCAGAGACGGCGGACCCCTGGGGTAATCAGGCCCGGAACATAGAATACGCAAGATCCTGTGAGATCTGTTTGCTGGAGGATGTTATTTACTTGGAATTTAAAGGCATAGACAGGAAACCCAAACTAGCCGTTGAGCCATGTAGTCCTTTCATATGATAAAACTCCAATCTCTGCCCAGAATCACAGCAGGAGTTCTGTTAGCATCTTTGTAAGTCACCTGTTCCCTTTAACTCTTTCTGCCAGACTGTGAATCCACAAACTGAGTCTGCTTTCTTAATAAAAACCTACTTGGGTAGAGGAACAGGGCACTTTCCACTAAAGAAAGTGGCCATGCTGTTTCTACTCCCCCACATAAACATGTCCCATAAAATTTGTGTTGTTGTGTGCTCATTTTTGTTTGTTTCCAGGCAAATTTCAGTATCTTTTTTTTATCTCATTGAGAACCCATTCATTGTTTAATAACATATTGTTTATCCTTCATGTGTTTGAGATTTTTTTAATAAGACACAGTGGGAGAGAGAGAGGGAGAGAAACATAAATGTGAGAGAAACATTGATCAGTTGCCTCCTGTACACATCCTGACTGGGGGTCAAACCTAAAAGCTAGGAATGTGCCCTGGCTGAGAATTGAACCTACAACATTTTGGCTTATGAAATGACTCTCCAACCAACTGATCCACCCTGGCCAGTACTGGGTTTTAGTTGTTTTTTTAATTGTAATTGATTTCTAGTTTCATGTAATTGTGGACAGAAAAGATGCTTGATGAGATTTCAATCTCCTTAAGTTTATTAAGACATATTTTGTATCCTTACAATATTCTATGTGCACTTTAGAAGAATGTGTATTCCTTTCATTTTAATGCTGTGTTCTTTAGCTATGGAGAAGCTTTTTAATTTGATGAGGTCCCGTTTGTTTATTTTTTCCTTACCTTTAACTGGAACCTAATCCACAAAACAAATAAGCAAGCAAAATATAACCAGAGACATTGAAATTAAGAACAATTTGACAGTAACCAGAGGCGGGGGTGGGAGGGGATAATAGGAGGAAGCAGGGAAAGGTTTTCAGGAACAACTATAAAGGGCACATGGACAAAACCAAGGTGGGGGTGGAAGCAAGGGAGAAATCTGGGGATTGCTGGAGTGGGTGAGAGAGTGGGGGTGTAAATGCAGACAACTGTAATTGAACAACAATAAAATAATTTTTAAAATACTATAAAAAAGAAGAATGTATATTCTGTGGCTTTGTAATGAAATGCTCTGTAAATATTACTTACCAGTAAATCTACCCAACCTATTGTGTCATTTAAGGCCTTCATACCCTAGCTGATTTTTCTGTCTGGAAGATGTATTCATTGGTGTCAATAGGGTGCTAAAATCCCCTACTATGAATGTAGAAATGTTGATCTCTCCATTTACATCCACTAACATTTGCTTTGTATATTTTTTGTGCTCCTAGGTTGGGTACATATATGTTCACAAGAGTTATATTCTCTTGTTAGATTGATCTATTTAATATTATGTAGTGACCTTTGTCTTGTTGTGACCTTTGTCTTGAAGTTTATGTTGTCTGATAATAAGTATTGCTCCCCAAGCTTTTTTTTTGGTCTCCATTTGCATGGATTTTTTTCATTCCTTTAGTTTCTGTCTATGTGCATCTTTTGATCTCAGCTCATTCTCTTGTAGACAGCATGTGTATGGGAATCTTATTCATTCTGCTACCCTATGTCTTTTAATTGAAACATTTAATCTGTTTACATTTATGGTATTATTGAAGTTAATTATTTACTGTCATTTTATTTTTTTATACCTATGTTCCTCTTCTCTCTCTCTCTCTCATTACTTTCTTTTTATTTCTCTCTCTTTTTTTTCTTCTTTTCCTTAATGCAGGCCATTTAGCATTTCGTGCAATACTGATTTATTGGTAATGAACTCCTTTGGCTTTTATTTTTATTTTATTGTCTGGAAAGCTCTTTATTTCTTCTTCAATTTTAAATGATAGCTTTGTTGGATAGAAAACTCTTGATTGTATACGAGTCTTTGCTTTTCATCATTTTGAATATTTCATGTCAGGTTTTTCTGCCCTGAAGTGTTTGTGTTGAGAAATCAGCTGACAACCTTATGGGAGCTCCCTTGTAGGTAACTAATCATCTCTCTCATGCTGTTTTAACAGTCTCTTTGTCTTTAAGCTTTGTTATTTTTAAATGATCTTATTTATTTATTTTGAAAGAGAGGGGAAGGGAGGGAGAAAGAGAGGGAGAGAAACATTGATGAGAGACAGAAACATTGATTGGCTCCTTCTCACATGTGCCCCAGCCGGGGACAAAACCTGCCCACAACCCATGCAGGTTCCTGACCAGGAATCAAACTAGCAATTTTTTGACTTGTGGGACAATGCCAAACCAACTGAGCAACATAGGGCAGGGCTAACTTTGCCATTCATAATTATGATGTGTCTCAGTGTGGGCCTCTTTGGGTTCGTCTTGATTGGACCTCTGTGCTTCCCGTACTTGTGTGACTTTCCTTCCCTTCACCAGGTTAGGGAAGCTTCCCTTCCCTTCCCTTCCCTTCCCTTCCCTTCCCTTCCCTTCCCTTCCCTTCCCTTCCCTTCCCTTCTCTTCCCTTCCTCTTTCTTTCTTTCTTTCTTTCTTTCTTTCTTTCTTTCTTTCTTTCTTTCTTTCTTTCTTTCTTTCTTTCCTTAGCATTACCAACTATTTTATTGTATTTTTTTCCACAACCATTTAGTTCCCTTATACCCCATCTCCCCTACAATCACCACTCTGTTGTCCATATCCATGAGTCTCTTTTCCCTTTGGCCTACTTCCCCCATCCCCAACCCTCCTCTCACACTTAAGTGTTATCCTGATCTCTATCTATGAGTCTGTCTCTATTTTGCTTGTTAGTTCAGTTTGTACATTAGATTACACACATGAGTGAAATCATATCGTATTTGTCTTTCTATAACCGACTTATTTCACTTAGCATAATGTTCTCCAAGTCCAACCATACTGTCACAAAGGGTAAAATTGTCTTATTTTTTATAGCTGAGTACTATTCCATTGTGTAAATGTCCCAAGGTTGTTTTATCCACTCATCTACTGATGACACTTGGGCTGCTTCCACATCTTGGCAGTTGTAAATAATGCTGCAACACGGGTGTTTATGTTCTTTTGAATTAGTGTTTTGGGTTCCTTCAGATATGTTCCCAGAAGTGGGATAGCTGGGTTGAAAGGCAGATTCATTTTTGTTTTTTTAAGGTATCTTCATACTGCTTTCCACAGTGGCTGCACCAGTCTGCATTCCCACCAACAGTTCAAAAGGGTTCCCCTTTCTCCACATCCTAACACTTGTTTGTTGATTTATTGATGATAGCTATTCTGATAGGTGTGAGATAATATCTCATTGTGGTTATAATTTGCATTTCTCTGTTGATTAGTGATGTTGAGCATCTTCTCATATGTCTATTGTCCATCTGTGTACCCTCTTTGGAGAAGTGTCTATTCAGGTCCTTTGTTCATTTTTAATTGAGCTGTTTATATTTTGGGGAACAGAGACATAGATCATGGAACAGAATAGAGAACCCCAAAATAAACTTACATCTTTATAGTCAATTAATATTTGACTGAGGAAGCAAACACATACAATGGACTAAAGATAGTTTATTCAATAAATGATGTTTGGAAAATTGGACTTATATTTGCAGAACAATAAAACCAGGCCATTTTTTTACACCCTCACAAAAATAACTTCAAAATGAATTAAAGACTTAAATGTTAGTTAGACCTGAAACCATAAAAATTATAGAATAAAACAAAGGGAGCAAAATCTTGGACATTGCTGGTAGCAATATTTTTTCAAATATATTTCCTAGGCAAATGAAATAAAAGAAAAAAAATAAACAAATGGGACTACATCAAACTAAAAAGATTTTGCCCAGCATAATAAAACATCAACCAAATAAAAAGGTAACCCAAGAAAGGTGAGAACATATTTGCCAATACATCTGATAAAGGGTTAATATCTAAAATTTATATAACCATTATTTCTTCAAACAGGTTATTGGTCACTTGCTCACTCTCCTCTCCTTCTTGTACTCCTATGATGCAGATGTTGTTAAGCTATATGTTGTCCCAGAGGTTCCTTAGGTTTTTCTTTTTTTTTATTGTTTTTTTTTTTTTTTTTTTGGTGCTCTGCTTGTGTGCTTACTGTTAAGTTGTTCTGTAAATCACTGATTCAATCTTCTGCTTCATCTTTCCTACTGTTAGATTTTCTAGTCTATTCTTCATTTCAGATATTGTATTCTTCATTTCTCACTCTTTCTTTTTTATGGCTTCTATATCATTTTTAATGCTTACTCTCTCTTTGTTCAAGTTCTCACTGAACTCATCGATTCTTCTTCTAAGGTCATTAAGTATCCTTATAAACATTGTTTTACATTCTGCATCTGGTATATCAATTGCTTCCATTTCATTTCATTCTTTTTGAGGGTATTTATCTTGTTCTTTGTCACCCAATTTTGTTTCAGTTATTAGATATATCTGCTATGGCTCCAAAACTTGTTATAAGGGTTTTATGTTGTAGCTGTCTTTTGGGGCTCACTGGTGCAATCTTCTGGATCACCTTAGCTTGGTGTTTCAGGAATGTTTCTTATATGGGTTATGTGTACCTGTCTGTTGTAGCTGTGTTTTGAATGCTATTGTCTCTTTTGTAGGTGGAGTTAACCTTTCAGGCTTGTTGAATATAAACATAAACCTCAATCACTTTGTTTATGTCACTGTGTAGGGGCTGCCTCCTCAAGGCAGAGGAGTTCCCAGGAGGGTCTGGTGACTGCTAAAACCCTTCTTTGGGTGTTCTGCTTATGTGGCTAGTTGGGTTGAGCTCTGGTGTGGTCTGAAGCCCACTACTGATTGCATTAGTTCTGGGTCCCCTTGAATGGGGTTCAGGTACAGGTTGCTGTCAGACATTGTATGTAACCAGCCTTGGGCTACCCTTCTGGTGCTACTGCTATTCACTGTTTGTGGTTGCATCTTCTGGGCCTAGGTGTGTGTGGCAGGGGCCAATATGTGTACAAATGTTAGTTTCCTGTAGCTTAGAGTTATGGGCATATATAAAAAAAGGATCAAGGATCCCTGAGCTCTGCCTCCATCTGTCAGCTACTTTGCCACCCTTTGAGGTTGCCTGGTCTTCCTGCAGAGCCTTCTGAAAAAAAAAAAACAAAAAACTGTAGAGTGGGTCCAAGCTGGCTGTGACCCACTCTACATGTCATGGACTTGGTAGGGAATGTCGGTCAGAGTGGAGAGGCCACACAGTCAGGCACTGAATGAGCGGAATGTGGCCCCTATTCCAGAGTAATTACTATTAGACTCTGTCACAGTCAGCAACTCTAGCTCCCCCAGCAAGCATGCAATGCAGGTTCAGGGTAGGTGCAGCCAGCTGTTCCCACTGTAGTAGCAAGCTCAGCAGGGTGAATCCACTGGGGCTCAGGCAACAGACTCAAAGAGCCTTACACTGAGGGTAGTGCTGGCCGAGCCTGCAGGTAGGTGGCAAGCACGGTGTCCTCGTCCAGGCAAAAGCTTCTGAGGGACACAGCACTCTGAATATCCCCACTCTCAGCAGCACCCCTGTTCCTACCCAGCAGATCTCAGCAGGGCAGGCCACTGGAACTCGGGAGCGCAGATCTGGTCTCCCTTTGGGGGTGGTACTGACAAGCCTGTAAGAGGGGGGTGACTCAAGCTCCTTCCCTTGCAATAGTGTCCAGAGGAGCGAATGTACCAAAGGTCCCAGCTCTAAGCAGCACTCAGACTCACATAATTTGAATCTTTCCTTCTAGTTTCTCCCTTTGGACACCATTCTGATGTATGAGTCTGATGTATGTATAAGCCAGTAACAGGTGCTGTCCACCTCTGGCCCTTGGTTGCCTTTTTGAAGCTATTCGTGATCTACAGTTTGTGGCTGATTCCTCTGGGTTTGGTTACTCTCAGGGTGGGCTAAGCTTCTCTGCAAAGCTGGCTTTTATCAGCCCTGGGTCCAGGGGTGTTTCAGCAATTGTCCTAGTTTTCCACAGGAACCACCTCTTCTTGTCTCTACCTGCTGCTCTGCTGTCAATCTTATACTAGTCATGGACCAGACTATTTCTGAGAGGCTTTCTGGCAGAAACTGGGGTCTATGATTCCTGGATCTCCCATGGCGGGTGCCTTTCAGACTTCAGGGAAGGTGGTGGGTTTGTTCCCCCTGCCCCAGCCACTGGTCTGAATTTGTCTGGGATTATTTCCCTATACCTAGCAGACCAGAGTGCCTAGTAGGCTTCCAGAGCCCAGATTTTGTGTCTGCCAGATGCCAGAAAGGAGTTTCTGTGGTTCTCCTGTCAGGGGAAGTACCAGTCTGTTTCCCAGGCTAGTGTACCTATTGGCTATGCCTTACTGCTAGTCTCTGACGATGCCTGAGTCTGTTTATGTCGCTGTCTCCTCAGCAATGGTTAAGATACAAGATGGGAGAAATTAAAAATCAACAACAACAAATGAACAAAACAACAGAATGCCAACACAGAGTCAAACTGAAAAAAGAACAAAAAAATGTTGCTGAATGGAGCAAACAGGACTTCAGAGGTCGTGGCAGGGGCTTTTTAGGGTCAGGAAGTGGTACCTGACAGAGTAAGATAAATGGTTTTCCCCAGGGAGGCCCTAGCTCTTTTCAAGAAAGATGGCTGCGGTGTAGCTCAGGTGTATCCCGCCCGGATAAACCCACAGCCGCTCCTCCAAGACTCTTCCCCATGCCTCCTACTGCAGACTGTCCTAGGACGACACAAGTTTGCCCGACCCTAGTTTGCTTCACTGAGGCCCAGGGTAGGCAGCGCAAACACACAACCTGTGTTTTGTCCCTTTAAGGGAAAAATGATGGGTTCATCTCTAGCGGGTTTCTTCTCTCCCCAGAGCAGAGAGCCCCCACGACGCAGACTCCTCGATCTCCTGATCTGGGTGCTCTAGGACTGTCTTTCAGGTTATGTGGACACTCCCGTCTCATATGGAACCTGAATTTTCATTGGTCTGTTTTGGTGGGAACTTTCCCTCAGTCTGGCTGATTAAGTGGCTCAACCCCTACCATGCCCGCCTCTGCCTTAAGAGGGATTCTAAATGTGCCCCAGTCGGGGCCTGCACAGGAGGCCACCCATCACCCTTCTTTCTCACACCTACGCCTCTCCCCGTCTCAAATCAACAAAATACATCCTGTGTGCATCGTCTTCTTTTAAGTCTCATATCATCCTGATGGGGTGGGGGACGGAAGGGAAGAGTCCAACAGCAAAACTGTAACAGAGGACGGTGGCTGAGCGCGTGTGCGTCTCAGACTGCTGGCAGTGCACTCCCAGCACTGCTGCTCTGGCCGCTTCTCTCCACCTCGCCGCTCCTGGCTCGGGATCTGCAGCCTCCGCGATCAGTGTTCGGGATCACACTTCCAGCGGCGGCTGCAGCTTCTTCTGCGGCTGGTGCTGCGGCCCCCAGACCCCGGCCCCTGGCGGCGGGTGAGCGCACGTCCGGGCCTGGTTCGCGCAGAGGTCACAGAGCAAGTCCTGGCGCCCAGGCGCAGCTACTCCGAGCAGCTTCAACCTGAGGAGGAGGTTCCACAAAACGGCTCCTGCTCCAAATCTGCAGCCGTACATGCCGGGCTGGGTGGTAGGTGCGGCGGCAGTGGCAAGGGCTGTACCTGGAGAGACTGGGCCGCCCACCCCCAGGTGCTTTCTTTCACAGGCAGACAGGCACGTGCACACTTGCAATGACACCTGCACACTCATCCACTCACACACTCACTCGCACACGCTATCATTCTTACTGAACAGAATTTTTGAGTTGTGGTTTAGCTGCAAAACTGGTCCGGGGCTGGGAGCAAGTGAAAGGTTTCCAGCTACTCTGCAGCCATCTTGGAAGCCCCCATTTTTAATTTTTGCCTTGACTTCCCTTGCCTTTGGTGTCAAATTCATAAAATGTTACCCTAGAACCCTTTTTGTAATATTCTTTCTGTTGTCTTTTTCTGAATCATCACTCCCTGAGTTTTCTCCCACGTCTGTAAGAGGGTAGGGGAGAGGCGGGACTTGTTGAAAGAAGTTGAAGGGGTTAGTGAAAGGACATATGCGAGTAACCTACGGAGGTGGACAATATTGTGGGGATTGACCGAAGGAGTGGGGACGGGCGGGTGGAAAGGGGAAATGGGGAAAAATCGAGACAACTGTAATAGCATAAACAATAAAATGTTAAAATTTAAAAATAAAAGAAAACCACTTTAGACCCAGAAACAGGATTTCCTGTTTTGTTTGTATTTATATGGTGAAATGTTGCCATCTTGTGGTTATTTTATCTATCACACCTTCCTTTTTCGTCAGGGGTAGGGCGTTTTTTGTTGTTTTTTTTTTTAATGATTCTTGAGTATTTGGGGGCAGATATTATGTCTATTAGGGAGTCATCATTTTAATTAAATAATAAAATTTAAGCATAGTAATTTTAAAATAGAACTAAGATCAGTTTACTCTCATTGTTAGGAAGTGGACTTTACTCTGTTTGTTCTAGAACTCTCAGATAATTTCCCTTTTTGTAGGACAATTATTCAAGTTACAAATTAGAGTCTAGGTGATTTTTAAAAATATTTGTACCTGCTCTGAAAGTCGCCACAAGTTACCAAAATGTCCATGTAATTTGGGAACTATTTCTAATGCATACCCCATTTTAAACAATAGGGGGCACTATCATGTCATGTTTTGGTTTTCCCTGTGAAGGGAAACGTTTTATTTCGTTGTAAAAAACGGGCTTCCTTCTTGATAAGACCAGTCCTCTCAATTCAAAAGCACCTTGATGTATTTTGACAGTGCTGGCAATGACTAAGAGCCTCATTATATATCCTTGAAAGATAATAGTTTCTTAAGGGAAAGTACTATAGTAGTTTACCACTATTTCACTATGTGCACACATTTTAAAATTTATATCAAAGCCAAAGCAATTTATATTTAATCCTAATATAATAGTTTTAATACATGCATGCTTCTTCATTAAACTGAGAAATGTTGCTGTTTTCAAATCAATTTTTTCCACTATGTATTGTCATGGATGGAAATTTTTTGAAGTTAAATTTTATGTAAGGTTAAAAAATAATGAAACTATGTTCTTAGCATTATAAAACTTGAAATATATAGATAAGTTGGGTAAAAAATTTTTAAATAAAAACATTCTCAAAGTTAGCAATCTTTTGAAGTTAAGGTGTTCTTTTCATATACAGCATTTGGATATTTTATCTTTTCAAAGTTTACATAGTTTCAAACTAAATATAGAATGAAACAAGATTTAGTAGTTTAAATACTTAAATTCAAAATTCTAAGTTTTCTATGGGAGAATATATATATGTTTTCAATAAAAAGCATCACTTTTATGTTTTATCAAGATGTAAAGAAACAGAATAAAACAAATTTTTAAGGCCGTGATTTCTGTCTCTACTCAAAATCCCTAAAGTAATAATCCCTTAAAGTAATAATTGACAATATTTTCTTAAGTTGTATTGAAATTATATACATACACATATATACACACACATACAAATATTACATTACTACATTCTCTTTATCTCTTTATAAAAAATTTAAATGTTAAATAATGGTCTAAAGTCAACTTCTAATTTCCTCCCCCAATTTCAGTACTCTTTGTCAGGTAAAGGTAATCATCACAGTGAATTTGTTATATACATTGAATTTTTAATGATTCAGGCAAAGGTGACTATGATGTATCTTTGTTGCATATTTATAGGCATTAGGAGCCATATTGAACACATTTTTTATATCATTTAAAAAAATTTTCTTATTGCTCTAAATTAGTCATGGTGGGAGTATTTACACAGTGGAAATCTGAAAATTCCATAAATCTGGGATTTTTATTTCTTCCCCAGAGCTTGAGCTTTTACCAGGAGTTCAATAGTTTGTTTTTGTTTCTTAAATCTGAGACCACTGTTGGAATTTTGATTAGAGCAAGTCATTTTGTGCAGGGTTTTCCTCCTATTGCAAATGGATTGGTATTTCTGGCCCCTGCCCATTAGATACCAAAATAGCAAATCCTAGTCACTGAAACCACTAGAGGGATGCCTAAGAAATATGTGGCAGTACAATAATGAAGTATTAATGAAGCAATAAATTCAAAGGGCAGAATTAGACACAAAAATAGTATTATAAGTTTGATTCAGAGAAACAAATGGACTGATTGACAAAGGTATTTAAATTATCATCATCTACTTCTTGGGCATATTGTTAGCCTTTTATTGATAGGGCCAGAATGTGGAGAAATGGAAAACCAGGAAACCAATTAAGAAGTTGTAGTATATATCTGGTTTTTTGGCTAACCAATAGCATTCTTTTCCTTCTGATAGCATTTCACTCCAAGCATGCTGTCTCCTCCAGTGTGGTGCTGTCCAGTGTGATGGCCACAAGCCACAGACAGCACTGAGCTCTCAGAATGAGGCCAGTGCAGTTGAGGAACTGAATTTTTAATTGAAGTAATCTATATTAGAAGTGTAAAATACACACTGTATTTAGAAAACTCTCAAAGAAAAAGGCAAAATATTTTATTAACTATTTAAATAATAAATTAAAATGACAATATTCTGGATATGTTGGGGTAAATTATAACATGTACTATAATTAATATATTAACTTCACTGATTTCTTTCTACTTTTTAAAACGTTGTCACTATTCAACAGAGCATTTAAAATTACATATGTAGCTCTCACGTTACTTCTCTTAGACAGTGCTTCTCTAGAAAGATCATCACTTTTCATGCTAAACCCATGCAGTTCTGACCTTTTTGATTCTGTGGCTGCTCTGGAGGTAGGCAGTGAGTTAGGCCTGGCCAATCAGAACATTGTATCTCATCTTTTTAGGGACAGTTACATGACCTAATATCGACCAAAGAGAATGAAGCACAGACTTTAGCTCAAACTGCTGGATGGGAAAGAATGGTTCTCTCTTTTTTTCCAGTTATATACATAATTTTAATTTTTACAATATCATTAATATTCTATAAAATACCTTCAAAATAACACTTTTAATAATTGCATGTTAACATATTATCAGATGTTTTGGTTGCTTTTAATTTCTTTGTGTTGTTGACAGTATTATGAATGTCCCCCATTCTCCCCCTTTGCCCCCTTCCACCAAGCACCCCTCACCCTGGTCTTCCTCAATGTTGCTGTCTGTGTCAATGGGCTAGGCATATAGGTATATATGTTCTTTAGCTAATCTGTTCCAGTGCCCTGCTCACTCCTCTCTGAGATCTGTCAGTTTGTTCCACATATCCATGCTTCTAGTTTTATTTTGTTCATTGGTTTATTTTGTTTATTAGATTCCACATATGTGTGAGATCATGTGGTATTTGTCTTTCTCTGATGGGCTTATTTTGCTTAGCATAATAACCTGGGAATATATCCTAAGAATCCCAAAACACCAATCAGAAAAAGGTTATACATTCCTATGTTCATAGCAGTGTTATTTACAATAGCCAAGAACTGGAAACAGCCCAAGTGTCCATCAGTAGATGAGTGGATAAAAAAGATGTGGTACATTTACACAATGGAATACTAAACAGCTGTATATATATATAAAAGAACTCTTTCCTTTTGCCACAGCATGGGTGGACCTGGAGAATGGTTCACTTTTTCTGATGGACTTGGAGCTGTTAGTAAGAAGCCTAGAGCTGGTAGCAGCCATATTAACCCCTTAGAGAAAATGCCAGGCTGAAAAGGAAGCCGATACTGAAATGCAGAACCAAGGAGAAAGGAGAGACTCCAAAAACTAGAACTTTTAGTTACTTTGAGCAGTAGAGACTTTTTTGACTCAAGCCTGTTTGAGTTCAGATTTTCTGCTGCTTTAAAAACAAAAATTCCTTAACAGGAGACAGTTGAAGACTGTGGCTTCAGCAGTGGCCGTGGGATGGAGAACATCAGACCTAAGACTGACTGCAGTGAAGATGGGCCTATTCTGACTTAAGGTATACATGTAGAGATGGGAAATGTTTGAGGGTATTAAAAACACAGCCTGACCCTCAACTGATTGTGTTAAGTGACAAATATAAGTTTTATTAGCATGTGATATTACACTTGTGTTGGAACCTAGTGTTTTCCAATGAATGATATGCTAAGTTCAAATCCTCAGTAACCTAGTTTTCATCATTTAAAAGTGACTTTCCTTAGTTTACCATGTGACCTACTAATTAGTCTTTATTTTAAATGTTAGTGTATAGTCAATGAAATTAGAAATTATGATGTATATATTTTAGGTCTAAACTAGAAATAGATTGACAGTGATTAATATATATGCAGGTATTACAACTTTATATAATCAACCAACCACAAACTCTTTTCCTCTTACAAAGGAGGCCTATATTCATGGCTGGGTTACTATGTGCAGCTATTGCACACTAGCTATGAGTCAAGAGAAGGCTTTTATGATTTTAGTCAAGTGCCTTCTGATAGCCATAAACTTTTACACAGTGCTATGTTTTTATTTTTGACTAGCCATAATATATTTTTGACATTCTGTTTCAGTTGAATCTCCATTTCTTAGTAATCTTAATATATTCAACTCTTAAATATATCAGTCTCTAGATTTTTGAAATGTACTATTTAAATTATGAAGGTGACATGAAAAATATATTTGATAATTGTTCTTTAGTTTTTAGTTATGCCTTCTAGTTCACTTATGATACTGAAAGATTTCTCTAAAATGTTTGATCCTTTCCACCTCCTGCCTTTATAAGGCTCCAAAAGAGCAGATCACAGGAAAGAAGATAGAAAAAACTGAAAAACACTTCATTTAATAACAGATAACTGAAATAAGATACACTTTCTTATGATAGAAACTTCTCAGGAGGCCACAAAATAATATTGAAAAAATAAGACCCCAGTAATGTACTAGTTATATTCAACTCAGATACAAGGGATTGAACCAGTAGAGATAGTTCAGTTCTCTGGACACCAACAAAAACATTACCTACTGGAAGGAAGAAAGATAGGTCTTTCTAATTGTGTAATAGTGGAAAGATACTTGCATAATTACAGGGCTACAGTGACAGCTGCTTACTATGTCCACCATCATGCACTGCAGGTGGTAATTTACCCATGTGCTTCCCATTCATTTGAATGGAAAACAGTAGGGGGTGGCCCTTATGTATCCCATATAATTGCAGACACTTTAAGCAACTATCATTGAAGATTTCTCATTTTAATATTGTATAAAACTATGGCTTATTTTATTATATGGAACTCTTCCACCTAACAGAATCTTTTAGGTACTATGCCTAGAGTTTTTGTCTTACTTTTTCTCTGAAGTTACTTATTATTTTTGTATTCCATGGCATATATGATGGGTAAAAAACAACAGCAAGATTTTGTTGGGTAAGATATGGATCTAATAAAAATATTGGATAAAAGTTTGGCTTTGTATTAATATTCCTAATGTAGTAAGTACAAAAGCATAAAAAAGGCAGATAGCAAATATATTTGGAGTTCAGAAAGCTTGCATTTTATAAAATTGCATTTAATAGGCATTTTACTTGCAAATATTTTCAAAAATTATTTAGTGTTCACTTATAAGGAAGTTCCTAGCTCTCTAATCTCAACCCTCCTGAAGAGACGTGAGGACCAGGCAATAACCAAAATGGTTCCTGCGTGACTGAAGCTATTGGCTGATGATTTCAAGGACAAAGCCATTCACGGTCTTTAGGGGAGGCCCTCCTCTTGTGAATGGAAGTTCTTTTACATAGCAAATCATTCTTACAAACAAACAACAAACAAATAAAAAAACAAGCAAACAAAAACTTTCTTTCCTAATATAGAGGAAATTAGAAGCATCAAAGGAGAAAAGATTAGATAGGAGAAGAAAAGTTTACTTTGGTCACTTCTGGACACAGATTCACATTTCAACTGTTTTCTATAGACTTCTTCCATCTTCATGATTGGAATTAATCACCTCATCTTTTGGGCTCCTGGAATTCCTTTTAAAAATAAATTGATATTACATCAGGGTTGATATTAAAAATATTTAACAACTGGTACAGACACTTTCCAAGTGCAGAAATTAGAGCATGGAGTATATCTGTGCTGGCCATTAACCCTGTAGCTGCTGGACCCTGAGGCATTACAGGGTGTCCCAGCACCTTGGCGGCTGCGGAGACTGGGAAGCATTCAGGGAACGGTGGCAGTGGTTATTTGCCATACAGTATGGACATATATATTACCTCAACAAACAATCAGAATGTATGGGCGAAGGGCCTATTTCTTGTTCACCTTAACATTCTCAGCTGGCAAAGAACAGGAGATGATGTTAGTAACTTAAATAAGTAGTCTTTGAATTTAATGTATTTTTTCACAAAATCTTAAGAACAATTTAAACTCATATCAGTGTATATTTAACCTGAAATTTTGTCTCTATAATTTCCATAAATTAGTAGCCAATGAATGTTTACAACATACATGGGGTGGAGAGAAAGGGACATTTAGACAGAGGAAGTCTGGCTTGGTCAACCAGATTTTGGATTACAAATTCCATTTATCAGGAGTTGTTCTTGCAGTTAAACAGAGATGCCAAAGTAGAAGTGAACTGACAAAAGTAAACAATAACAATAACAACATTATTTTAACAGATGTGGTGTCTTGTTAGAAATTAAATAAGACATTTTAGAATGTTTAGATTTTATTCTTTGCTCTTTGGATAATGTTCATGCATTCTCTTCCTTAAAATTTAGTTTTCATTTATCTCTTATTTTCCTGCTTGTTGGTGTCTTACAGCAGAAGAAGTGGAAGACAGTATGTGGAAGAAATTAAGAAAAAAGTCCAGTCACAATAAAGCCTATCAAATACAAAAAGTTATTTCTTTATTTTACGTATAATTTATGGTCAGTAAAGATAGTACCCTCCAAATAACAACAGGTCAACTCTAATATCATACAACAAGGATTATATTACATAATTTTGCCAGAAGACAAATTATACCATGAGCCATATTTTAGATATTTAGAGTGGAGGGTGAGATGGATATACTGAACATTTACATTGCAATTATAATCATGGGTAGATAAGGTTCTTATCACTCTATATTACATTAAGTTAATGAACTTGGTAATGAACTTGAACAAATCATCAGTTTTACTCCAATTCATTATAAAATGTAGGGATCATTAATGTGGATTTATATTCCACTTTACTTAAAGGAAGGTCAAAGCTTATTTGTACTATCAGCTCAACTTGTTTTTCAACCATGCAAATGGTCCTCTCTCAGTCTCAAACTACAGTGAGCCTGCCTTTGAACTTGTATTGTTTCCATTCCTAATCTAATTCAGACCTGATTGCCCTTTAGGAAATTCTGAGAATTTTCTTTCTTCTCTTCTTCCCTTCTC
Source organism: Tonatia bakeri (assembly GCA_004024845.1). Lineage (NCBI taxonomy): Eukaryota > Metazoa > Chordata > Mammalia > Chiroptera > Phyllostomidae > Tonatia > Tonatia bakeri. The sequence goes on along the minus strand of PVIA01003066.1, from coordinate 136,661 downwards.
CCTCCTTCACATTTCCCCCTCCTTCCTTCCAAATCTTTCTATAATTTTTATCACAACTGACACACAATGAATTACATATATTTAATGTAAAATCTTTGATGTTTTAATATATACCCCATGAAACTATCAGCAAAATCAAGATAATGAACACACCATGAGGTTTTCTTGTATTGCTTTGTAATCCTTCCCTTGCACCCCTCCCCAAGAACCATCCCCCAAGCAACTACTGAGCTATTATGAAAGTTTTCTTATTTTGATAGTTTAGTATTATAGATTCTGATTTTTGTAAATAAATTTGATTGTCCACTTTAACATGTTTAGTGTGTGGGTGGATTGGCTTTATACAGTAAGTGGAACAGCATGAACATACTTTGATCACATGCTTGCAAACTAAATGAGGTCAAAATAAAATGAAATAAATATGTTCCTTCTATAATTGTTGTGGTTATTTTACAATTATGAGAAAAAATGTTTAATAGTGAATGTTTTAAAGTAACTACTCAGAAATATAGATTCTGGCACATTATAATAGCCTCAGGTAAACACACTATTCAGAAAGCCAACATTTCCCAGCCTTATATTATAACATGTGTGTTTGTTAATCAAGGCATAATAGATCACAAAGCTATAGTAAATACTGATGCCCTGAAATCTGGGTGTAGAATTTTGTTGTAATGAAATATTAAAGAATTCCATTAGGTGTCATGAACTATTCTTTATTTTTAAGCAATTTTTTTTCTCAAGCTCTTTCTCCTTACTCTGATTTTGGCAAAAAGGTGAAAAACAAATACCTTATGGTGTGTGTTATAGTCATTGCACTAAACATCGCATGCTTTGTGTAGAAGTGACAAAGTTTCTATCAGTCTGCTCCCCTCCTAGATGTGGGAGTGAGGAATAATATTTGTATGTCTGTATGTGTCTATGTTTGTAAAGAAAGATAATTAAAATAGAACTCCATCACTGGTGTCTTCTGTTTCTATATCTATGAAATAATGATAATAGTTACAAATTCGTATTAAGGGTGGGAGGATGTGTAGTAGCAACTTGGTGCATAATATGAAATATTCAATAAATTTTAGGTATTATTAGATAAAACATTTATATTTTAGTGCTATTTGAATGAAAATGTATACATGTCTCCCCTCCATAACCTGCTTGCCCTTTAGAAAATGGTTATTGACTTTTGAACTCTGGAAGCTATAGCCGTATGTGGTAAGAACATCCTGGATTGACAGGCTATTGGGTGAGCTGTCTGGAAACAGCCATAATCGGGTCACTTCTGATTAAAACTGACATCTAACTCTTTTTAAAATGAGTTTCTTCCCAGCCTGCTCATGTACTCCACTTTATTGTTTATAGAACTGCAAAACCTGTTACTTAAAACAGCACAGACGCTTCATTTACTTTCTGCTGACAATTAATGCAATTAAGAATAATTAAAAGTCCAGGCGCTACTAATTCCCCCATAAAGTGTCCTCGAAGCTGATACAGCCACAAGGATTTAACAAGATGTTAGTCCCATGCAGTGTGGGGACCAGTGCCCTGTGCTTGAATTGTTTGTTTCTATTCTATGAGGAAGTAAGCGCAGAAATTGAGAATGCCAGCATAGGCAAGTGCGTGCTTTAGTATTTCACACAGTATTGCTCTGGTGGGAACTGGAAAGGGGAAACCCTGATCCCTCACCACAGTAATTTACGAAGCACTGGTTTAAGATGAAATCTTTGTGCGTAAGCAGGTAATAGTTTATGTGGTCCAACTTGCGGAGATCTGGCTGCTCCCAAATCTCTCCCCAAGCATCTGTGATCAAATTTGGTTTTATAATAAGAATTTCACTTGTTAGGATTGTAGACTTAAAGATGAGAGTTTAAGATTCTTTTATAACATTTCTGAAAACAGAGGTGGGGATGAACATTTATCGAACAACTACTGTGCGAGTTACTTTTATATTTATTATTAGAATTTCTCAAAATGCTGACCCGGTACCCTATAAACGTTTAGTCACCATGAAGTCTGCTTAGCTGTCTGGTGAGCAAATGTTAGCAGAGAATAAGAAATGTCATGTGTGTGTGCACATGCACGTGTGTGTCCTGTAAAAATTCACAATCAGAACTAGAGTGGCCGCCTCGTTTTGCCCTGTGTGTAACTCCTCAGAGGTTTTGTTTATTTGACCACATTGGGGTCACATGGGTAGCATAACTTTGGGTATATTTTTGCTTATAGTTGGGGATTGGGGTGAAGCTGTGTATCTACCCACTCTGATGCTCACACAGAGGGAGCTGAGCCAGCTGTTCCTTTTGCACAGCTTCACATCGTGCTTTGCTCTGCAGTGTTCTCATTTCCTGGATGTTGTAGGGAGTGAGTTCTGCATGACAATGTCCTGAGCTGTCAGAATGGCAAAGGAAGTCATGTGTTCTGTACTAGCCATTCTAGTTCAAACATTATACATTTTCTAGTTTCTCTTGAGAATGTTTTTTTGATACTTCAGGCAGAATTTTAAGATGAATAGAGAAAACAAAACAAACCCACAAGATTCTCTAAACAAGGATTTCTCCCGCTGCTACTTTAAAATGTTCTCAATTTTTTTCTCACTTATTTTATGAATTTAGACTTTCTAACTTGGTCAGAACATTCTTTTAAATTTTCTTTCCCATTCACTTGTGATTACAGTATTTACTATTGTGATGGCTTTGCTAGGAATATTTTGATAATTTAATATTGAATGTTGATAGAACCTCTGGTACAAGGGTCATTCTGAAAATCAGACTGAAATTTACCTGGTCGTGGGTATGGACATTGGTACTTGAAGAGGGTTTCACATTCACTGTGTTTTGAGGTGCTCAATGACAGGCCAAGTAGCTTGTCTCAGTGTGATGACTAAATGGGCTATTTATTCTCTTCTGATTCATAAAGAGTTAAAATTAAATTTTACACATTTGTTTGGAAAAGTGCCCTTTAACTGAAGATTTTGCTTTGGAAGAAAAATATTAAAGATAAGTCACTATGTTGTAAAAACCATAAGAGCCTTCTCAAAGCAGCTTTCTTATGAGAGTAAATTGGTCCCCATGCTGATATTTGTTCTAGTGCATTTTGAGCTCCTTCCCAGATGGGAATGAGGAAACACAAGCACTCTGGGTTATAGACCTTTTGGTCATGAACTCATGGGCTCTGAATCTGTATATAACTTCTAAACTAGAGAAATTAAAACTATTTGCACTAAGTTAAAGTGGAATTTTGTTTAATTTAAATACAAGAAGCTTTAATGACTAACTTTAGAAAGAACAATTAGTTTATAATTATTTAAAAATTGTAATAAATAATAAAATCTGCAAAATTACTTCTGCTTTAAGTTCTTGAATTCAGACACAATTTGTTGTATTTTGGTTTCCTTTCTTTACTTCCAATCCTTTTAATTTTTTGAGATATATATGTGTAAAATTTGTTAACCCCTTATTATGCAGATAATAGGCTCAAATAAAATAACTGTATTCTCATTTAAGCCTCATAATATTTCTGTAAGGTACTAGAGAGCTTTTCTTTTCTTTTTCTGGGATGAGGAATTCTAAGCATAATATTCTGATTTACCTTCACAAAAGAGGAGTATAAAATTCAAATGGTCATATCTAAATTTATAATTTACCTGTCACCTATCTGGTAGTACATTTGGCATCAGATAAGTGAATGCAGTGTGGCTTGTTGTAGGGTGCAGAGCTGACCTGCATTCCTTGGTCCCCACAGTCAGGTGTGACCACTTGACCGAGGGAGTCTGAGAGGGTGGTAATGTGCCACTTCTAGAAGAAGGCATTTAAGGCGTGGGTGTGCCAACTCTATGTTCTTTTCCACTTTCTCCAACAGGGTGAAAGTTGCAACAAGGCCTTTAGAGATACTAGAACCACAAGATAGAGCCTTCATTGTCAAGGAGAAAATCTGCGCATGGACAAGATGCCTTCAGTAGATGATTTGATTATAAAAACTAGAAATACAGTTCCTATTGTGTTTGAGTTATTGTACCATTATCCATTTTCTATTAAAGCAGTTACTATCATATTAATGCATGCTTATTTTCATTGTTTCCTGCTTTTCTTTTCCAAAATTTTATAATATATTCTGTTAGAGGCAAGTAAGTCTCTTCCTGTTGAAACAGCTTGGAAGATAGAGGTTTCTTCTAAGTATATAGAAGACATTGCCATTACAGGAGACATTGCTCTTACTATCTTTTTTCCATAATTTTGGCACAAGCTCAGTATACTGATTATGAATTAATGCTAATTTATGATTATCACTATCTTAATGCAAAAGATAAGAAACTTACTATTTCTTAACCATTTTGTTAAAAGGTTGCTGATAGACTTTTTAGTGCATATCATTAAAAATGCAAAATGAAGATTCAGACTAAAACATATATATTGTCAAAATACTGTATGTGTATGTGGTTAGTCTATTACTTGGTCATTTAGACAAATGTAGTGATTTTCAACAATTCCCAGCTGTGAAAAAAAATAGATAGTATCCGTAGAGAAAACTGAGGTTTATTCCTTAAGTGATACTAGCTTTATAACTGTATACAAGTCACTTTCAATAAAACTTAGCTTCAAATATATAGTAACAACTGATGACATTTATTGATTGTTGTCTCTGTATCCAAAAATGGCCTAGGCACTCTCCATGTATAAATTAATTTAATATTTACTACACTACTTTTGCACTGTGTACAAAAGGAAAACAAGAATAATAGATTACGGTTATTTTATAAAAGTCATTCAGGTAATTGGTAGCAATCTGTGATTTGAACTGTCAGCCAGGCTGTGGAGTAAACACTATTAACTGTTTACTAGGGCTTTTCAAACTAGAGTGCACCAAAATCACCTGGAGATCTGTTAAAATACAACTTGCTAGGGCTCTGCCCCAGAGTTTTTGATGTAGTAGGTCTGAAGCCATGCCTGAGTATTTGCACTTCTAAACAGTCTTAAGGGAAGCAAAGGGTACGAAGCACTGTGGAGGGACTTCCGGTCAAGATGGAGGTGTATGTAGGTATGCTGTGCCTATGCACACATCCAAAGAAAGGACAACAACAAATTAAAAAAAAAAACAGAACATACAGAAAATCGAACTGTATGGAAGTCTGACAACTGAGGAGTTAAAGAAGGAACATTTATCCGGACTGGTAGGAGGGGTGGATATGGACAGACAACCAGAGAAGACTCATGGCAAGGTGGTAGCTGGAGGACCAGGGCAGGCAAGGTGGCAGCTTATGAAGTGGGTAGTCCCACATTTGCATGTGGATAAACTGGGAGGAACAACTGGGAAGTGAGACAGACCCTGCAACCCAGGGTTCCAGCCTGGGGAAATAAAGCCTCAAAGCCTGTGACTGAAAAAACCTGTGGGGGTTGAGGTGGTGGGAGAAACTCCCAGTCTCACAGGAGAGTTCATTGGAGAGACCCACAGGATCCTAGAATGTACACAAACCCACCCACCTGGGAATCAGCACCAGAAGGGCCCAATTTGCTTGTAGGCAGCAGGGGAGGTGACTGAAAGCTAGCAGAAAGCCTATGGAGTGGTATTGGTCCCTCTCAGACCCTGACCCCACATACAGTGCCATAACACAGTGACCTGGATTGCCCTGCCCAAGTGAATACCTAAGGCTCCCCCCCTTACTATGTGACAGGTGCACCAAGACAAAAAAATATGGCCCAAATGAAAGAATAGATCAAAGCTCCAGAAAAATACAACTAAGCTATGAAGAAATAGCCAACCTATTAGATGCACATTTCAATACACTGGTAATTAGGATGCTCAGAGAATTGGTTGAGTATAGTCACAAAATACATGAAAAAGTGAAGGCTATGAAAAGTGAAATAAAGTAAAATGTACAGGGAACCAACAGTGATGGAAAGGAAACCTGGACTCAAATCAACAATTTGGAACAAAAGGAAGAGATAAACATTCAACCAAAACAGAATGAAGAAACAAGAATTCAAAAAAATGAGGAGAGGCTTAGGAACCTCTAGGACAACCTCAAACATTCCAACATCCTAATCATAGGGGTGTCAGAAGGATAAGATGATGAGTAAGAAGTTGAAAACTCATTTGAACAAATAATGAAGGCTAATTTTTCTATAATCTAGTGAAGGAAATTGACTTCCAGGAAGTCCAGGAAGCCCAGAGAGTCCCAAAGAAGTTGGACCCAAGGAAGCACATACCAAGGCACATCATAATTACATTACCCAAGATTAAAGAGAAGGATAGAATCTTAAAAGCAGCAAGAGAAAAGGAGACAGTTACCCACAAAGGAGTTCCCGTAAGACTATCAGCTGATTTCTCAAAAGAAACCTTACATGCAAGAAGGGACTAGAAAGAAGTACTCAAAGTCATGAAAGGCAAGGACCTACATCCAAGATTACTCTATCCAGCAAAGCTATTATTAAGAATGGAAAGGCAGATAAAGTGTTTCCCAGATAAGGTCAAGTTAAAGGAGTTCATCATCACCAAACCCCTATAATATGAAATGTTAAAAGGATTTACCTAAGAAAAAGAAGGTGATCAAAACTATGAACAGTAAAATGACAACAAACTCATAACTATCAACAACTGAACCTAAAACAAAAACAAAAACAGAAACTAAGCAAACAACTAGAACAGGAACAGAATCACAGAACTGGAGATCACATGGAGGGTTGTCAGCGGGGAAGGGAAGGGTAGAATGGGTGAAAAGGTACAAGGAATAAGTAGCATATGTTAGGTAGAAAATAGATAGGGGGAGGTTAAGAATAGTGTAGGAAATTTATGAGCCAAAGAACTTAAATGTACGACCCATGGGCGTGAACTAAGGGGGGAAGAATGTTGGTGGGAGGGGGTGTGCGGGGCAGAGGGGAATAAAGGGGGGGAAATGGGACAACTGTAATATCATAATCAATAAAATATATTTGAAAAAAGAAACACTGTGGAATATCTACTGCCTTCCTGCTTCAGAATTTTAATCTAGGACTTCTTTTATAAGAGTGGTCATTTAAATTAGTTAAATAACATTATAAGAAAATGCTTTCAAATACTAAAATTTCTTATTTCCAAAAATTCATATTTTAACAACTTATTCTGTACAGTCATCTGACAAGAAATTTGATTTATAGTCTTTGAATTTCATCTTGAATATTATTTTAAATTTTCCTTAGACTTTTATTATAAAATCATAGTTATAGTTTGGGTAGTTTGAAATGAGAAAAAAATAGAGATAGTAATACCACACAAGTATGAGAAAAAATAGAAATATAAGTTAAGAGAGTCTATAGAGTATTGAGGAAAAATATTGTAATAGTAAAATTTATAGTAAATTAAAAAATTCTTTCTGCCATACATATATATCTGATATATATCTATATAATATACACATGTGTACACAATGATTCAGTGCACAATGTGATTTCATGTCAAGCTGCCATGTTTTAAAAATCTTATATTGAGTGTTTTTCATAAATTCCATTATAAATTTTAGTTTCTTTTAACTGGGAAATTTTGAGAAATATAGCCTTAGATTATAAACAAAATGAATAACTGAATAGAAATTGATGACATAGGTATAATTAAGCCTGCTGATTTCCCAGATGTTAAGAGTTTCTGTCTTTAGAATCCAGAAAGAATGTCTTCTTCAGGATTATTTGCCTGCTAAAGCATCTGGGGGTTTGGAATCATGATCAGGGAAAGAGGTTCTGAAATAAGAGAAGGATGTGGGTTACAATGGTCAAAAGAAAGGAATTAAAAAGTAAAATAAGTGAAGGGAACATGTACTAATTAAAACCACTTTTCTATCTTTTAGCAGCTCCAAAATGCACATAGATGAAAGCATGGCTGCTTGTTTTATTAGTTGCCTAACCAATCAATACCATCCTGGAAGCAACAACTGTATAAACACAAAGCCTGCAGCAAACGCTTTGTAGAGCCACCTGCACTCTGATCTAAACTGAACCACAGTGACATTTCAAACATTCTCATGAGAAGTTTTCTACTTTCTCAGGATACAACATTCCACACAGCCCATAAGATTATTGGAATGTGTTCAGCAGCATTTTCTTAGTCCAGTACATGCAGTACAGATTTTCAGGTCGTAGTTGGAAAATATGCTCATCTTTGATTTTGAACAAATAAAGCTCAGATATAATGCTGTTACTATTTTAAAAGAACATGTAGGAAATTGCAATTTGTTCTTGATAATTGTTATTACATGTGTTCTTGGTGTATATTATTATTTCTTTATTTTTCCAAATTAGAATAATGACTAACAAAGTTGTATTTTGTTATAAAGTTTATCTTTTCATGGGCTATGATATCAGAGTTTTGGAAAATAGGTCTTTGTATAAAACCAAACCAAAATTGTGCTTATAATTAGTCCAAATTTCTAAATCGAGTTTTTCCTTTGGATAAAACAGAGGCATGATCTGTTTGCTACTGCCAAAAAGCTTAGCCTGATTGGAACTTTGAATTAAAATTTATGTATAGTTTTTTAAAATAAAAAGAGCTAACATTTAACAAACACTTTCTCTTTGCTAAGTGGCATGGTAGGGTTTTATTCATTAACTTATTTAGTGTTTATCACAGCAATGGGAGGTAAGTATTGTCATGATTTTATGAGGACACTAAAAGTTAAAAAAATCATAAACTTTTCTCAAATCCCACAACTAGAACTAGAACTTGAACCCAATTCTAACTGAATTACAGTAATAATTTGGCTTTTTTTCCATAAGATGAATTGTGTGGTAACTGTCTATTTATAGCAATAAAAAATCCACAGCCATTAATTAAAATATAATACAAATATATCCACAAATAAAGTAATAAAGAGGAATTAGTTGGAAAAAGGAGAAGGAGGAGAGCAGAAAAAGTTTTATTCTATTTAATTCTCTTCACAAACATACATTTATTCTTAACATCAGGGAAGGATGAAGTTTTGAGGGAGACACATGAAGCGCATAAAATTTTTGAGAGAGATCTTTAAGAAAAAGACAAAAATATCATTTTTTTAAAAAAAATTACGGCAATAAAAGGCCTTATGAACACATTGTGAGGGTCCTCCCCAGGGCCTCAAAGGTAGACCATCTGTGAAGATCCCTAACACTTAAGCTTTATTATCTGTGGTAAATATGCCTCAGGTGATTTTCTTTATTTTACAGATGAGAAAACTTAAGGTAGTAAGTGATGAAAACAGTATTCAAATGTAGGTCTTTCTGATTACCAAATCAATGTTTCAACAACTCTATTATACTTTAAGACACCTCATTAGCACAACCAGGAGTTATATGAGAAGTTTAGTTATGGCAATGGTCATATTTTATCTGTTTCTATGTTTACCTCAGCACAGTTCAAGCAATCAAGGTGAATTATGTGTGTTAAGCCCAATAACTTTCTAAAAGCATTTAACACAAAATATAACAAATTTTATGCAAGAATTAGCGATAAGTAGGGGAAAAAAGGGCTTAAGGAGGGGGCGGTATGGAGAAAGGAACAGGAAATCAAGGAGATTTTGGTATGAGGAATCCTGCCAGACGAGCGTGGCCAAGCAGCACAGGTTCTGTGGTCACAGAAGCCAACAACTTTCCTTTATCTTGAACAGCTCTTTGTTAAGGTGGATCCAGGAAGAATAGCTAGACAATTTTTCTATTCATCTTTCTTTGGGTAGTTAGTGACAATCAGAGAGAAGACAGATCATAGACCATATGTAAAAACACACATCCCCATTACCATTCTATCTTAAAAACACTAAAATAGGAATCACCTCACAGTTAGATGTGTGTACAGTCAGTAATATACTCAATTTACACAAGAGTATTTCAGGAAATTTATTTAGACATCAACACAGTGTACTTTTCACTTCTTCCATTCAGTCACAAATTCTTTTTATCTGTTTATTGATGACTGAAATTCTTTTAATTAGTGGCAACATTTTTCATTCCACTAAACGAGAGAAGGCTCAAAATGTAAACATTAGAATCCTAGATCATGAAGTATTTTTGCTGAAACTCATTTGCCTTAATCAGAAATAGGTGGTTCTTTCTGGATTTAATCAACCCAGAAGGATGTTGCAAGGAAAAGGACCGAAGTTGAATGACTCTGAAGCTGGAGGGAAGACAAAGCCTCAGAAAGATGGATGTGATATAAACAAATTTCATATTCTATGATTCACACTTGTACCTGAAGTTTTGCATATTAACTTATACATGTGTACACAGACAAGCTGCCTATAAAGGGAGTTTTGGCAAGTGAGGCAATAGATGTGACTTGTTAGACTGAAATGCTTTTCAGTCTCATGAACACGGCTAGGTTCTGTTCTTTATGGAGTCTTCCTTCTCCCCCTTTTAATGCAGCCAACACGTTTAGAGAACAATTTATCCCCAGAAGATATATTTGAAACTACAACAATCTTCACTTCAGAATGATCTACAAATCCAATGCGGGATGAATTAAAATAAATTCACACACACACATGCTAGTAAATTTATAGAACACCAAACAAAAAGAGAAGATTATAAAAAAGGCCAGAAAGAAAAAGAGAACCTATAAAGGGATAGCAATTAAAATGATGAATGATTTATCAATAGCAACTCGGATGGATAGAAGACAGAAAAATATTTTCAAAGAATTGAGAGAAAATAATTGTCAACTTAGATTTTCAGCAAAAGTATCTGTTAAGAATAAGAACAAAATCAAGATATTTACCTAAAAACTGTAGAGTTTACTAGCAATAAATTCTCATTTTGAAAATCATAATATATATTTATACCAAGAAAAGACTGAGTTTAGTTGTAAAAAGGAATATTGAGTAAGGATAGCTACATTAACTGATAAAATAATAATGATTTTTATATGCAGTGTATATTTGTAATATATATTCAATACTCTGATTCCAACAAATTTTTCTGTCCCATCGGGGCATCCTTATATGTTGTCACTGTCCTCTTGTCCTTACTTCCTCAGGCTATACATTATAAATATGACCACAAATATATGCATATAACCCTCCTCTCTCAACTTCACTGACTTCTTGCATTTTCATAGGAAAGACAGGATATAATTTAACTCATCACAGGCTGTTTCTCTGAAGCTAAATTGTAGGAGAAAAACAAACTATTACCCTGATTAATTTTGATTTTAAGTTAATATCATCAAACTTAAATGAGACAAATACTGCCTGGCAATTCTTTATTTCTATATTTTATTCTCTCTGCCACTGTCCACTGTCTTAGCTGACTATTGCTTACTTTTTTCTATCTCTTCACATACTTATTACCTCTTCACTTGCCTCATTTTCTGTTGTTGATATTTTCTCCTCTTTCACTTGGAAAACCAAAGCATTTTGAAGAAACGTTTGTAAACATCCTATCATCCACCACTGCCTTCTCACTTGTTACCACTGATGGTCTATCAATGCTCCTATCTGAAACCACACTCTCTTTTTGTGTACTGGACCCCATTCTCTTTCACTTACACAGACATTGATCCAACCAATTCTTTCCCCTCTCTCCTGCATGATCAATTTCTCTCTTCTTCACTTCCTTGTCCAGGTTGCATAGAAACACACTGTTGCTCTCACCAAGCACAAAAGAAAACAACACAAATCTAGACTTCAAACTCTGTACCAGCGGCCACCTCATTTCTTTGTTTCCACTCACAATCAGTTCTATAAAGACTTCCTATATTTCTATTTCCAGTTTTTGTGAAAACTTTTTTTTTGCTTCTAAAACAGAAAAATGCACATATTCTAAGCGTATAGCTTGATTGATTCTTTTCCACAAATTGAACATACACACATGAAAATAACACCCAGGACAAAATGATACCAGCAACCCAGGGGTCTCCTTATTCTCCCTTCCAGAAACAACTCCCCCAAACTGTCAAGTTTCCTGAATTTTAACAACATAGACTAGTTTTGTTTGTTTTTATTTCCATAAATGGAGTTATAGAGCATGTATTTCTTTACGTCTGCCTTCTCTTGCTTAACATTACATTTGTGGTATGTATGTATTTTAATCTATTTTTTCTCTTTTAAATTTGCTCCAATTAGGCCTTTGTCCTCAGCCCTCCACCAGTACTATTTTTAAGTCAAATAATGCCACATTGCTCAATTTACTGTTCGAATATCATCTTACTTGGCTCACTTTTTAAATTTTACTCATGTTCTTCACTTTGTTGCTTGAACACTTTAGTCTTGTGGTTTCGTACTTTACTCATCAGTCTTCCTTTGTCTTTTGCTGGTTCTCTCTCTTCTCAATTTTCTCTTCATTTCGAAGTGTCCCAGAGCTCAATTCTTGGTTCTCTTTCTTTTTTTCCCCTGCATCACTCACTTTCTTGCTGTTTTCATGGTTCTAAATAACATTAGAATGGCCACGATTCCTAAATTTATATCACAGTCCAATATGTTTCTTCCTTGAAATACAGCTTTGCGTATGCAATGATCTCAACAGCTCTACTGGGGTGCCTAATATTGATAGCTAAAACCCAATAGCTACAAAACTGAGTTCCAATTTTCCTTCTTCAAACCTGTTCCTACTAAAGCGTTTCCATGTCATTTGTTAGCATTTTCATTCTTCTACGTTCTCAAAGTCAAACACTTGGAATTACCCTCGAATCTTCCCTTTCTCTCACAGTACATCTAACCTATTGGCAAATCTGTCCATTCTTTTTTAAAAACACTTGGAAGAACACAATATTGCTTATCACCCCCAGTGCTTCCATGTAGAAGCTGATATTCCCTGCTTGGCTTACTGCAACGGTCTTTCTCACCTCCTTCCTTCTACCCCTGACATCACCCCCCATCTAGTTTCAAAGGAGAAGTCATAGCAGAATGTTTATTTTAAGTAAGATTTCTTTGAATTATAGCTTATATTTGTGCACTGTTAAAAAATAAACAGATCCTGAAAAAAAGAGGTAGATTTTTGTGCAATTCCTATGTATTATTGCATGTAGCAGTAGTTCATCCTTATTGCAGAATAGTATTCTATTATGTGAATATACCAAATTTATTGATCAATTCTCTTGTGAGCAGATATGATTATTCTTTTTGGCTTTTGGATGTTATAAGTAGTGCTGCTATGAACAGTCTTATACAACTTTTTGTACACATACATATTCATTTTCATAGGAATATAGCTACCAATGCCATTGCTAAATTGCTAGGTCAGAGATACTAAAAGAGAATATCTATCTATCTATATATTCACTTTTAGTTAATAATGCCAAAACATTTTATTCATTTCTATTCTTCTCATTATTATTAATTATTATTACTTAGAAAAAAGAGAAAGGAGGAAGGAAGAGAGGGAGAGAAACATTGATGTGAGAGAGGAACATCAATGCATTGCTTCTTGCACACACCTGACTAGGAATCCTACCCTTGACCCATGGATGTGCCCTGACCAGGAATAAAACCAGAACCTTTCTCTTTGCAGGATGATGCCCAACCAAAGATAGAGCCACACTGGCCAAGGCAGTGCCAAAGCATTTAAAAAATGATTCTACCAATTTTGGGGCTTGGCCAAAAAGTCCATTTAGTTTTTTCCATAAAAGAAAAGACATTTTTCATTTTCACCAATAACTTTACTGATTTGGATATTTTGACTGTCATCTATCTCCCTTGTGGTATAATGTTGATTGTTCTTAATTAATATTGTGACTTAATTGCTATTAACTTCAACTAATCTATCTGATGGTGGAGCATCATCCAGTGAGAAATCTCCAGCACAAAACTTCACAAACCACTTTTAACATGTTTGTTCAGTCACAGCACCTTCTCCACACACTGCACAATTTTTTTTTTTGCATTTCAGTTGCATTTTTACTTTTCTTGAAATAATAAAGCATAATACGGCAAAAATGTTGCATATTTTTATGTTCAATATTAAAGTGGCTACACAAAAACTTACCAATTTTGATGTTTTTTTAATTGCTAGTCAATTACAGTTGTCCCACATTCTTCCCAGCTGCTCTTTCCTGCCTCAGACATGCACCCCCCCCCAACACCTCCTTGCTGGGTCAATCCCCACCCTGTTATCTGTGAGCATGGGTCCTCTATACATGTTCCTTGACTTTTCCCTCCCCCTTCTTCTCCTTGTCATCCTCCAGCCCCCTCTTCTCTGGTCCTTGTCGGTTTGTTCTTTATTTCCATGTCTCTAGTTCTATTTTTGCTCATTTGTTTGTTTCGTTGACTAGGTTCCACTCATAGGTGATCATATGATATTTGTCTTTTACCACCTGGCTTATTTCACTTAGCAATACTCTCCAGTTCCATCCATACTGTCATGTAGGCTAGGAGTTACTTCTTTCTTTCTGCTGCATAGTATTCCATTGTGTAAATGTACCCCAATTTTTTATCTACTCATTTACTGATAAGCACTTAGGTTGTTTCCAGCACTTGGTTATTATAAATAATGTTGCTATGTACAGTGGGGTGCATAGATCCTTTTGAACTGTTGTTTCAGGATTCTTAAGGCATAATCCCAGCAGTGAAATTGCCAGGTCAAAAGGCAGTTCTATTTTTAGTTTTTTGAGGAAGTTCCATACTCTTTTCCACAGTGGCTTCACCAGTCCGTGTTCCTACCAACAGTGTGTACCAGGGTTCCCTTTCCTCCTCAACTTTGCCAGCACTTGTTTTTTGATGATTTATTAATGATGGCCATTCTGACTGGTGTGAAATAATATCTCGTTGTGGTTTTAGTTTGCATCTCTCTGATGGCTAGTGATGTTGAAGATTTTTTTTCATGTGTCTTTCATGTCTTTCATGAAAGGTGAGGACCTACATCCAAGATTGCTCTATCCAGCAAAGTTATCATTTAGAATGGAAGGGCAGATAAAGTGCTTCTCAGATAAGGTCAAGTTAAAGGAGTTCATCATCACTAAGCCCTTATTAGATGAAATGTTAAAAGATGCTAAGAGAAGAACCCTTTTCTTCTAGCTGGAGTCTGTGGGTGAGATACTGATATAGACAGTAGAAAGAAGTGTCAGGCATTTCACCCTCATCAGGAAAACTGTAAAGTTCCATGATCTGCTTTTGTCATAGGCATCCAAGTACAAAGCAGGAACTGAGACCACCAGCCTCTTCAGCTAAGGATCTTGCATTAGATCATCACTTGTGGGACTCTCAGTGATGATAGAATCCTATGCCAAATTGGAAGGGCCTACCGGCTAGGTCGAAGGGAGCTATAGAAATCTGAAAGTACAGGAAAAAAAGAGTAAGCATTGATTGATATCGTGGGTGAGGTGGGTACAATCTTGGCTGGAATAACCTGATTTGGTTGCTTTGGTGACAGCTGTTGCTGTTGCTTCCTTGGTTTGACTCATTGGTTCCTGAACCAAGTCTCAGGGGATCGATCGGACAGACCTTTATTGTTGACTCTGGTAGGCTGATTTTCAAAGTGAGTTCTTTTCAGAGATTTTTTATCTGGAAACATGGTGTAGCTAAATAGAGCCTCCAACTGTTCATCCTGCATATGCATAAATGAGGTGCATTTTTGGTGTTTCTTCCATGTTGTGGGACCAGCTGGATTCTGTGGTATCAAGTTCATGCTGGAATCATCCATGTGATTACAAGAGAATCCATGTGGCTGGGGATTCTCTGGAGCCATTCTGTTCATCAGAGGTAGTGACATCTGGGATGAAAAGCTGTGATCCACTTGTCTTGTCATATCTTTTCAATGCTGTGGTTACTCATGTAGACAAAAGAGTAGGCCTGGGTAGCCCCAGTGGCTCTTCTGTTTATCTGGGCACCAGAGAACTGCATTGGTAGACCTGTCACGAATCCCTTCAGAGTACCCATTTTCAAGACTGCTGGATGTGTCTCTCTGAAAATGCAGTTTATTTAGTGGTTTTTATAATCTTTTAGTGCTTGCTTGTGTATGTGTGTGTAATTTTAATGATTATTATTACTTTATATAGTATGTCAGATGTTTTCTATCTTTCCAACTGAATAATTTTCATGTCTTTTCCACTAACTGAATAATTGGGAATTTTTTTCTACATTTGTGTCTTACTTCTGGATATAATTCAAATTGCATAGTAACATTCAGACTACCAAAATTTCTCTCTGAAATTTCAACAAGAAGGGTTGTTCTCTTTTTCCTGCTTAATCCTTTTCTTGAGACTTAGTGGGACATATTAACAATTTCATCATATTTGGGATGTGGAATTTCATTTTTAGGTATATGCAATGTCATCTATTCACTGCTGTAAAAATGAGGCCTCCCTGTTAATGCCATGTGAAGAATGATGTGGATTATTTCATTGCCATTAGCAGTATGGTTAATAATATTGTTTCTAAGGCTTGAATATGGGAGACAATTCAAGGAAAGGGGAAGTAGTATGCTTAACAGAATTAAATTTTCTCCCATTTCCCCTTTTCCTGTTGAAGATGATAATCTATGTTGCTGGGAAAATGTGTTAGGTAATGTAGTGGAGTTTTGCTCTTGCTTAATGCTATGTGAGGGAGACACTAAGACAGCAGTGAGTATTTTTAATCTGCTCTTAGTATTTCTAGCATTCAACATTGGGAGCTATCTCACTACAGTTGATTACAAAAAAAGTGTTTCTAACTATCCAATTCTAAATATATGACTATAATTTCTGCCACTTTGCCTAGACTAAATGACCCCAATTCAGGACATCCTGGTTTTCTCATGACTTCACTAAACTTAAAGGTTTATTTTTAAGTAAGCTTGTTGAGGTATAATTTATAAAGTGTATAGTTCACTTATTTTAGTGTACAGTTCTATGACTTCTAATAAATGTACATCATTGTGCAATTGTCCCTAAAATTGAGATTCAGAATAATTCCATCACATCAATATTTTTCTTGTATTTATTTATAGTTAATTTTTTTATCCCACTTCCAGCTTCTGACAATCATTGATCTATTTTTTTGTCTCTATAGTATAGAGCCTATACGTTAGGTAACTTTGTGAGTCTGGCTTCTTTCATTTAACATAATTAAAATGATATTTTCTATGTTGTTAGGGTGTCAGTAGTTTATTCCTTTTAACCTAGAGCTTAAATGCAACTATCCCTTGTGTAAACCCTTTAAAAGCTGACTTATAATTTGGAAGTGTATACAATCCTACTCTCAAATCCTTGAGCATAACATTTGCCTGTTTCACTGAAAATTCACAAGGAGAATAAAATTTAGAAAATTCAGAGCCTTGAATTAATTAAACAAAATAAATCTGAAAATTAATATATATTCTATACTTTTTGAGGTTAAAAATAATGTCTTTATAGGTTTAAACTGGTGAATATTTTATCTTTGAAAAGCATGTGGGTCTGTCTAGAGTTGCAGTATTCTCTTTATGCCTTCAGGAAAATTTTAGGTTGAGTAATTGAAATTAAACATTTATCAGTATAATTGTTGCTTGAATAAATATCAGATGAATTAATTATTCATTATTCTTTAGAAAGTGTTGTTCTTATTCCTCAATCCCATATAATCTGGTTATAATAAATTAAATCCCAGTCATATGATGATATTTAATTAAGCTTAAATGTGTTCTTACCTTTTAGGGGAACAAATATACAATAGACTTTCAACTGCAATGCCAGGAATGTCAGTTCTTAATTATACTTTGTTTTGATTAATCCAATTCAGTACGTGATATTGAAATATATATTTCATGCCTACTAATAGTAATTGGGTTATTCAAATACATTAACCAGAATTTTTTTTCACATTATATTTGCCTTGTCTTAATTTTAATGGAATTTTAGAATTTTTTATACTTTATGTGTTATGGGATTAATTATAGGATTATAAATTTTACTTATCTCCTCAGAGGTAAGACCTTGCCATTTAATTGAAAAGCTCAAAGAGCTCAAGTAAAGACACACAGTATATTTTAAAATGAAATCTATATGGAAAAGTTTCCTACCATCATGAGATAGACTGCAAAACAAAACCCTTTGAGATGTCCCACCCCAATGTAATATTATACCTTTTTTTTTGCTTTTTTATTGTCTTTCAGTTATAGTTTTCCCACATTTTCCCCATTGTTCTCCCTTCTCCTGACCCCACCCACTCCCACAGTCAATCTCCGCCGTTCTTCATGCCTATGAGTCCTCTACTCATGCTCTTTGGCTTGAGCCTTCCCTTTCTTTTCCCCGTTATTCCCCTCCCCATCCCCGGTCACCATCAGTTTGTTCTTTACTTCCATGTCTCTGATTCTGTTTTTTTCACTTGTTTGTTTTGCCGATTAGAGTCCACTTATATGTGAGATCATATGGCATTTGTCTTTCAATGATGGGCATATTTCACTTAGCATAATGCTCTCCAGTTCCATCCATGCTGTCATGAAGGGTAGGAGCTCCTTCTTTCTTTCTGCTGCATAGAATTCCATTGTGTAAATATTCCACAGTTTTTTTATCCCGTCATTTACTAATGGGCACTTAGATTGCTTCCAGCACTTGGCTATTATAAGTTTTGCTGCTATAACTTTGGGGTGCATAGGTTTGTTTGAATTGGTGTTTCAGTATTCTTAGAATATAATCCCAGCAGTGGTTTTGCTGGGTCAAAAAGAAGTTCCATTTTTAGTTTTCTGAGGAAATTCCATACTGTTTTCCACAGAAGCTGCACCAGTCTACAGTTCCACCAACACTGCACTAGGGTTCCCTTTTCTCCACAACCTTGTCAGCACTTGTTGTTCGTTGATTTATTAATGATGGCCATTCTCACCAGTGGTAAGTGATATCTCATTGTGGTTTTAATTTGCATCTCTCTAATGGCTAGTGATGTTAAGTATCTTTTCATGTGTCTTTGGACCTTCTGTATGTCCTCCTCAGAGAAGTGTCTATTCAGGTCTTTTGCCCATTTTTTAATTGGATTGTTTGTCTTCCTGGAGTGGAGTCATGTGAGTTCTTTATATATTTTGGATATCAAACACTTGTCTGAGATATCATTGGCAAATATGTTTTCCCATATGGTTGATGCCCTTTTCATTTTGCTGATGTTTTTCTTTAGCTGTGCAGAAACTTTTTAGTTTAATGTAGTCGCTTTTGTTTATTCTTTCCTTTATATCCCTGGCCCTAGAGGACATATTGGTGAAAATATTGCTGCATGGGATATCTAAAATTCTCCTGCCTATATTCTCCTCTAGGACTTTTATGATGTCATGATTTATATTTAAGTCTTTTATCCATCTTGAGTTTATTTTGGTGTATAGTGTAAGTTGGTGGTCCAGTTCCATTTTTTTTTTGGTGTACTTGTCCAGATCTCCCAATACCATTTATTGAAGAGGCTATTTTTACCCCATTTTATTTTCCTGCCCCCTTTGTTAAATATTAACTAACCATATTGACATGGGTTTGTATCTGGGCTTTCTATTCTGTTCCATTGTTCCGTGTGTCTGTTCTTATGCCAGTACCAGACTGTTTTGATTACAGTTGCCTGGTAATATGAAACCATTTTATAAAAGCATCTTTTCCTTTTTTCTCCTTGCCTGAGAAACCTTGTGTATTTTATTTCTATGCACATGAATGACAGTTCATTGTGTCCCAAAGGACAGGATATTAATGATCATTTGCTTCCAGCTGTGAGGCCTGTCATAATTTTGTAGTCAGAAGAGTGATAGAAGAAATAGCCAATCAGTGTGCTAATACTTCCTGAAAATGGGTAGTTAGTCTATTTTAACCAGAATAGGTGTTTTTTCCAAATACTTAGGTAATTTTCATTAAAATTGCAAATTTTGATAGCATTACAAATTGCAAGATGAAACCAGTTGAAGAAATCATGTATTTCTTTTGTGTGGCAGAGTTCTGTCTCAGCAGATACCTTTAAGGGGGGAAAAAAAGAAAGGCTACTAATATGAAAGTCTACTTCTGCTACCAAGAATCAATAACTAAAAGACTCATCAATTTGTCATATCAATATATTAACATGGAGAAATCTATGCAGCTTACAAAAATTAAATTTAGTCTTGAACAAGTAAATAAATAGAAAGCAGAGTCTTTAAAAGTGGTAGTTGAAAACCAAATATTAAAAATTCTGCAGATTTTTACACTGTGATGTCACTCAATTTTCTCTTTACCGGTCTATTTATTTACTCACTTTTTATGACTTGTGTTTTTTTTTTTAAAGGTATGCCTAAACATGATAGCTTTAATGTTAGTATTGATAAATATGTATTATAGAAATACAAATATTTGAATACTTTATTAGCCATTCTATAACATATAGCCAATAGTCAGTATACTATTAACCAGGGGAAAAAAGTTTTTAAAATGATGTTTTAGTGTTCGTACAGCACATGAACATGTGATTACAGAGGGGATGAGTAGATTAAGTTATCGACAGTTGGTGGTCTTAAGGCTACAGGTGAAAGGGCTCCATTTTCTCTCCATAAAATTTATGTTTTACTCTTATCCACATACAAACAATGCCAACTATGTTAACTATAAACAGAATTTCGTTGAGAACACTATGGTCAAATATTCTCATCATAGAAAGCAAAACAATAATAAAAACTATAAAAATGTTGCATGTGTATACAGCTATATGAAATACAAGATAATATCGCTGAATATCACAAGTATATTTGAACAGTGCTGATTAACCCCTGGGGCTAGAGAAAGAGTTCTATAGCTCAAGATTTGAGTTTAGTTATTTCAAAATATAGACTTGTTAGACTATAGTGATGATCAATGCTATTGCCAGGAAATTTTTAATGTATTTCAATAAAAATTGAGAAGATATTACATCAAATGCAATTTTACTTTTTGGAAAACAGAAACAAAACTTGTTTGCTGCCTGCTGTTTATTTAATTTTATTTTTTTGTATATGCCAAATTTTATACATTATAAAACAACCTGCTGCCTTTCACAAACCCATAAACATTTTGCTATCTGATGAGATGTTTGTAATAAATGTGATTGATGATTATTTTTTACAATTGCCTATTAGAAATATAGTGTTTTGTGATTAAATACATAGAGATAACTCAATTCCAAGTCATGTGATTACATGCTAAGAATTAATATAAGTGCCAAAATACATGTTTAGTTTGCTATTTAAATTTACTTGTATATTTATTTTACATGGCATTTTTCTTACTTTACAGAAATTTTGCACTTCAGTCAATGGTAAACCTATCTAAAAATACTGCTAGATACTCTATGGCTGGAAGCAGTAAAATGACTTAAACCTGGACACACGTATAGTCACAACAGTAAACGGCTACAATTATATTGGAGTTCATCTAAGAAATCCTCCTCACATTTATGTGCACCTCAAGCAAAGGTGGTGTAAATTGATTTTAATATTAAAAACTTTTGACCTTGATAGCATAATTTATTGACTATTTTTCATGTTGCTGTTATCTTCTAAAATCTAAAATTAAGGTAATATTGATAAAAATTTACTATAATTTCAAACCAGAGCTTTTCTTTTAAGATCTGAAAAAGACTTGGCTTAATGTAGTAAAAGATAATGAATGAGAATATAAAAATAAAGTCTTATTTTAAGGTCATTTAAAATTGGGATGGTCTACTGCAGACTATAATTAAAATAGGCTGCTGAGGCATCCCTTAAATGATCCTGAAAACAGAATTTGGTTTATGTCCAAGCATACACTGTAAATTGGACTTAAAAAGAGAATAAATGAAGGCAAATTCTCTAGTTTTAGGTGATGAAGAAAGGAAACCCATAGTTACTCAAGCATTTGCTAAAGTCTAATTTTACCATTTAGGTCTATAAGGTATCTGAACATTTTTTCTCCCTTCAATTTACCTTTAAAAAAGAAACTTACTGATCAAGGCCATTGTTAAACCAAACAGTAATGTCTAGATTTCCCTTCAAGTCCACTTCTTTGGAATTTCATATACCTGGCATAATAGGGGAGTCTGGAAATGCCTTCCTTTTTAGGTTTGTGTTTCAACCCAGAATCCACATTGGGAGCCTGAGAAAGGCGGCGTAAAGCAGGAGACTGGCCAGACCACAGTCTCTGCAGGAAGTCTTCTGTGGCTGATTCTGATTCATTCTCTTTCAGCAGGTGTGGACTGGGTTCAGAGTCCATAGCTACAGGTAGTAATATGTTTTTTGCTTTATTGAGCGATAATTGACATATAAAATTATGTAAGCTTAAATTGTACAATGTGATGATTTAATACATGTATATACTGTAATTTTTTATCATAGTAAAGTCAGTTAACACATCCTTTACCTCACATAATTATCATTTTGTTATTGTTTTGATGAGAAGAGTAAAGCTCTCCTTTCATGCTACTTTGAAGTATGTAATGCAGCATGGCAGAGTGAGTTCCACTACCCCCCCCCCCGTGGTTTCAACTGTTTTTAAAATTTTTTTACATAACTAAGAAGGTCAGCAGCAACAGCAGATATTTGAAGGATGTCACATTAAATACCTTTATACTTTTTTTAGTAACACAAGATTGTACCCTTCATTTTTATATTTACTGAAAGGATGCCTTAATAAACTATCATGGAAAAACAACTAGCAGTCAATTCATATGTTTTTCACCCACTATAATCATTTATTAAAAATAATGTAATGCTAAAGGGCATTGATTCTGCTTGGATTTGAAGCCATTCTGCTGGTAAGAAGCTATGTGACCACTGTAAGTTATGTAACCTCTCTAGGAATCAGTATCCTCATTAATAATTTAGTTGAATCTACATTATAGGGTAATTTTGAAGATTAAAGTAGAAAAATATATCTAGAATGTTAAACAATATCTCTTAAACAATAAGTATGCTTAAACATATTGTATGCTTAAACAATATGCATTTGCTATTGATAATATTATAATTAATTTAGTCACCCATTCATTCACTGAAACAATCCAACTTTATATTATTTTATTAATCAATTTATTTGGGCACTAATCTAAGCACTGTGAAGAATTCTGCAATGTGTATGCAGGATGGTTTATGTCACTGAAGAATCAACTCTCTGGCAGAAGAATTAATACAGATGCCAATCTGTAACACATGATTAATATTGAGTGTGTACAGAGTAATAAAAATAAATGGAATAGGTACAATTTATTATGTCATAATGTCAGGCACTATGCTAGACACTCCACATAAATTGTTGCATTAATCCAGCTCCTGGATGCAGAGAAAAAGATAGATTTAGTGCAGTAAACAATGAGTTAGATAAGTAATGAAGGACTGGGTGAATAAGAATTTAAAGAGAACAGAGAAAATCACTGCATTTGAAGAGTGGATTTACTGCAGCACATAGACTGGGATAGGGAAACACCAAATGGCTCTGTGTGGTGAGAAAATAGAGCATGAGGAAAAAAGTGCTATGCTTTTATCTCTGGATCATAGAATCATGTAAAAAAGACACCAGTGTATCATTAATCTTAATTGTATTAACATAATAGAAAATATAATGCCTAATAGATATTTAATGTTCAAGAGTATAGATATTTTATAGAACTTTGATTATAAATATTTCCTGCTAAACTAGGTAATGGAAAGGTAGCTAATACTTTTATAATTTTTGTAATAGTCTATTTTCAAAAGTTTTGTTTGGTTCTTGTCATGAGACAATTCTACATGAATATCAGATATTTCTACATTGTCTGGGTACTCTGACCAAAGCATTTAGAGTTAATTTAAGAATATATGTACAAATTGCACTTATAGGTGAGATGATATGGTATTTGTCTTTCACTGCCTGGCTTATTTCACTCAGCATAATGCTCTCCGGTTCCATCCATGCTGGATGGAACACAACATAATATAAGTTACCACTCTTTAGACTATTACCTGAATAATTTGTCAATATATTTAAAGAAGAGAAACTATTTAAAGGTGCGGAGACTGAAAGTGGTTAAAATGATTTCTAGCTATAAATGATATGACAATATCTGAAACCTGTAACAGAAACAAATCCAAGAAAACATAGTACAAAATTGATAACATGTGTTTAAGTAGTTATATAAACAATAGCCAATTGGAAGATCAAACTACTTTATTGTAACAAAAAGACAAAACTAAACACCAAAGAAAAGAAGAAAATCTTCTAAGAGCACAAAAAAAGCCTGATTTTTTAAGAAAAAAGTTAAATTTGATACTTAACTTTTTTCTTCTTTTTTGTCAGAATGGGTCCACAGACTTTGAGAATAAAGAATTGCAATTATAGAGTTTTTTTATGAATTCTTTTTTTTTTCTTTTCAAGATTTTATTTATTTATTTCTAGAGAGGGAAGGGAAGGAGAAAGAGAGAGAGAGAGAGAAACATCAGTGTGCGGTTGCTGGGGGACATGGCCTGCAACCCAGGCATGTGCCCTGACTGGGAATCGAACCTGCGATACTTTGGTTCGCAGCCCGCGGCAATTATAGAGTTATATACCACAGTATTATCAGAAAGTTAAAAAAATTAAAAATAACAAAATTAGGTTTTTTAAAACCTTATCTCTTTTACTGTTTAACAGACTTATTAGTAAAATAGCAAAACACAGCTCTCATATGGTTATGATATCACAGCTATAAAGAATATAGCTCTGGCTAGGTGGCTCCATTGATTGGAGCATTGTCCCATACATCAAAAGGTTGTAGGATCAATCTCCAGGCAGGGCACATACCTAGGTTTTGTGCTTGATGTTTTTCTCTCACATTGAAGTTTCTCTCTCTCTTTCTCTTTCCCTCTAGCTCTTTTTCTCTCTTCCTCCTGCCCTTCTTCTCTCTTTATAAGCAATGAACATATCCTTGGGTGAGGATTAAAAAAAGAATATATTTCAAAAAGAAAGTATTTTAATATGTCCAGAGATTTTTTTATAATTGCCACAAATAAAACCTTCCATATATTTAAAAGTAGAGATTATGCAGACCATACTCAATAATTAAAATCCCCACAATATATGAGATTTAACAAAAACAAAAAAATATCTTACCCATGTCAAAGGTAAGGAACACTGGTGATAAAATCTTTCATTAGAAAGGAAGTAAAACTAAAAAAGCAATGAAAAGATTTATAAAGGTAAAAATTTTTGGAACTCAATATAAGCTTTAAATAGAACATTTACTATCTTTCTTTAATATTAAAGAAAATGATTGAAAGTGACTAATCTATATATTAAAATAAATATATATCTTTTATAAAATGATATTATGAAACTGAATGGCGAAATAAGCCAAAGAAAATTAGTTGTAGAGAGTCAGTAAATATAGCAAATTATTTTAAAAATTAAATGGGATAAATAAAACATTAAATTATTCAAAATCCTGATTCAGGAAAAGAGAGGCAACTAAATTATACCTTTGAATTGAGATTGGTTAAATAACCACAACTACTAAAATTTTCTAAGAGAATTATAGAAGAGCCATAAAAAATAATAGTGCTAATGTAAGCCTATGGCTCCATATTCTAAAACCTCAAACATATAGAGTATTTAATGGGCAACATAAATGATCAAAACTTACCTAAGAAGAAAAAAATTTTTTTGTTAGAGAAATTACCTATGAAAATTTTAGAAGGGCAATTGAATGTTCCCAATTTAAAAGTTAAAATTACCAAGACTAGATATAAAATATGAAGGGAAACCCACAATTTATTTAAGAAATCCAGTATTTTCTTTATATCAATACAAATAACAACAAGAACAACAAAAAAAACTACTGTAGACCTGTCTCATTTATGTAGGCAAAGCAATTCTAAATAAACTGCTGAGAAACCAAAACTTAAGATGATAAAATAAATATGCACTGGGGTCATTAGTATTTATATCAGGAAATGAAAGATCTTAAAATATTGGGAAAAATCAGTTTATCATAATCTATGGCATCATTCAGTCAATGGAGAAAACCCATTTGACCAATATCAATATGTTATAAAGTCATTTGATAGACCCAACGGATATCCAAATAAAAATTACTAGTAAAATAGTCACAGAAGGCAACTATTTAAATATCATAGAGACTGCCAAAACCACCAACAAATAAACAGATGCTTGTTTTCTTCCTTATTATTCAACATTGTTTATAAGTTTTAGCAAGTACAATATAACAAGAAAATAAAATAATCATTGGAAATACTGAGTCCAGAAGTCTACATGGAAACTTGATTTGTGATAAAACAGATATTTCAGCTTGGTAGAAAACAGATGATTTATTTATTCAATGGTATTGATAGAACTGACTATCCACCTGGAGTTGAAAATGAACCTAGAAATTAGAAAGAATCAGGGAATCTGAATAGACAGATTATAACTAGGTAAAGTAGAGCAGGGCTCAAAAACGTTCCAACAAACAAAACCCTGGACTGGATAGATTTACAGGAAAATTTTACCAAACAATCAAAGAAGAACTAGCATCTATCCCTCTCAAACTGTTTCAAAATATTCAAGAGGAAGAAAGATTCCCAGTTCAATTTTATGAATCCAGCATTAACCTAATTCCAAATCCAGATAAAGACACTACAAAGAAAGAAAATTATAGGTCAATATCCCTGATGAACACAGATGCTAAAATCCTCAACAAAATATTAGCAAACCACTCCATCAATATATTTAAAAATCATATATCATGATCAAGAGAGTTATTCCAGGGATGCAAGGTTGGTACAATATTTGCAAATCAATTAACATAATATACCACATAAATAAAATGAAGGATAAAAATCACATGACTATATCAATAGTTGCATAAAAAGCATTTAATGAAATCCAGTACCCATTTATAATAAAAACTCTCAAGAAAGTTGAAATAGAGGAAACATACCTTAATATAATAAAGGCCATATGTGACAAACCCACAGCCAATGACATAATCAACAGGCAAAAATTAAAAGTGTTTCCTTTAAAATTGGGAACAAGACAGGAAGATTTACTTTCCCCCCTCTTATTAAACATAACTGGGACTTCTAGCTACAGCAATCAGAAAAGAATAAGAGATGCTCTGGTCAGGTGGCTTGGTTGGAGCATTGCCCCATGCACCAAAAGTTTGCTGGTTGAATCCATGATCAGGACACATACTTAAGTTGAGGGGTTGATCCTCAGTTGGGACTCATATGGGAAGCAACTGATCATTTTTCTCTCATATCAATGTTTCTCTATCTTTCTCCTTTCTCCCTCTCTAAAATCAATAAATATATCTCCAGGTGAAGAGTTGAAGAAGAAGGAGGAGGAGGAGGAGGAGGGTGAGGAAGAGGAGGAGAAGAAAGAGGAGAAGGAGAAGGAAGAGGAGAAGATCTAAAAGGCATCCAAATTATAAAGGAAGAAGTAAAACTGTAATTATTTACAGATAACATGATAGTGTATATAAAGAACCCTAAAGATGCTACCAAAAACTACTACAACTGAAAAATGAATTCAATAAAATAGTAGGATACAAAATTAATATTCAGAAATCAGTGACATTTTTATAATTCAATAATGAACTATCGCAATGAGAAACTAAGAAAACAGTCCCACTTACAACTGCAGCAAAAAAATAAGGTACCTAGGAATAAATTTAACCAAGGAGATAAAAGACTTGCACTAAAAAATTATATGATACTGAAGAAATGAATTGAGAAGATACAAATAAGTGGAAAAATATACCATATTCATGGATAAAAAGAATTAACATCATTAAAATATCCATATTATCCATATTATACATAGTTGAATCTAAAGCAAGCTATAGATTCAACTCAATTCCTGTAAAAAGAGTAATGGTGTACTTCACAGAACTAGAACAAATATTTGAAAACTTATATGGAACTGCAAAAGACCCTGGATAACCACAATAATCTTGAGAAAGAAGAACAAGTTGGAAGGAATCACACTACATTATATCAAACTATACTATAAATTCATGGTAATCAAAACAGCATGGTACTGGCATAAAAAGAAGCATATAAAGCAATAGAGCAGCACAGAGAGCTAAAAAAAATAAATTCATGTTTTTATATCAATTAATATTTGGCAAAGAAAACAAGAACATACAGTGGGGTAAAGATAGTCTATACAATAAATTGTGTTGGGAAAATGAGACAGATAGTGCAAAAAAATAAAAATAGACAACCTTCTTACACTATACAGAAGAAAAACTCAAAGTGGATTAAAGACTTAAATGTTAGACCCGAAACCATAAAAATCCTAGAAAAAAACATAGGCATAAAATATCAGATATTTCTCATAGCAACATTTTTTTCTGATATATCTCCTTGGGCAAGGGAAACAAAAACATTAATGGGACTATATCAAACTAAAAAGTTTTTGCACAGCAAAGGAAACTATCAATGAAATGAAAAGATAGCCCATTGAATCGGAGGGCGTATTCTCCAATGATACATCCAATAAGTGATTAATATACAAATTTTACAAAGAACTTAAACAACTGAAAACCAAAAAAATCCAATTAAAAAATTAGCAAAGGACTTGAATATGCACTTCTCTAAAGAGGACATGCAGATGGCCAATAGACATATGAAAAGATGCTCAGTGTCACTAATCATCAGACAATGCAAATCAAAACCACAATAAGATATCACCTCACATTGGTCAGAATGTCTACTGACCAATTGATCAGAATTGGTCAGAATAGATCAATAAACAAGTGTTGTTGGTGAGGATGTAGAGAAAAGGGAAACTTCATGCATTGTTGATGGGATTGCAAATTGGTGCAGCCACAGTAGAAAGTATTATGGAGTTACACCAAAAAATTAAGAATGGAACTGCCTTATGACCCAGTGATTCCACTTCTGCGAATATATTCAAAGAAATCAAAATCATTAATTCAAAAGAATATATGCACCCCTATGTTCATTGTACCATTATTTACAACAGCCAAGGTTTGGAAGCAGCTCAAGTGACCATCAGTAGATGAGTGGGGTGAAAAAGCCATGGTACATTTACACTATGAAATGCTACTCTGCTGCAGAAAAGGACTCTTACCTCTTTCAACAGCATGGATTGACCTGGAAAATATTATGCTATATGAAATAAGCAAGCCAGAAAGATAAATACCACATGATTTCACTTACAGGTGGAATGTGATGAACAAACTAAAATAACAGACCAAATAGAAACATACTCATAGATTCAGAGAATAGACTGACAGCTGCCAGAGGATAGGGGGTTTGGGAGTGAAAAAAAGTGAAGGGATTAAGGAGAAAAAACAACCTCATAGAAACAGACAACAGTATGGTGATTGCCAGAGGGAAAGGGGAGTGGAGGAAGTATGACAGGGTGAAGGGGGATAAATGATGATGGAAGGAGACTTGACTTGGGGTGGTGAACACACAATACAGATTATGTATTATAGAATTGTACCCCTGAAACCTATATAATCTTATTGTCCAATGTCACCCCAATAAATTAAGTAAAAATAATAAAAAGAATAATGAATATATAGACCAAAATTTAAATACAGAAATAATTTTTTTTAGAAAATAGAGGATATCAGAAAAAATCATGAAATGATTCTCTATTCATCTGTTAGCAACTAAGTCTAAATTATTATTGTTATAAAGTTGTATCATTTTATGTAGTTCATATCAGGAAAATTAAATCAAGTGATAACACCTGCTGATTGCAGTGATGTAGTATTCTCATTCATTGCTGAGGAAAACATATGTTTTTTTTTTCATAATCAGGGGAGCTTGAAGCTTTTTTAATTATGGGAGGGGGGAAGTACACAAGCCTATCAAAAATCCTGCTTGTGAAAATTTTAGGGACACAAAGTTTCTGTTAGCATGGAGAATAGAAACTGAAAACCTGAAGAACCAGAAGTGGATAACCTTGTCCTAAAAGTGACTGGAGAAATGATTCCATGGTCCAAATAGTCAGGAACAGATAGCTAGGTATTTCCAGGAGAAAGGCATACAATTATCAAATTTTGATGCCATTATCCTTTACATAACAATACATCATCATTGAACATTATTTGTAGCTAAATTTCCCATCTATGTCATTCTGCAGTGAAAGAATATGCCCCTAAGTCCACATAAGCCTGTTGTACAATCAGAATTTGATTGTGTTTCTTGTATTTCTTTCCTTGTATTTCTTTCAGGCATTTTTAGAAGGAGTTAAAAGTCTTGTGACATAGACCAAGGGGAAACCGATAAAACCATGATTCTTAAATCCTCAAGCAAAAGTCCATATCCTGATATAATAAAATCAGGAAGATAAATTATATATTTTGAGGCTTTTAGCTGTACAGATTCTTCACCAACATCTTAACCACTGAAATCATCTTTTAAAATACAATACATACTTACCTGGCAGGGGAGATACCATGATCACGAAGGTTGTCTTCCCAGGACGAGGCTTACCCATTGCAGTCCAGATGTGCTGACCCCTGCAATTTCCCCAAATGTGGGAAACTCGACTGCATAATTTGTGGCTGTGGGGGACCACATTTCGTGCTCTCCCCTGTGAAAAAAATACAGCATAAGTCCTTTGCCCATTTTTTAGTTGGGTTGCTTGTCTTAGAGTGGAGTTGTGTGAGTTCTTTATATATTTTGGAGATTAAACCCTTGTTTGTGGTACCATTGGCAAATGTTTTCCCATATGGTTGGTTCTCTTTTTACTTTAATTGTGTTTTCTTTAGCTATGCAGAAGCTTTTTATTTTATGAGATCCCATTTGCTTATTCTTTCCTTTATGTCCCATAGGCTGAGGTGGGGGCGGGGGGGAGGTAGAAAACTATACTTGAACAACAATTAAAATAAAAATAAATAAAGTCTTTAAAAAATGAAAAAAGTCAGTTATAGTAAAAAAAAATACAGTACAGCCTTTTCTTCCTTCTTCTCTTCTGTGTTCACTTTCTAACTTCTAGTCCAAATCTCTTATCTGAGCTCCATAACAATTTGTCCAACATTTTACGACATCATTGTTGGATGTACAAATTCCAGTACACCAAAAACCGAAGGATCTCCCACCCTTCTCCACTCCCAAATTTTGCCTTTCTCTAGTTTCCCAGTTTCAGTATGAGGCATTGTCAGTTGAACAAGCTAGAAAATGAGGAGCTATCCTTGACACGCCTCTAGGTTCAATTTCATTGATGGTTCTTTTGAATTTTTCACTTAAACATCTTTCGAATTAATCTGTTTCCACTCCATTTGCTCTTTCAGCACAGTGCATTTACCCATATTACCAATTTACCCATATTACCAACACCTCATGCCTGAACTGTTTCAACAGCCACCTAGCCAGCTTCCCTTTAGTTTCAGAATTCCCAACCCCAATATAATCTCCATCCTATAACTTGAATAATCCTTCAATAAGAATCACTTCTGCAATAAAATATTTCAGTAATTTTCGGTTAGAATAAAGACCCAAATGTTTCAATGGCCAACAGGATTCTACGTACACTGACCTTCAATTCCCTGGTCTCAGCTTATCATGCTCTTTGACCTTTCTCTTTGTGTTTCAGACATGTTTCTGCCTCTTCTACTGATTTTGCTGCCTCCTGCTTCAAGAAGGCTGTTGCTGCCTTCCCCGGGAACATGTTCTAACCCCTTCCTTCACCAAATGTACCTAGTATCTTCTGTTCACAAGTAGATCTCAGCTGAGATTAGATTTTTCTGTGCTTACAGCCCAGCACATTTTCTAGTTTGTATCCCTGTCTGATTACTTAGTATTGTCACCTTCACTCCCACAAACTCTTCGTTCTATGAAGGCAGAGTCCACATCCCTTTTAAACTACTTTGTCTTTTGTCCCCCACGCAGGACCCAACACAAAGGTGATGCTCTGTACATATCTGCCACACAAACAGCTTGGCGTGGTCTTTCTAAATGTGACATCCCATAATTCTCTCCTACTTTCATCCTTAGGTAATTAATCCTGGGCTTAGTCATCTTGATAATTTTGGTGTATTCCCCATATTATCAGTATTTATACTATAATCTTTATTCATTCTCTGTTTTGTGGTTTTATGATTTTATGATATTACATTTTAATATTTTAAATTAAGGTTTTTCCCCCTATAAACATGGTTATATTTAAGGTTTCTATAAAGTTGGCTGTGTATAGTCTCTATAATGAAATACAAAGGTGAGCAAATGTGATAT
This sequence comes from Tonatia bakeri, assembly GCA_004024845.1. Classification (NCBI taxonomy): domain Eukaryota; kingdom Metazoa; phylum Chordata; class Mammalia; order Chiroptera; family Phyllostomidae; genus Tonatia; species Tonatia bakeri. Next base: position 104,682 of record PVIA01003066.1, on the reverse strand, counting down.
ATACAGGAAGTATAACATAAATAGGAATTTATATTGAAGAAATATGGACAAATGAATATAGGCTATCTTTATGGGCTTGAAGTTCCTGGGGGAAGTTTTGTATCTTACCTATGTCTGTATAATTTACAACACCCAGGATAGGGGCTTGCACTTATTGGGAAGTCAATCATATATAATGAATTAAATGTTTCATTAAAAAAACTTTTGTAAGAAATTAGCATTTGCTATATAAACATTGCATGTTGAGATAATTATTTTGTCCTATTTAAATTATCACACAAATAAGGTTCAAATAAGAACCTTCACATATGAACACTACAAATAACACATTTATGTAGCAATACATATTTTCTTCAAGATTAATTTAAATGTGAACAAATTTGTCCCTATTAAAAAATAAGTCAATTTAGACTTAACATATTAACTTGAGAAAGCATCAGATCAAATTTACTAGGTTCATTAAGCTGAGGGAATTTAATTTCAGAAATTTGTACTTCTTACTAATAGTTTCCAAGAGTAATATTTAGCAGCTTGTCAAATATGTGCTTATTTATCATGTAAATTGATATTAGAGATTAGAACAGGCAACTAGTTTTAAGTAGATATTTTTGCAGACTCATAAAGTGTTTATAATCTAAACTTTTAATAAAGTAGTATACGACTAAACATTTAGATGAGATTGGCTGCATTCAGGGTGGTATGGCAGTAGACATATACTACTAAGCATTTTAATAAAGTAGTACATTATTTGCCTGAGACAAAGTTGCTTCATCTATAATAGGGATTAATGTTACTTCTCTTCAGCTTCAACTATACAAAAATCTCAGACTATCTCTGAGTTACTCTACTTATTAATATTCTTTTTTTTCTTTTATAAAGCAGCCTTTATTTTTCATATCCTTTTTATAATTTTAATCATTGTTCAAGTACAGTTTTCTCCCCTTTAATCCCAATCTAGCCCATCCACCCCTCCCTCCCAACTTCCCTCCCATTACCACCCTCCCCCTAGTTTTTGACCATGTTTTCTTAACTTTGTTCCTGTAAACCCTTCCCCTTTTCCCCTGAAACTCCCTCTTCTCTATCCTCTGGTCACTTTCCTCCTGTTCTCTATTTCAGTGACTTTGACTATATTTTGCTTGTTTCTTTGTTTTGTTGTTTAAGTTCCTGTTAAAGGTGAGATCATATGGTATTTATCTTTCACTGCCTGGTTTATTTCGCTTAGCATAATGCTTTCCAGTTCCATCCATGCTGTTGCAAAGGGTAGGAGTTCCTTCTTTCTTTCTGCTGCATAGAATCCCATTGTGTAAACATACCATAGTTTTTTGATCCATTTATTTACTGATGGGCATCTATTAACATTCTTGATTCATCAGCTGTGTCTTGATTGGGTGGATGGGTACTGAATGGTATTATTAAGAGCAAAGCTAAAAGTATTTATTAATATTGATGTCTCACATAAGAACACACTGAAATGTTTTTAAAACAGCTTGAATTTTGTGACATATGCAGTAAATGCGGTGGAAATTATTCTTACTTGTAAATTTTCCAGGAGTACCTTGATGTGCTTTAGAGTAACTCTGAGATTGCAAAGAATTAAAGTAGCATACAAATGGCAATTATACTTATTTAAAAAATAAAAAGACAGATATAAAGTTGCAAAACCTATACTGTCTGTCACAGTAACAAAAAAAAAAAAACACAGGTAAATAGTAAGTTTCAATCGCAACATTGAGATTTTCACCCTACATCTTTCTGTTGCTATTTTGTTTACAGAAAGCCTGTGTCTGGCGAGACTTCCCTGTCTTAGTAAAAAGCAGTCGTTCTGACTTTTCATTGACATTGCTTCCTTTTCACTCATTCCTTCTTTGATTAGTCATTCTCTTTCTAAAATAATTAGAATTCACTGCCTACTAAATATAAATTTTTTTTTATTTACAAGACCCAAATAATGTGTGTGTGTGGGAGGGGCGGTTTTAAAAGTTTGGGAATATGTACTTTGTGGTTTTTATGTAATAATACTCATATTGCTCAGTGAAAATTTTACATCATAAGAAATATTTTAGGATTTAGGTATCATCTAAATTCTTATGTGTTGACTTGTTCTCGGCAGTTTGCAGAATATCCTAGAACATGCCTTGTATACAGTTTTGGTGAAATGCATATATGGGCGCTGTATTGTAAATTAGTTCTGTACACACAGTCACCACTAGGACACTCAAATTATTTCAGAGTTTTCTGGAAAAAATGTAATGAAGTGGGAAAAGCACAATCCTAGACTAAGAAAGATCTGAGTTTGGATCCAAGTTCAACTGCTTAATAGTTATATGTTTAGATTTGTCATTTATCTGCCTGAGATAGAGTGGTCTCATCTATAAAATGGAGATTAATGCTACTTTTCTTCAGTCATTATAATACATATAAAGACTGAAGCATCTTTCACTCTTCACATCATTCCTGATAGTCAGGAATCATTATTTAGCTATTATTTATCAACTGAAAACAAAGGCCAATTTTGTGTGTGTGGGTTTTGAATGATTGTCACAGTGATTACAGGACTGCTCGTATATTACCACAACCCCCTCATCATGAACTACCAGGAATCTTTACTGGTTCATGTCCATTGTTACCACTTTGGATTAAGTTTATTATGTACAGTTATATGATATATATGCTTATTAAACAGCCATCAGTGTCTTGTTTTTTTTTACTCAACTAGAGAAAGAATGATACTGCTTCTTTAAATAGTATAAAAACCTACACATTGACATACCAGTTTTGTTTTGTTTTGCTTTTGATGGCGAAATGACCAATGAGAATGTCAAAGAGCCTGTCATATAAATCAGTATTTATACTTTGAGAATATTTTCAAATTCTAATACATCTTTTATATCACTTCAAACACATCTTATAAATCAATTATTCTTGAACATTTTCTTTTATGGACCCTTCATACTATTTCTACTCCCTAGAATTACCTTGCAATATTACTATTTTAGAAGAAAATATATTTGCATTGACATAAACAATTGTTTGATGCTTCTTATGCAAAGCTTCCACTTGACATTAGGCTAGAGCATAAGATTTTAACAGTAGGGAGTTTATTGGAATAACAAAGGTCAGTGGATTTTAGTCACATATACATGAGCTACTCCCAGGTAAGATTAATCTTTTTGGTGAGTTTATTAGACATTTATGGACTTATAGCCCTGGCTGATGTGGCTCAGTGGACCAAGTGCCAGCCTGTGAACCAAAGGGTTGGTTTGGTTCCCAGTCTAAGGCACATGCCTGGGTTGCAGCCAGGTCCCCAATAGGGGGCGTACGAGAGGCAACCACACATTGATGTTTCTCTTCCTTTCTTTCTCTCTCTCTTCCCATCTCTAAAAAATAAATAAAGAAAATAAAAAAAAAAAGAAAAGGAAAAGAATTTTATGGACTTGAGAAGTCCATAAAGAAGAAGCCTTGAGATATGTGGAATTTGGTAAGTTTCCTGTCTTCCAGTATGAAGCATTATACTCTCTAACTGTATCCAGTGTCTTGAGTCATAGTTTATTAATAAAATCTTATAGGATTTAAATTGAGAGAAAAAATCAATAAAGACAAGCTACAAAGAACAGTTAGTGCTAACAATATTTAATTTCAAACACATTTCTCATAACTGTTACAGAACAAACAAGGGGGGCCTGGGACGATAATACTATTACTGAAAGAGACTCAGGTCCATCATGCCCGCTGCCTTAAAGGAAAGATGTCTCTCAATGCCAGAGATTCGTGAAAAGGAAAGGAAACATTTATTTAGTGCTATACAAACTTAAAGTAGTGACCTAATGTCTTTATCAGAATCTTAAAGTCCCTTAAAACACCCACAAACACACACAGTCCTTCCTTCCCCTTTGCCCAGTCTGGGGTACCATATCTCAGGAAAGGAAATAGAAGTCCAGGTTCAGGCAACCCCTGGTTCTTCCCAGTAATCCGTGCTTGGCTGGTAGGCCTCTCTTGGTTCTTGGTACCATGAGCTGTGTCACCAGAATCTCTGCTAAAGCTGGGTGGTAGTTCCCCCTACTACTGCTGCTGGGGTCCCCACTCTGGCAAAGCTGCGTAGTCCTCTCTCCACTGCTCCAGCCACGTGGTCCTTTCTCCACCAGGGCCACAGGAGTCCCCACTCAGCCAAATCCGGGTGGTTCTCTCCCTCAATGGCTGCAAGGAGGGGGGCGTCACCACTCTGCCAAAGCTGAGTGGCGGTTCTCTGCTAAAGCCGCATGGTTATTCTCTCACAGGACTGCAGGAGCCCCTACTCTGCTAAAGGCAGAGTGGTTCTCCCTCCCAGTTCCGGGGCAGTCCCCACTCTGCCAGAAGGGCATGGCTCTCTCTCTCCATGGCTGCCGCATCTAGGTTTAAATCCTCGTGCCAGTCTTCTTCTGCAGCCCCATTTCCGACTCCTCCCACACTCGGCCACACCTGCCCTCAATTTCCCATTCTTTCCAGTCTTTCTGGCTGCCATCGTGGGTCTGCGCAGGTGTGGCCCCATGTCATGGAGTCAATCATCTCCAAGCTCCCACGCAGGCACAGTAACTCTGGGGACCTGCACCCCCCCAGTCACATCTTGGTGGGGAAGTTACCTCTGTCCCCCTGGCTCAGAGCATGGCCACAGCCACCCAACATATCTATGTAACCAGTCAAAGGCCATAGATATGTTAAATGACCATGCCTGAGGTCAGCTGCAAAGCTGTTGCTAGGCAAAACAGCTCTCAATGGGCCTGCTCCTTGTCCCTTCCCCCACCCACACCTGGGGCGGGGTGGTAGGATGGGGGGGGGTGAGGACATCCTAGTATTTTCTGAACACCTTGAGTTCTGGGCCCCATTTCAAATGTCCAGTTGGGGTCCCCCCTCTTGGCTGCACCCTGTAACATAACTGCCCATTGTAGTTCCTAGCATACAGAAGGTATTAATGTGAATAGTTACATTTATGTTGGTAACAACTCACCACCACATGGCTTTCTGTTCCACCATGAGCCACTGGCTACTAAAAGGTCATAACTTAAACTTTTTCTCTGAAGATAATAATTCATAAAGTCAAATGCACAAATTTTGAATGTAACAAATACCTACAAGAATTCATTTTTATAATTATTAAAATATATGTTGTAATAAGGAAATATGAAGTACCCAGAATGTGTTGGATGTTCTAACACAAAGCTAGTGAAAGATATATGTATGTATTGATATAACAAACTAGATTGATAGAATTGCTTGACCATAACCAGTTAGGGAAAGAAAATCTACTACTAGTCAGTAACTTTTTTAAGCATAAATACATGTAGTTCAAGAAATCACTGTGTAGTTAATTAGAGCAGAACCATCAGACTTGGAAGATTCCCAGTATTCTGTGATGGATATACACAACAATAACAATATGAACACAGCTTCAGTGAAGAGAACAAAAGAAGCCCTCAAGGTTGGGCTGAGTGCAGATTATACTTATATTTCTAGTTGAATGCTGATGAGAATTAGAACGCAAAATCAGAAAGATAGGCTGACATATCTTCCTTTTATTTATATTTTGTAAAAATTAATGGTTCTGAAACCATATAAATTCACATTAACAATTTAATTAAACTCCATAATGCATTTCCCAACCTTATGCAGCAGCTAGGAGATTTGGACTTCAAGAAGAGAATGATATATTAGTGTGAGTCTAGGTTTGTGGAACTATGTGAAAAAATTAATAGCCAACTCATTTCTTCCACACATTCTTTACTGTTAGCTAGGAAAAAATATATAAATCCAGAATCAAATATATATCACTTTTCATTTCATATAATTTTTGTTTAATTTAGAAAATTCTAGTCAATGTGTGCATAGTAGCATAGCATCTTAGGTTTTAAATAAATGTCCTTAAAATCAACATTAATAACAGATTCCCATGAATGATAGTTTAACTCTTATGCAACCTTTATGTTATTCTTTTAAATATGAAACCAACATATCTGTCTCCATATAAAAATCTTTATCTGGTCTATGGTTGTCAGAAAACATTTTTGTTAAAGAGAAAAACATTCCTTTTTCTCTTTGACTCATGCTTCATCACAAAAATTTGAATTTCAGAATAAAATCTGTTACTCATTTATACAACGTGTAAACATAAAATGTGGGGTAAGACTGACTTTACAGTAGTAAAGGGTACAGTTTGAGATAATAGAAGTATCTACTGATTTTTTTTCTCTCTAAAAATTCATGAGGCCTATAGTGAGAGTCTAACTAATAGAATCCTGCTTCTCTACAAAGATGTTAGAGGATTAGGTGCAGTTTATGCCTTTGTGGAATTCCAAGGACCATTCTGACATTATGAAGATTTCAACACTAACCTTTGACAATTTTTATTTACTATTTAAGGTTTTTTTTTGACCTAGACATTTTTGAGGAGTGTAATAAAGTACCACTCCTATACCTGAGGACACAACATACACAAACAAATGGTAGCTTCAGTAGATGACAGAGTTATGAATATAATTTCTTCAGATCTCAGACAGTGTTCAGAGTTCTCTAAAAGTGATCTGCACATAAGTAATTGACAGACAAATAAGTCCTCTGCTTAGAATTAAGTTTCTGGCTTGAATAACTAGGTGGATGATGGTGTCAATTACTGAGGTGAGAAAATGAAAGAAAAAATATCGTGAGGAAATTGTTGAACATGTAGTGTTTGCAATGCATTTGAGACTTCCATGAGATGTCAAGGCAGGGACTGAATTCATGTGTCTGAAACACAGGGTGAGAGGTATATTGAAGATAACAATTTGGCTACCATATAGATAATAAATGAAATAATGAATCTGATTGAAAATATCCAGGGAATGATAAGGAAAAATGAAAGAGAGTATTGAGAAATTGCATCATTTAAAGATGTAGTAGAAAAGAGGCTTTTAGGTCACAAAGGAAGCACCACAGAGGTATAAAGAAAACTAGGAGCGTATGGTGCCAGAGTTATTAACAGAGTGTTTCAAGCAGAAAAGAGAGGTTGATAACACTGCCAAGAGTTCAAATAGGATAAATAATGAACTATGGATATTGGATATAAAGTAGCAGTCTTAGGAAAGTTGTATCAGTAGATATTAGAAGCACAGAAGTAAAACTTGAGGGGGTGAGAAGTGGATGATGAGGAAAGTGAGGCAATAATGTTTTTGATAGAGAGTCTTGGGTTGGGCCTAGAATAGTATGATGGGTTTAATGAGTAATTTTTAATTTGGCATCTCAGTTAGCAGTGAAAATTAGCAGTATCCACAACAGAGAAACAGTTTTTAATAAGCAAGACACAGGGTCATTAAGAATTGACAATTTCTTATAAAAGGCAAAACAGGATGGAATAAGAGAAAAATGGAGGAATTGGATTTAAGACAAGAAATAATTTGTTCGTATTATCTAGAGAAGTAAATATTGGATGCTCACAGAGCAGTAATTCTCAACTTTGCATGAAATATTTAGCAATATTTCCACTCTCAAATGTAGAATCCAAGTAAAAATATACAAGTCCTAAACTACAGAATCAGTGTGGGGGTGTATAAGAAAGAACGAACTAATAGCACCGTAGAAGGTAGAAGTAGAATTTGGTGATCAAGTGGATGATTTTTCATAATATTAAAAACATGGGAGAAGTTTGGCAAACACTGTACTCTGGCCTGGATGACTACAGTCTCCCAATAGGCACTGAAGTTTAAACTCCTTGGTGTGGAATGTAAGGTCATTTATAAAATGCCTCTTCCCTAGTTTCCCTCTTATTTTCCTTCATTTCTAGACACTTTTTATGTTGCAGTTATGTAGACGTCTTTGCCACTCCTTGCATTTATCATGCTTTACCATGCTTTCTTATCCTCCCCTTTTAAATCATCTGATTCCGCAGCCTTATTCATTTTGAGCCAGGGAAAGTTACTCTCCATGTCTTTATTTATAAAGTCATACACTTTCTTTCATAAAGACTTTTGAGAATTAAAAAAGATAACAATGTATAGGACATTTTTAGAACATAATACGTAAGTGCTCCATAAGTGATAGTCTTTAGCTATACTTTAAATACATGACTTAGGTTTACTGAAGTCAGAACTACTTGTGTTAGAATGCTGTTAGCACAATTATATGCATGCTCTGCTGCAGAGGTTTATTGTTGACTGAACAGGACAAGTTTTCAGCTCTCACGACCCAGTGGCCTGTAGTAGACTGTTCTGCGTGGCGTGGGCCCAGCTCCCACTCGGAGATGCACAGGACCCACGCCCACAGATAGATTCTCCTGTGGGGAATCAGGCCTGCAATGTACCTAGGCCACTATGAGCCTTGCTTTTTGCTAAAACTCCCTCACCCTGAATTGAGGACATTTACTGCAGAGCAACTTCCTAAAAACCGTGCTAAACCTTCCAAGGATGAGTGTAACTGGTTGAACTACTTTTGCCTTTTCATTTGCAAATATCCCTCTTCTGTGATGTGATTAACAGCATTGGCTCCTTTGTTTTCTGTATAAGGTAACCACCTAAAGTGAGCCTGTGCATAGTTAATGAAGACCTTCTTGTACTGTGCCCAGTAAGACAATAAAAGCTCTTTGGAGCAAGGGCTGAGGCTTTTGCTCCCCTTGAGAGAAAAGCCATGTTGTCCCTTTTCTTCCACTGGATTTGGTAGTCCATGTGAATGTCTCATTTCATCCATAATGACATGGACCCCACAAGCCGGGGTCTGCATCAGTGGCCAATAGGGTTACATGAATTTCTCTCTCTCATCTGTGTGTATCTGTCTATAAAAATCATATGTAATAAATATATATACAATTTTATTAATGGTCTAAGATCATGTTGTTTTGATGTTTCTATAAGCATTTCTTTGTTTTCATTTTACAGATAGACCTTTCAACTGCTAAGTAGAACATCAGACAGGAAAGGTCATAATATTAACCCTCACTTAGAAAGTTATGTTTACTACACTCAGTAAGTCAATATTCTAAAGCTTTAAAGCAAATTTCAAAACAAAAGCTCCTCTTTCTTTACACTTGAAAATTCTCATCTCTTAGTATATAAATCATAAGACTTTCTCCTTTTGCTCCAGCCTTTCCTCTTCATCACAGTCTAAATAAATACCTTCTGAACAATGCCTTTCCTTCATTCTCCACAATGTTAGGCACTTTCACTTGTTTTATACAGGGGTCTGGCACAAATAATGACCTTTTTGTTACAAAATCATAAGCATGTAATTCTGTAACATAATAATATCACACTCAAGTGTACCATATGACATTTTAGGTGAAATGTTCAAATTAAAACTATAAATTATCACACCCATATTATCACCCTACCAACCACACTCAAGCAGGCATTACTTCTGCCGGACCCTGTAGATCCTACCACATCATTTTATAATGTTAACAATGTTAATTTATGATAATATTTCTTCTCTGCCTTTGGATTAAACTCTTTGGAATTGCTACCATGGCCTATTAACTTGCTTATCTCAACTCCTCATGCAAAGCCTGACACTTGGTGAAAAGTCAAAAAAAGTTTGTTAAATTAATAAATAAATGACAACCTTGACAACATAAGAACCGTTTCAAGAGAAAAGTCCCTACTCTATTTTTAATCAGGATCTGTGGAGGCACTGTTTATTTTTATTCTGTCTTCTTTAAATTACACTCCAATTTGTGGAAGAAAAATGGACCTTTCATAGCTGTTTATCTCATTCTTTCTTGAAGAAACAGGCTTAGATTCTGTGAAAATTCTAACACTTTTCATACATGTTCTAGGGACTTAGAAACAAAAATATCCAGACCTATGAAAAGTGTAATGTGTCCCAACATGGCCATTTTTGATGAGGATTTAACTGCTTTATTTGTGAGCTTCAGCTAAGGAAACAGATTACCTTCATCATGTGCTAGTAACCCAGAGTCAACCTCAACTGCTCTGCCACGGAAAGGCATCATGGGGATGCCAACACCCTAAAAGCTGCATCCTCTAAACCTGTCACCTGGGGAGTGAAAAATTATTACTGGCACCAAACTGCCACTCAACACACTTCTTCCTTATTCAAAAACTTAAAACCAATCAATAAATCATCATGGAAACATTTCAAAATTAGAATCCTATTTCCATAATAATTGAGATATTTGCATAGAAAATATTGCCCACTGAATGTCTAAGAAACCAGGTAATAGCAGAAATATAATGAAAGAGAATATTTTTAAATAGATTAAATTGTTATACTGTCACAAATGTCAAAATATTACTTAGTTAATGTTATTTTATCACCAAACTTTCAGTGCATATTTGTGTTTCCTATAAATTTTTGCTTCCCTTATTTTCAAAATGTATTTGTCCCTACTAAGCATTGTTGTCTTTTCACTATAAGCTTTAAAAATTGTGAGAGCTTTATTTAAATGTTTGATTAATAGACTTCTGCCCACTCCTCCACCACCAATACACAATACTAATACATTATGAAGGCAGTAGTCACTGTATATTAAAAATATAAGTAAATTAATATGATTGTCATATGTAAAACCATAAGCCAAATTTCAACTTTGTAAGAAACGTTAAAAAAATTCTTTTATGTTTACTCAACAAATGGTTCCTAAAAGATTTTCCTTGAAGCAAAGCAATTTAATTTTCCTTTTCATATTATTCTCAGTGGTTGTAAACTTAATTAGCTTTGTATGTTTCACATTTATTTGCATTCATGATAAATTTAATCTTTTCTTAGCATACCTTTTGAAATCAAAATATGAGCTAAGAAGATGTACATTTGATTAGTGGAACAAGAACAATAACAAGTAATCATAGTGATGAGATGTTAATTGGTGTCTGGGTGGTTCTATTCATAGTAACAATAGGACATAATATTTCTGTGTCTTTTACTGTTCAACAACACTTTGCCAGATCATTTATTGTAAGTACAATTACATTGTACTTGTAATTCACAGGTATTTTAACAGCATACTAGGACATGAATGGAATAAAAAGCCTTTTATTGAAAAGGAAGGCAGTATTTATTTCGACAAAACTTCCTTGTCTTAAATTTTGAAGTTCAAAATGAGAAAGATTTGAGGATTTTAATATCTAGGTTAAAAATCTAGGTTAGTGTAATTGCATTTAGATACTGACCAATTTTCTGAACAGGAAGCATATACATTGAAATGCACATACATTTTCTTTTCATTGAAGTTGGTTTGAGTAATTTTAGCATAGAGCAGTGTATTATGTCAAGAAAAGAACAATCAAACCTATAGAAAAGTTAGCAGTAGTTTATTTGAGCCAAGTTTTTGTGGACATGCCAGAAACAAGATCTCAAGAGATTGAGAAAATGCTCTAGTGAATGACAGTTTTCAGTTCCTTTTATTGATTAGAAGCTAAGGAGAAAACATAAAGAAGATACGTGAAATTCACTGGTGGTTAATTAATGAGATGGGAGAAAGCAATGTGGCGAAATCTCTAGAATTGGAAAAAAAGCAAAATGGAGAAACACACACTTCCTTTACACTGGTGGGTACAGTATAGTTAATAATTAACTTTTCAGCACATAGAGATGGTGTGTGGGAAACAAGATAGCAATGAAGGGTTCTACAGTTTCGTGTTTTAGGTGGTTTGTGTCTGGTGCCTGTGGGTGTGGCTTCCAGGGATCCAGAAAAGAAAATTACTCTGGTATTTTCTAAAGGTATGTTACAGAAAACAGACTGACAGCTGTCAGAGTGGAGAGGCTTGGGGAAGCTGGGTGAAAAAGGTGAAGGGATTAAACAAATAAAAACAAAAACAAAACTCATAGACACTTAACAGAATGGTGATTACCAAAGGGAAAGGCGGATGGGAGGAGGTAAAGGAGGGATAAATGGTCATGGAAGACTTGACTTAGGATGGTGAACACACAACACGACCTACAGATGATGCACTATGGAACTGTATACCTGAAGCCTATACAATTTTATTAACCAATGACACTCTGAGAAATTCAATAAAAAGGGTATGTTACCTAGATCCATATGAATAGTGGACAGGAATCACTTAAAAGGTAAAGGCTAACTTTCACTAAGAAAACTCTAGGCCTGGGATGCGACTACCCACAATGATCTGCCCAATTAGGAATTTGTGATCTGACCATCCTGTGAGGTTACTTTCTGTTGCTGAGTGTGCTGTCAGGTCTGCCATGCAGCCCCCAAGCTTGCCAGGTTTACCACTTAACTCCTGCTTCATTCACACTTTGGTATAGCTGTTGAGAGGGAATCTTGATGGGCTGCCTCACATGCCAGCATAGCTATTGGAGACTTTTCACTATATCAGTTCATCCAAAAGTAAAATGAAGTTGGCCATTATTTAGCAAATTGTATTTTTCTATAACAGATTTAGACAATTACAGCGTGAATGAGGGATGAAAACATTTGCAGTCAGACTATTTCAATTTATCTACCTGTATAACTTCATTTACCAGGTAGCGATCAATTCTTAAACATTTTTAATGATTTTATAAACTCTGCCCTAAGTCTGTTATAAATGTGGAGAAAACCCATTAGAAATAAATAAGCTAAGCTAAGAAAGCTTATTTATTTCCTGAATACAATAAAAGGTGCTGCTTATTTTGTCAAATATTGATTGCAATTATAATTGGGTCCCTCTATGTATTTGTTTATGAGAAAACTTGAAATGATATTGCTAACCTTAGATTTTATTACAGCACCATAACCTTGGTAATAATACTGAAATCATGGCGATCATTTATCGAGTGCTTTCTGTGTTGCAGGTACTAAAACAATTGCTTTAAGTACATATCACATGTCACCCTCACCCATACTGTGAAGAATCAGTCATTATCCCCAGTTTACAGGTAGGAACCCTGAACCTTAAAGATTAAGTAACACGTCTAAGATTTCATAATTAATCAACATATGTACTTTGTAAAAATAATTGATTTTTAAATTTGTGGTCACACTCAATTTTTATAAACAAATATAAGTCAGAAAATATGAGCTTCAACAAAGTAAATAAATAAGATCTCCTAGAAGTAACAACTGTTAACAATTTGGTGCTTTTCTTCACATATACATGTATAAGCATATTTTTACTAAAATGGATCGTGTAATATTAATTATTTGTGCTTTTGTCTTATATCCATTGAAGTGTTATTTTGATTATGTTTTATTGAAAGCACATATATGATTACTTTTTTTTTCTTTTGGCAACCTAATAAAATATTGCATCATTTTATCATGTTTTATTAAACTAGTGCCCATTTTATCGACATTTAAGTTTCTTTCATATTTGCTTCTATGAATAATAATTATGTTATTTGTGCACATGCTTATTTAAGTATATCTGCTAGAATTTTTGCAGGTGGAAAAGCTGGGTCAAATATTATAAATGAATTGAAAAAAATTGTTTTATTTAAAATTGTTTTCCATTTATTGATTCTAAAGAGAGGGAGAGGGAGGGGGAAACGGGGAGAGAAACATCTATGTGAGAGAGAAATATCAATCAGTTGCCTCTCACAGGTACCCCAGCAAGGTATGGGACCTGTCACCAAGGCCTGTGTCCTGACCAGAATGGTACTGGCAACCTTTCAGTTTTCGGGATGGCACCCATGCATTGAAAATTTTGATAGACACTTCCAGATCACCCTCCAAAATCATTAAACAAATTAAGACACAATCCAAAAGTTTTTTTTAAACCTAATTTTCCACACTCTTTCCAATATTGTCTCTCTTTAATCTTGTCATGATAAATGAAGAGTAGTGGTTTGAAATCTAATATGGTAAATTACTAATAGTTTTCTACTGTGATTATTGTGTGCTGTAGTTTCTCTATTCCTTTGTTATATTGTTTATGATGGGTTATTTATATTTATAATTTTGATTTTGATTTGAAATGTTATTTCTATTTGCATATTAGCCCTTTTCATGTGTGTTGCCAATGTTTAATAATTTTTTCTCTCTTTGGATGTATGTTTTTCTCTATGTAGAAATTTTTAGGAAATCAAACAAATATGTTTGTATTTTCTTTTATAGTTTCTGTATTCTATAATAAACCTAGAATGGCCTTATGACAAAGAGACTTTGCTAACTGAGAAGAAAGCCTTTGTAGCTGTACATTATTCCCAAGATTTAGAAGGGGAACAGGGCAGGGAACCTAAAGGCTGACTGAAGTATACAATCTCTGAACCCTAACAGTCTGTGTATTTATATTAGCTAAGTACCCACTTCTAGTCTTGGCTCAAGTGTATACAGTAAACTTACTACAAACTTACTAAGAACTTTATTTCCTTTACATGTGTGGCATTTAGACTAGCCAGGTGCTTACTTGCAGTTTCGTGCTTATATGTGTTTAATAAATAAACTTGCCATCTCATTTTCACTATACATGTTTGTCTTTTGCTTGAATTATTCTCTTGGGAGCAAGACAAGAACTGAGATGGGGAGGCAGCCTTTTGACTTGGCTCTCCATCTGTAACAATGAGACTATCAGAAGAGAGACTCGGCCTAATATTTTGATGAATACGAATCTATATGATGTGGGGTGAAATGTGATTTGAAATTACTAAAGGCCATTTCATGGAGCCTGGATATGAAGTCAACTGAGAGAAAGAATGAACCAAGATATCAAGAAAAACAATATCCTGGTAGTTTAAGTGCATTCCCAAATCAACGCATATATAAAGCCTTTAAAGTTGAGGTTTTCTAATGCATAAATGCACTCCTTTTTAAATTCCCGATTTGAATTATAATTTATGTGCCTTTAAAGAATCCTAACATATAGAAGGTACAAGATTGTTTCCAAATAATTTGCCATTTAAACATGACTAAAAGATACATTTTCTTTTTGTCAACCTTGTATTTTCAAAGATCAAAGGTATTTTAACCTATTCCACATTCCATGCTAGTTTATGATGGATTTGTTGTGTCTTGGGACCATATAATTTACATTAACTTTCTGGAATTTTTAGAGTGCAATAAACTAAAATTATTAGTATTGCCTTTAAGGCATTTTTAGATGGGATGAACAAAATAGTTATAATTTCAGTCAAATGCTGTAATTATCAATTGCTTTATAAAATGTTCCCTATTAATCTGGGAATGGCTGCTCTGTTTTCATTATAGTCTCAGTTTCCCCTCTTACTTTTCTCAGTTTTGTACAAGTTTTCTCTCTGCCTCAATGGCAGGAATTTGGTAACTCTGGTAAGTTACATCTCAATTTCATTCTAGGTAGAAAGTGTGAAAAGCTCCCTGCTCTGAAGTGAGAGCTCTAGATGCAAATTAAATTCTGGTAATTTTTTAACCTTCTATCAGATGTGGAAGATAAAAATGGAGGTTATATTTTTGCTGCTGTGGCAGTTTGGCAAGCAATATAATAGAACAATGAATATTTAGAAAGACAGGCAGTAGCCTGACCTCAGCATCTAGTGTTCAGTTGGGTGTTTATAAGAGAAAGTTCAACAGTGTCTTCGGTAGCAACAACAACACACTTCTGATGGCTGAAATGCCACAGAATACCCTGAATTTTGATCTTCATTCCTTTTAATACATTTATAAGCACCTACTTCTCTATATTAAATGGCTTTCTCCTCTAAATACCTACAGTGGCTTTCATTTTCGGCTTTATTCTATGAATGATATGTCCGATTACAGATTCTGGCTGTCTAGAAAAGAAGTTGATAGATAAAAAAATAATAAATAATTTGTTAAGTGTAATCTGAAAAAAACCTGCCATACTGTGATATTATCAACAGGTTTATATTAATATTTCCTGAATTGATCTTTTTGGTATTTCTATAAATATATGAAAACTTTTCATGTATATAATATAAAACATGCAAAGATTATATCTACCTGAAATTACTATAATTGTACAATATTACAACAGTAAATGGTTTTATTTCTCTGCAAAATCCTGGATCACTATTTGAGATATACTCTTGATTATAGATGAGTATTACTGAAATGTAATCAATTAGGTTATCCTACCTATTATTCTTAAATTTATTTGTTCATGAAATGTATTTAATCTAGAAAATGGATTAAGTCAAAAGTACCAAGGTAAAAACCTTGGCAAGAAATAGTTTTGTGATACAGAAAAAGTGCCTTCTTTGAACTGAATTTTCTTTAATTTTTCTCTGTAAAATATCACAGAAGATTGGTACAGTCCAAATAAATTCCAGAAATAATCCACATGAGGCTTGGATCTTTGTACTATGAGTATAAGCATTACTGAATCTTGACCCAAAAGGTTTTATTTAACCCTCACCTTCCAATGTATAAAATGGTTTGACAAGAAGCATAGTGTGGTAGACTGAATGATGACTCTACAAAGATATCTACTGTCTCATCACAGGAATTTATGACTTTTACCTTGTATAGAAACAGAGATTTCCCAGGTGTTATTAAGTTAAGGATTTGCAGTGTGAAATTATCTTTTTAGTGCTTTGCTCAGACTGCTGTAACAAAGTACCACAGACTGAGTAGCTTAAGCAGCAGAGACTTAGTGCCTCACAGTTCTGGAGTCTGGAAGTCTGGATCCAGGTGTTGGCAGGGTAAGTTCCTTCTCAGGATTGTGAGGGATGATATGATCTATGATATTCCCTGACTTCTGGTGGTGTGCTGGTCATCTTAGGTGTTCCAGTTCTAGTAGAAGCTTCACCCAATGCTTGCTTTTATCTTCACATGTTGTTCTCCCTTTGTGCCTGATGCTTGTATCCAAATTTCCCCCTTTTTATAAGAATTATTTTATCAATTGTACTGGATTAATGCTCAGCTTGATGATCGGATCATTATTCATTACATATGCAATGATCCAATTTCTAAAAAAAGTACTATAGTTTATTACTCAACCAACATATGAATTTTGGTGGATAAAATTCAACCCATAAGCATTCTGGATAATCCCATAAATAAAAGTCCTAATAGGAAGGGGGCAAGAGGGTCAGAAGTGGGTAGTGGGTGGTGTGATGACAATAAAACCAAGAAGTTGGAGTGATGTGAGGAAGGAATCATCAGTCAAGAAATGCTGGTGGTCCTGGCTGGTGTGGCTCAGTGGATTTAACTCTGGACTGTGAAGCAAAGAGTCACCAGTTTGATTCCCAGGCAGGGCACATGCCTGGGTTGTGGGTCAGGTCCCCAATAAGAGGTGTCTGAGAGGCAACCACACATTAATGTTTCTTTCACTCTTTTTTCTCTTTCCCCCCTCTCTAAAAATAAGTAACATCTTAAAAAAAATAAATGTAGGTGGCTTCTGGAAGCTAGAAAAGGCAAAGAAACAGGTTGTCCCTAGAACCTCCAGAAGGAAATGCAGTTTTGTTAATACTGACTTTTGCCCATTGAAGCAGATTTCAGACTTTTGGACTCTAGAACTGTAACGGGAAATATTTGTTGTTTTAAGCAGCTACATGTGTGGTAATTTGTTACAGCAGAAAAAGGAAACTAATATGTTTAATGATTTTTTGTTTTAAAATTATTTTTAATAATTTCTAGTTTACAATTTAAAAAATCATTGCAAAATTGTTTGAACAAATGGGCATTAATGTACAACCTTAGAACTTTACTGAATTATATATGTTGTACACTGTATTCTTCTAGAAGACAATGCTTGCATTCTTAATATGATTTGTTCCTAAATGTTTTTCTCTCAAATTTAACCACTCTATTCTAATGAATGTGCTGTTTTATAGTTATTTAAACACTTCCTACTTGACAGCACCATGCGTCTTGGATTTAATATCTATCTTTGACATTGTGTATTTATTTTATAAAACCAATTGTCCTTTGATTACAGTTTCATATTATTTACCTAGAAATATATTGCATTACTTGTTTATTTCTGTTATTTAAAACATAAATCTTGCCCTGGCTGGTGTAGCTCAGTGGATTGAGCGTGGGCTGTGAACCAAAGCATCAAAGGTTCGATTCCCAGTCAGGGCACATGCCTGGGTTGCAGGCCATGTCCCCCAGCAACCACACACTGATGTTTCTCTCTCTCTCTCTCTCTCTCTCTCTCTCTCTCTCCCTCCCTTCCCTCTCTAAAAATAAATAAATAAAATCTTAAAAAAAAACATAAATCTTTAAAATAGCAAGACTGATAACCTTTGTGTATCCATTTTATAGATAAGAAATTTGAGCCTCAGATAGCACTCCGTTTCATTGATGGCACAGTTGATTAGAGATTTGATATGGAAGTCATACAAAGACCTCTGCTTTTAAATGTTTTTTTCATAAGTACTATTTCAAGAACAACTATAAAGGACATGTGGACAAAACCAAGGGGGGTGGAATCAGGGGAGGAAAGTTTGGATGACTGGAGTGTGGGGGAGTACTGGGGGGAAATGCAGACAACTGTACTTGAACAACAATAAAATAAAAAATAAATAAAAAAATAAATAAGTACTATTTCATTTTCTTACAGCTGACAACATTATCTCCCTGTGCCTTTTCTTTAGCAAAATATATACAAAAATTTCACTGTTTTTGTATTTTCTCTGTAAAATATCATTTTATTTTCTAACTGACAAGACAGTGTGTCCTCCAATCATTTCTCAAAATGTCTTATCATAGCGAAATGAAGTAGTGCAAAACTGTGGTTGGTTCTAAAATAGACAGATTAGGGTTAAATTTCTAGTCCAATGATTGATCGGTTGAGTGACCTTTGAAAAACTATTTAATACATCTGTGTTTCAGTTTTAGCTATACAAAAGGGAGAATA
The DNA here is from genome assembly GCA_004024845.1 of Tonatia bakeri. Taxonomy (NCBI): domain Eukaryota; kingdom Metazoa; phylum Chordata; class Mammalia; order Chiroptera; family Phyllostomidae; genus Tonatia; species Tonatia bakeri. Next base: position 85,990 of record PVIA01003066.1, on the reverse strand, counting down.
ATAATACTTGCCAATTATAGTTGATGTTAAAATTTAAAATGCTAGCTATTGCTAATATTTAAAGTGTCTGGAGCCTGCACTGTAATCAAAACAGCCTGGTACTGGCATAAAAACAGGCACATGGACCAATGGAACAGAACAGAGAGCCCAGAAATAAACCCAAGTCTCTATGATCAATTAATATTTGACAAAGGGGGCAGCAACATAAAATGGAATAAAAATAACCTCTTCAACGAATGGTATTGGGAAAACTGGACAGCTACTAGCAAAAAAATGAAACTCGAGCACCAACTTACACCTTACACAAAAATAAATTCAAGGTAGATAAAAGACTTAAATATAAACCATGACACTATTAAAGTCCTAGAGGAGAACATAGGCAAGAAAATCTTAGATATTTCACTCAGAAACATTTTTACTGACATATCCCCTAGAGCAAGGGACATAAAAGAAAGAATAAACAAATGGGATCTCATCAAAATAAAAAGCTTCTACACAGCTAAAGAAAACAGTACTAAAATAAAAAGAGAACCAACTCTATGAGAAAACATATTTGCCCTCAGACAAGGGTTTAATCTCCAAAATATATAAAGAACTTACACGACTTCACTCTAAGAAGACAAGCAACCCAATTAAAAAATGGGCAAAGGACTTGAACAGACAATTCTCCAAGGACATACAGAGGATCCAGAGACAAATGAAAAGATGCTCAATATTGCTAGCTATCAGAGAGATGCAAATTAAAACCACAATGAGATAACACTTCACACCAGTCAGAATGGCCATCATAAACAAAGCAACAAACAACAAGTGTTGGAGAGGTTGTGGAGAAAACGGGACCCTAGTGCACTGTTAGTGGGACTGCAGACTGGTACAACCACTATGGAAAACAATATGGAACTTCCTCAGAAAACTAAAAATGGATCTACCTTTTGACGCAGCAAATCCACTGCTGGGACTATATCCTAAGAACCTTGAAACACCGATCCAAAAGAACCTATGTACCCCAATGTACATAGCAGCACAATTTACAATAGCTAAGTGCTGGAAGCAACCTAGATGCCCATCAGTAAATGAATGGATCAAAAAACTATGGCACATTTACACAATAGAATTCTATGCCGCAGAAAGAAAGAAGGAGCTCCTACCCTTTGCAACACCATGGATGGAACTGGAAAGCATTATGCTAAAGGAAATAAGTCAGGCGGTGAAAGACAAATACCATATGATCTCACCTTTAACAGGAATCTAAACAACAAAACAAAGAAACTAGCAAAATATAGTCAAAGACACTGAAATAAAGGACAGGCTGACAGTGACCAGAGGGGAGGGGGAGGGAATTTCAGGGTAGAATGGGAAGGATTTAAAGGAATAAATATAAAGGACACATGGACAAAAACTAGGGGGGTGTGGAATGGGAAGGAAGTGGGGAGGGATGGGTGGGTGGGCTGGAATGGGAGTAAAGGACAGAAAACTGTACCTGAACAACGATTAAAATAAAATAAAAAGATAAAGTATCTAGAGCCTGTATTAAAATATAGCAGGATCCAAAGATATCTTAGCTAGTACTACCACCATTGGGGTCGCTCCACAGGGTGTGATCTTTTAAATATTTATCTACAACTCCTCTTTCTCTTAAATGACACTCAGAGTTTTGACTTCTGCTCATTCTATCCTTTTGATATTTACTGAATAAGACCGCTAGGAATATTTATGTACAAATCTGCCCTGGCTGGTGTGACTCAGAGGTCTGAGCTCCACCTAAATATCACCCGTTCACATTGATTTCAATGTTTTTTTTTTTTTTTTAGAATTTGAAGTGTTTTTTTTTTTAAGATTTTATTTATTTATTTTTAGAGAGGGAAGGGAGGGAGAAAGAGAGAGAGAGAGAGAAACATCAATGTGCGGTTGCTGGGGGCCATGGCCTGCAACCCAGGCATGTGCCCTAATTGGGAAACGAACCTTTGATGCTTTGGTTTGCAGCCCGTGCTCAATCCACTGAGCTATGCCAGCCAGGGCAATTTCAATGTTTTTCTCTCCTTCTCTTTCTCCCTTTCCCTCTCTAAAAATGAATAAATAAAATCTTTAAAAAAGGTATGTACAAATCTTTGAGTTGACAGATACAGCTTTCATTTCTGTTAAAATACCTAGGAGTGGAATAGCTGAGTCACATAGATGCTGTCTGTTTAATTTTTAAGAAAATGCCAAATTAATTTGCAAAATGATTGTATCATTTACATTCCAATCATTACTGTATGAGAGTTCTAGGTGTTGAATATCTGCATCAATATTCCGTACTGTGAGTGCATTTAGTTTTAGGAATGTTGGTGGTTGTGTGGTAGTATCTGATGGCAATGATTAATGATGCTAACTATTTTTCATGTGTTTATTTTTCTTCAATTTATTATCTTGGGTGAAGATATTCATGTCTTTTATCCATTAAAACATTGGGTTGTCTTAGTATCAGTAATGCTGATTTTGTACATAAAATAGAAAGTATTATATTTTCCTCAACTTTCTGGAAGAGTATGTATAATTTTTCTACTTCTTCCTTAAATGCTTAAATGAATAATTTACCAGAAAGGCTATCTGGGCCTAGAGTTTCTTTTATGAGAATTTTTTTTAAACACTAAATTCACATGAATGACTAGATATAGGTCATCTTTCTAGATATATTTCTTCCTTAGTCAGAATTAGTATTTAGTGTCATTTAAAAAATTTAACCATTTTATTTCAGCTAGCAGGTTTATTGGCACATTTTTTTCACAACATTTCTATGTTATCTTTTAAATATTTGTAAAATTTGTAGTGATATTACTTTATCATTTTTGATATTTATAATTTGTGCCTTTTCTCATTTTTCCCAATTAGCCTGGCGAGAAGTTTATTAATTTTATATTAAATGTAAAGGGACTTATCTAAGAAATTGAAGAAGTTCAAAGACTATGAACAGTAAAATGACAATGAACTAACAACTATCAACAACTGAACCTTAAAAAAAAATGAAAAACTAAGAAAACAAAAACTAAGCAAACAACTAGAACAGGAACAGAATCAGAGGAATGGACATCACATGCAGAGTTTTCAGTGGCGAGGGGGAGGAGAGGAATTGGGGTGAAGGTATAGGGCATAAGTAGCATAATTGGTAGGTATAAAATAGATGGGGAGAGGTTAAAAATGGTATAGGAAACAGAGAATTCAAAGAACTTATATGTACAACCCATGGACATGAAACTAAGTGGGGGAATGCTGGAGGGTGGGGGTGCAGGGTGGAGAGGCAATAAAGGGGGGAAATTGGGAAAACTATAATAGCATAATCAATAAAATATACTTAAAATAAAACATTAAAAAGTTTATTAATTTTATTGATATTCTCAACGAATCAGCTTCTAACTTGACTAAATTTTCTCTATTAATTTTTGTTTTTTCTTTGTTTTATGGACTTACAATTACTATTTCTTTCTGCTTTGAGTTTTATATCCCTTCTTGCTGCAATCTTTTTAAAGGTAGAATATGAGATCACTGATTTGAGATTTTCTTTTTCTTTTTCAGTGTAGATATTTAATTTTACAAATTACCATCTAAGTGCCATTTTATCCCTGGGAAAAACTTTGATTATAATGTATAATACTTTTTTATAATTGCTAGATTTGTTTTGCTATTGTTTTACTAAGAATTTTTGCATCTATGTTTATAAGGAGTATTGACCTTTTCTTACAGTGTCTTTTATTTTAGCATTAGGCTAATGTTAGACTCAAAAGAAGTTGAGAAGTACTCCCTCCTCTTCTATTTTTGGGAAAACTGTGTGTGGAACTAGCATTATTCCTCCCATAAATGCTTGGCAGAATTCATGAAGCAAGCATCAGGGCATAATGCATACAGGAATATTTTTCACTCCATATTCAATTTCATGTTTGACATTGGTTTATTAATTTTATTTATTTCTTCTTAAGTGAGCTTTCCTCGATTGTGTCTTCCAAAGAATTTATTTGCATACAGTTGTGTATCATATTCTCTTATTACCCTTTAATGTCTGTAGGATTTGTAGCAAGCCGTCCCTTCTTTTATACCTGCAAACAGTAAATTTGTGTTCTCCCTTATTTCTTGGTCAGTCTGGATAGAGCTGTATCAGTGTTATCAATCTTTGCAAAGAGTCATTTTGGATTTCACTGAGTTTTTCTCCTGTTTACTATTTCATTGATTTTTTTTCTTGTACCTTTATTATTTCCTTTTTTCCTCTCTTGATTTGGGTTTAATTTGCCTTCCTTTCTCTATTTTATTTTTAAGGAGAAAGCTGAATTCATTGATTTGAGACCTGTCTTATTTTCTAACACAAACACCATTCTCTAAATTTCCCCACTAAGTCTGCTGGAGAGAGCTCCCTGGCCTCTCCCAGTGACAGCACACACACGCTTAGCTGAGTCAGCGCAGTGCAGGATTGCACTCAATCGGGCTTCTTGCCCTACCTCCAGGGGCACTTTGCTTCCTCTTTATTGTTCTCCCAGTAGCAATATACCTTTTCCTGGAGCTGGTGGTGGGAAGGATTGCTGCAGGTTTCTCTGCTCAGGGCTTTCATTGTGGGCAGATAGGTATTCCTGTTTCTGACTTGAGTGGAGCCTGCTCTTACTTCTCAGCTTCCCCTCAGCAGCAGTTTCCCTTCACTGAAAATAGCGAAAGTGTTGCCTTTTCACCCCAGGGGACACGCAGGTTTGGCTTTTAACCCTGCATTAGAGTCAGTAGATCTTTTCTTGAACCCTAGTGTGGAGGGTGATTCCTGTTTCTCTCTGCACAGCTGAAGGCTTTGGCTTCCTAAGAGAGCAGGTTCCAGAAGTGGGTTGCGTTTCAGGCTTGCCCTGAGAAGGGAGGACTTCCGAATATCTCTTGCTCTGCACCCGGGAGCACAGGGTTAGGGCTAGGGAAGAGTGATTTGAGAGAGTGTAGGCTCTGCTTTTGTCTAAGGCTCCTAGGGGTTCTAAGGTGTCATACTATTCCAATTATTGTGCATTTATGAAATTGTTATTTTTCTTTTTATTTCAGTAGGGTGGTGCAAACAAAAGTTAATTTTGGACTATAATAGAGAATAAAAAACATTTATTTGAGCAAAACAGAACTGAAACCCAGGAGGCACAGATAGCCACAGGCACAAGTAGCAACCTAAATTGTGTTCTTTGAGGGCAGAGAGGAGGCCACAATTCAGAGTAAAAGTTCCCACCCAGCTTCTCAATTAGGCCTGTGAATTTATGTAAATTAGGTATCCTAATTGTGCAATTCCGATTGATCGGTATAGATGCAAGGAAGAATACAAACTATACAGTTCTGATTAGATGGGGCAGGTCTCAGTCCTTGGTAGAAACACAAACCAGGGTTTCCCTGCAGTGGTCAACTCAGGATGCAAACATGCCCCAATACTGCAGGAAGCCCGGAGTTCTTCCTGTACAGAGTATGCTGGTGAAAGCCCTTTCAGCAAATGGCCGCTATACTCTTATGCATAAAGTTTGGGCCCTCCAGTTTATGAGCGGGAGTCTGCCTCAGCAGATTAATTTCTTCTTGGGGTTCACATTAAATGAATCTTTCTTCTCAGGTTCCACAGTGGCTGCTGCCTCCTCCTCCAGAGCTCTGTGAAAGGTAAAACAGTTTTTCCCGTATCTCCTCAGGGTTTATAACCCTTTGAATTTGGTTCATTTGGTTGCCTTTTGACCTCAGCCCTCATAATGGTTATGGTTTTTCTTACTGTTTGTGTTCGGTTAATATTCTCTTGTGTTTTTTATCTAAGCAGAAGCAGAATGATCTATTTGATGCATTGATTAGAAAAAAAGACTGAAAATCAATTTCTAAGTAGATATTTTAAGAAATTAGAAGAAAAACATAAATTTGATATGAAGTAGACAAAAGAATAAAGCAAGAAAAATAGTAAGATAGAAAAAATATGAATTGGGATAAACAATCAAGTCAAAAGTGGCACTGTTGAAATCACTATGAAAATGTATTAATCTTTGTCCAAAGAAAGAGAAAAAATGAAATTTATCAAACCTGAAATTAAAAAGGAAACAGTAGTACAGATTCTGCAGGAATTCAAAAAGGTAATGAAGCTGATATTCTGAACAAGTACCTGCTAATTAATTTGACAATATATTTTAAGTGGAAAATTTCTTTTAAAAGCAAAATTTGCAATCAATACAAGAGCTAATAGAAAATATAAATAATCTTATATCTAGCAAAGATTTTGGACCCATAATTAAATCCTTCACATACATATATCTCCCACTATAAAAAAATAGGTCTAGATGATTTACTTTTGAATTTATGAAAATTTTACAAATAACGTTAAAGAAAATAGAAAAATGGAAAAATTTTCTGCCTTGGTTTATTAATCTTGATAACAAAAACTGGACAGAAAAATTTTAAAACTCTATAACCCAGTGACTCATAAACAAGGTTGGGATGACTCAAAGCAAAATACTGTAAAAATAATCAAGCAATATATAAAAAATGAGTCTTTGGGAACAAACTGTGAGTGTTTCAGAAAATTTGAGGTTGGTTTAATATTTTAAAACTAGCCAGTATAATTTCCCACAGTAAAAAAATAAGGGAGAAAAGCATAATCTTTTTTAATAATAATAACATTTAGGAAGATATAACTTCTCTTTATGATAAAAAAAAAATTCATGCCCTGACCAGTGTGGCTCATTTGGCTGGGTGTCATTCTGTGAGATGAAAGATTGTCCGTTTGATTCCCTGTTAGGACACATACCTGGGTTGAGGGTTTGTCCCTGGTTTGTGGTGCATGTGAGAGGAACCAATCGATGTTTCTCTCTCACATTGATGTTTTTCTCCCTTTCTTTCTCTATCTTTGTTCTCTCTCTGAAAATAAATGAAATTAAAAAATATGTTTGTAAGCAAAGGGTAAGCTTTAAAGATATCTACAAAAATATAGTATGTAGCATATTAATTGGTTATAAATATTTAAATTTTCTTCAATGACTGAGAATAAGGCAAAGATGCCACACTTGCCATGTTTATTGTTCTATATGTCATAGCTGTGACAATGAAATAAGAAGAAAGATATTAAGCTTAAAATAGAAGAAATAAAACTATGGCATTATTCACATATAACATGATGTGTAAAATAGAAAAATTCTAAAAAGTATAAATATAAACTACTAGATTTAGACAGTAAATTTAGCAAGAAAATGAAATCAATTAAAAAACTGAAATAAAATGCGAAATTACAAATATGAAACAATAGCCTCAATACAGACAAATGTAGAAATAAATCAAAGTAAAGAATCAGTGGGCTATATAGTCTGTATGAATTGGAAAAACTCAATCATCAATTTCCCCAAAATTGCTGTATAGACCTCACAGGTAGATACACAGTAATTATGAAGTCCAATGCTCATTTTATTTATGTGCTTTATGCATTCACATATTTACTTATATTACATATATAAAGTTAGCAGAATATCTGGAGATATAATATAAAAGTGTCATATAATAAGGACAAAATACTTAAAATAAAAAAACTAAAATGATTTCACACAAATAAATAAATGAGATGAACAAAAATGTTTTTAAAAACCTTAAAAGAAACAAATACTGGAAAAAATATAAATGGATTATGCACATACCAAAACAGTGTCCAATTTCACATTTAATTAAAAATATATGCAATAAAATATTCAACAAAATCAATCAACAGATTAACCAAAATTTTATAATATCTAGTAGGTGTGTACATAGATACTCTCATAAAATAGTGGTAATAGTGTAAGATGGCAGAACTTTTTGAAAGTAATAGGACAGTATCTTTAATTATTTAAAATATATATACCTTTTGTTCTCCCTCTGACTCATGGACAGGGACAACAATGTGGCAGGACTGGGGGTGGGCTGGGTGGAGGAGAGTAAAGGGAGAAAAACTGGCACAACTGTGATAGAATAACAACCAAAAAATAAGAACACTGAGAAGTTACTCCAAGAAAATCACTCTCAAAAAAATGTAAAATATATGTACTCTTTACCTAGAAATTTTTAGTCAAAATATGTTATTCTAAAACCTAGAAACAATGTCTAATATGTGATGCTTGTATTTTTTGCCAGAAATTTTTGGTGGAGTAGGGCTCGAGACATTCATTTTTATTTACATTACCAAGCTAAAGTCAGTACTGTGCTAAGTTATGATATAGTAGAAGATTTCCCAGTAAAATTAGCAATAAATCAAGAATCCATTGGTTTCATCAAATTAGGTGCATACATGTGTGTGAATATGGAATGGTCTTTAGAACATGTTACTATATCTTAGTGTTGATACATGTTGATATATACTTTGTGGTGAAAAAGTTAAGAAAACTTCCTTTTGAAAATTTACATTTTAGTGGTGAGCCAAGAAACAAGTCATTTACTAATATTTATTTCACGATTAGAAATTTGAGGAAATTAAGGAAGATATACAATGGCTTCTATGAGAAACGAGCTGAGTAGTGAAACACAAAAGAATGTCAATAATATTTAAGTTTATGTTCATTCAACAAATGTTGACTGAGTCCTTCCTCTGACAGGCACAGGTTGTGCTGTGTCACTGAGTACAAAAGACAAGGCTGCTCTCCTCATGGGTCTTCCACGACCTGAAGTGTCATTATGATGAGCGTTCCCCTTTCTCCACGTCCTTGCCAGTACTTGTTTGTTGATTTATTGATGATCGCCATTCCAGCAGGTGTGAAGCAGTATATAGTTGTGGTTTTGACTTGCATTTCTCTAACGATTAGTGATGTTGAACAGATTTCATGTGTCTACTGGTCATCTGGATGTCCTCCTTGGAAGGCACCTATTAGGGGCTTCTGCCCACTTTTTAACTCTGTTGTTTGTTTTTCTGGGGTTAAGTTGTCTAAGTTCTTTATAAGTTTTGAATCATGTCCATTATTTTTAAAAATATGTTTTCTGCCACCTTTTATGTCTCTTCTGCTTCTTGGACTCAAATAATTAACACCTTGTTTCTTTAGCTAATATTCCATAGATCATGCAGGCTGTTTAACTTTTTTCTTTTCTCTTTGTTCTCCTTTGAATGAATTGCAAAGGTACTGTCTTCTAATTTAAAGATTCTTTTTTCTGCTTGATTCATTCCTCTGTTGATTTTCTCTATTGCATTTTTTTCCATTTAGTCCTTGTATTCGTAAGCTCCAGAATTTCTCTTTAGCTCTTTGTTAAATGTCTTATTTTTCTTAAACTCATTTTTTTAAATAATTTTGTGTGATTTTGTTGAATTGTCTTTCTGTTTGTTTTTGTTTGTGTGTGTGTGTGGCTCATTAAGCTTCCTTAAAATAGCTATTTTGAATTGTTTACAGGGCAAGTTGCAGGTATCCATGTCTTTGGGGTTAGTTAATGAGAGACTGTTGTGTTTATCCTTTCTCGCATTATATTTTCTTGATATTTCATATTTTCCTTGAGGTCATATGTTTATCTTCACTTTTAAAGTAGCAATTAGTTTCTCCAGTTTTTGCAAAGGGACTCCAGAACAAAGTACCTACTTTCAGCCCTCTTAGTGATCCTCCATCATTCTCAGACCTCTATGGGTATATCTGTTCCATGTTTTTTGCTCCCTCATATGACAGAATTTTTAAGACAGTATGCCTTTTTATTGACCCTGCAATGTATCATGCCAGTTGCTGACGGTGTCCCTTTTGCTTTGCCAAGGGTAGTGTTAAAACCCAAGTTTGTGGTCTCTTCCTGTCCTGCAGATTTGGGGCAACTTTTTGCATGTACTCACTAGGTGGCTAGCAAAGCTCAGTGCCACTGCCACTGAAAGTAGAATCAGGGAGCTGACCACGGTTTGCGGGTATATGAGTTAGGTGCATGGAGTGCTGGTGGTGCTTGTGGACTAACAGGGGAAATCTGCAGGCAACGTGTCCCTGATGCTTGTTGGTGGGCTCTTTTCATGTAATCTGTGACACAGCAGGATCCACTTCTCTTTAAGGCTCTCTGAGGGTCATGCCTGCTGCTCTCTCAGAGTCTTCTCACCCTGCAGTCATGCAGCTTATGACTCAGTCCTCTGGATGGGTGAGAGAGAAATAAGCCTCTTTAGCGGCTTCCTGCACAGCTGGGAAGATCGGCACTAACTCATATGCTCTCACTTTATCCTGCAAAAGAAATTATGTGCAAGAATATCTCTTTTAGCATTGTGCTCTGCTGACTTGGGAGAGGGGTGATGCAAGCAAAGTAAAACTTTTCTTTTTAATTTCTTTAATGCTTCTGGACTCTTTTTTCCCCCTCCAGTGGTGTGCTGGAACTGCACTGCTAGAGGCATGGACTTCCACAGAAGCTCTCTCATTTGTGGGTGATTGTGGTCAGGTTGGCTAGAGCCAGGACCAAGTTCTATACTCACTACCCAATGCATAGTCCCTTGGGTCCCTTGGCATACGGTGCTGGACCCTACATATTCCACAAAGACACTGTTGTCCATGGATGGATGCCAGTTCATTGTTATTGAGGCAGAATATGAGCAAGGGATGTCTTATTTACCCACATTGCTGATGTTACCTCTGGAGCCAGTTTCTAGTTAACTAAATGTTTACTGAATATTTATTTTATCTCCTCCAGGTTGACATTCTGTGATGGGGTGGAGATTAAGTGTCATAGAGGCTACAGTTTGCAAAGCTGTAACAAAATCAGAGAATATTTATTCTTAACACCATTACAAGATAGAAATATAACCCCAGAAGGGCTATTTGTAAATGTCCCGTATGTCAGTTTTGCTTCATATGTGGAGAATTGGTTCCATATGAATGAAAATATTTCAATCAGTCCAAGTCAAAAGCGAAGTATCTCAGTGTCCTTTCTTCTTATGTGTTCAGAGAAAGACACAAACCACAAAATGGGTGACATAGGCCATTAATAAGAGAGTTTTAAAAAGTTAATTCTTAATGTAGTAAAACATGCCCATACCAATCAGTTAACTGATATCACAAACAATGATAAAATCTATATTTGTACATACATCTCCTTATGATTGCTGAGCAAGGGGATTTCTAACATATATGATACTGGTGGAATGCTAGCATGAAGGACATGAGCATGTTCAGCTTGCTAGGTGTCACCAAATTTCTCTCAAAGCTGTACACATTTACACTCTAACAATACAGGAGTTGCTGTTTTCTTACATCTTTGCATGTTTGGTATTACCTGGCCTTTCTATTCTTGCTAATTTGAAGATATGAATGCTAACTCACTACTGTAATTTACATTTCTTGACTATACATGAGATCGAACATCTCCTGTATTTTATTGGCTATTTTGGGCATTTCTCATACCCTTAGATCATTTTTTCTGTCAGAGTATTTGCCTTTTTATTACTGCTGTATAATAATTTTTATGAATTAAACTTCTGTAAAAATTATATTAACTGTGTTTTAAGACATATGAAGTTTGGGAAATATCTTTATGGAGAAGATATCCAATTTTATTGCAACAGACACTGTTGGTTGATTACCTGATATCTACCATTGTCTTGTAAGGTCGGTGATGGAATATACTCATATAATAGTTGCCTTTTCATTATTCATTCTTAGAAAACCTGATTTAAATGGAGGTGGAAATGCATTCCTATAAAAGGCTGCACTTCTTGTCTCTCCTGGTAGTATAGGCAGTCGTGTGACACAGTGTTCCCCAATGGGGTACAAGTAGGAAATGCTGTGTAGAATTCTGACAAATCTTTTTAGGAGAAGTTAGACTTAACTGGAATCTATATTTCAGTCTCACCCTACTCACACTTTCTGCCTGGAACACGATCTCAATCATGACCACTTGGGTAAAAGACACACTATAAGAACAGAGAAAAAAATACAAGGAACTGAGGTTCTAAAGGTGTCGTGGAGGGGCTGCATTTATTTTACACTGTCACTTCAAAATGTCTTACTACAGGAAACAAAGTAGTCGTGATGTCCTAACACTGCATGCCCTAATATTGATGTTACATGTAGCCTAAGACAATTCCTTACAGGAAGAGTTACAAGAACCTCAATTTTGTTTCGGCCAAAAAGAAAAAAAACACCTGAAATCGTACTACCTTTTTGCACCAGACACAAGAATAAACTCATAATGGATTAAAGACTTAAGGAATACAATCTCAGACATTTCTCATAGCAATATTTGTTTCTTATATATTCCCCTGGGCAAGACAAACAAAATAAAGACAAATAAAAACAGCTAAGGTTTGGAAGCAGCCCAAGTGTCCATCAATAGATAAGTGAATAAAAAAGCTCTGGCACATTTACACAGTGGAATAGTACTTGGCCATACAGAAGAAGGAAACCTTACCTTTGGGAAACACATGGATGGACCTGGAGAATATTATGCTAAGTGAAATAAGCTAATCAGAGAAGAACAAATACCATATGATTTCACTTACGTGTGGAATCTAAAGAACAAAATAATGAATGAAACAGAAACAGACTCGTAGATACAGAAAACAGAGTATAGCTGTGGGAGGGGGTGGGGGCTGGGTGAAAAAGGTGAAGGGATTAAGGAAAAAATAGCAACTTGCAGACACAGACAACAGTATGGTGATTATCAGAGAGAAAGGGGGTGAGGGGAGGTGGAAGAGGACAAAGCAGGGAGAAATAGTGGCTAAAAGCCACTATTTAGTTTAGGGAGTGAAGACAGTGCGGTATGTAGGTGACATATTATAGAGCTGGACACTTGAAACCTACATGGTTTTATTAACCCATGTCAGCCCCCAATAAATTCATTAAAAAGAAAAAAGAAATAAAATAATGGACACAGAATAAATGTGTAGGTATCTGAAGTCACTATGCAAGGTTAGTCATTTGAAGATTATATTAATTATATATATTTATTATTGTCCTTACTCTTTATGAGAGTATTTGTACAGAGTGAAATGTGAACATCAGCAAAGTAATCATGTAATTTTTCCCCATTCCCATGTTTTGAATGTGAATAAGGTTTTACCCATCTTCCTGACTTCTTTGTCAGTGAAATAACAGAAAGGGAAGAATCTGGAGACAAAGTATGCTTTTTTCCCTCTCTTCAGTTCCAGGATATCTTTCTTTTTCTTGCATCGGGCAGTTGTTATCAGACACTGGTCCCTTCTTGGTACCAGTAGTGGTACCAAGTCCACTTCTGGTACCACTAGTCCCTTCTTGAAACATCATTTAAATTTTAGTGCCACTTTTGAATTTTCCATGCATCTTTAACTCAAGGAAATGTGGGGACTGTAAATTTCCATGATGTGAGGTTTTCCTTTTATATGATTAATACTTTTGGCAGGAAGGATGGAATAAAAAGTATTGTGCATGTTAGAATTTTATAGTCACTCAGCGTACCCTTGGGGAGGGGGTGGAAGTTGCAATGAAGCTCAGATTTCTGCTCTCTTTATATATATATGTATCACTTTTAAAGAAAGTTCAATAGGTCCAGGGAAGAGATTACTGATTCTGTTTGGTCCTGCTGGTGTGTACCTGCTGAGATGGGGTACAGGGTCACACATCTATCCTTACCATGCTCCAGGGAGGAAGCCTGCTGTGGCTACAGTGTGTGTTCTTGCTAAGTATATATCATAATGTACCTCTGTTGATATTGTTAAACTCCTACCATAAAAATGTTGCATATAAACAATACAGCTAAATTAATGTATCCATAGGAACATTAGCATTAAAAGTTGCTTAATGTGACATTAACCTAAGAGGTAGTATTTTTTTGGCTCAGACACAAACATATATTGTACATACATGTATAAGTTTAAGTATTTGTAAAGTCATAACAAACTTCATTGAGAACATAAAATTCTATGCTGTCAGTTGCATTGGCCAGCCCTTCCTTGGTTTCCCTATTAAGAACAATGTAACTGAAATTCTCATAGCCTTCTGGAAGCTTGCAGGGATGTCTTGATTCCTACATAGAGATTCAGTTTCTTTGAAGGGAAAACAAGAAAAAAATTAGTTGTATGCTGCCTGTGTATGCTGCCTAACAGATTTAGATGGTGCATTGTAAATTCTGTTGACTTGACTCTGACTTAAGATTGTCTATTTACAGTGGTTTTATTGAATTATTGTCCCTAATATGGGTAAATGAAAGCTGTGATGTTATTTTTTTAATGGAATCACTATGTAACATAAAGCATGATATTGACCTTAGCAAATATTTCTGGCTCTAGATTCGCAGGTCAATATATTCTAACATAACTGCAGAAGCTTTAAGGAACTGTGATGCCAATCATTGGTATATAAATAGTGATATTCATTTTTATATATTTCTATGTCTGAAGGGAAATATTAAAATCATAAGTCAAAATTATCAATACAATAATGGAATGAATTAGTGTTATTTACATGTTCTGTGACTTGTTCATAATGCCAATATTTAAGCCATATTTTTTTTTAAAAGGCCACTATTTAGAATTGCCATAGTCAGAACTAAATCTTGCTTAGATGATGGGTTTTTCCCTCCCTGGCATATAAGCCATTTATTTCTAAAATGAAGTTATTTTATTCCTTGTCACCACACAGCCATTAAAATTGCAGACAGGCAGAAGTTAGCATGGCTGATGCGCAGACCCACAGCAGCACTCCGTCACAGGTTTTCAAAGCAGTTCAGAGTCCAGTTTCCATCTGTGTTTGGTGAAGGGTGCATAAACCTTGAGGCCATCTGAAAACTCAGCTTCATTTCTAACACTTGGAATAACAAAGGTGTTATTTTTCAAAGCTGTGTTCTCCCCTCCTGGCGTGGCTGTGCAGATACAGTTCAGGGAAGGTGGGAAAGTTCATAGCAAGTAATCTGCTTCTAGACTTTTCAGAGTTCCTTTGAGGGTGTCACAATGGTGGCATCCTGAATATGGGTTATTGCCAACAGAGGCTCAAAGTTAATGAACCTTATAGACAAATCCTTCCTGGTTTTATGAGTAAAATGTCTGCATAGAGCCAGCATCTCCTTTCAGGCTAGGGTTGCTATTTAATCAGGAGAAAGTAGAGGGTGCTCTCTGCCCATTTTATACTGAGGATACGGCATAAACATCAAAATTCCATTTATTTCAGCTGCACTTCTAAAACTAACACAACCCACTGATAGAGAAGGGATGGTCGAATATCTGTCTTTGGTTTACTACAAGTGTATATTTCAATAGAATATATGTTTTATTCTGCTTATTTAAAAATATCTCATGTATTAAGTGTCTGGAACACTTTTGATATATTGTCTTTGTGAAGACTACCTGACATAAAATACATAAACACACAATTAGTGGGATAATAATGGAAATGTAGATATGTGCTCTTTGCTATCTTTTTGTGATACATTTCTATCATTCTGCCTAAAATGGAAAAATCAAAAACAATATGAGCAGTTTACTAAGAAATGGTCTTTAATTTTTTGAGTTAAGCAGTTATTCTGATATCTCAAAACTGACAAAAATATATTCTAAATTCCTTGTAGCTAATTCAAAGACATTCCAAATTATTCTTTTATATACTCTAAATTATAATAACTGTGTGGGTAGTTTTATGTGAAAATGTTATCTGAAAAATATGTTTCATAAAATTTCTTACCAATACATCATGACAAAATACATCAGGCAAAATTTTATTTTAAAGGGTTGACAAAAATACACTTTATTGTGATAAAGATGAAGTTTAGTGATTGAGGTATTAGAACTTTTATATAAAGATTATGTCCTTGTTATATCAAGATTTTCTTACTTTTAAAAACCTCCATAAAAAACACTTAGTAAATAAAGACAATGTTTTTATAAACATAAAATAAATAACGAAAATCCTTAGAAAGTAAAAAATGTGCTTCTGGTATCCCCATGAAAAGAAATTTTGATATGACAAAGCATTCTGTCAGAAGTTAAAGAAGAAATCTCTCATTGTAACATTTTAAGTTAATTAGGGCAGATAAAAACAAATGTATTAGAATAAAACAGTCAGCTTCTTTTGGGGGATGGTAGAATAGAGGGGCATTCAGCAAGGCTGTCTGGCTCCCTGTCAACTTCCAGTTGCATCCTCACGTGCCCCGAAGGCAGGGCAGAAGCAGAGTAGTCCCCCAGGGGGGATAATGGCACAGAGCAAGATTGCTGTGCCCAGAGAACCAATGTGAAAGAGGACCCGTTGCACATCACTTCTGTTTTTGCACGTGAAACTGCCTTTCCTGTCTTACCGATCCTTCACTATCAATGCCTGTACAAAGAATACCAAACTAAAGTGGAAAGCTAGGGTATAAGAGGAGGTCATAAACAGATTATAAATAAAAAGTTGGCCATAATAAAATAATGCAAGATAAAGTACCAAGGAGCTGTTGGGATAGTGAGTATATAATCACCTTCTATTGCAGACACATGCCTTCCCTCTTAGCACTTGCAGTTTAGTGAAGATGGACAGCATTTTAAAAACAATAGTGTTGAGTATAGTAATAATAGAAATAGTAAGAGTACTTACAGCAAGGGCACTAATGTAAAGACATCTGGGCAATGTAATTATAGAAAATGGATCGTCATTTAAGATTCCAGTTTTTGAAGCTCAGTTCATGCTAGCTAGACCAGTTGACTTGAATGTATCATGGTTTTTCTACCTGCTGGATGTTTTATCCCACATCTCTGGGGCCTATTTCTTAAAATTATAATCTCTACCCATAAACTATTCTTTTGTAACCTTTCTAATAGTAAATGCATAAAGGCAGTCGAGAACATACTTTATTAACCCTCTAGGTTGCTTAAATTTATAACCTCTTATGAATTGTGACCTTGATAAGGGTATAGGTTGTTGCTTATATATTGTTTTTTCCTCTGTACATGTAGTTCCTGGCAAGTAACTATATTAAAAATTAAAAATTATCAACTAAAAATTATGACTATATTCATGAATGAGTCAATAAATCAATTAACATTGGAATATCAGAGATGAAATTTTCATTAGCTTAACTTCAAAAACATTCAGAAAAGTAAAGTGATGCAAGGACAGTGAAACAAAATGACATCTAAGGTCACAGAGGGAGGTTTTGAAAAGTGATTCATGGAAATTAAAGCCTAAAGCCCAGAACTAACTGAAGTTCAGGGTAGTAGGCATGCGTAAATTTCCATGGAATGATGCTTTGACCCGAGGACACTGGACATGAGAAAGATCATTTGGGTGTTATATTTGATCTTTAGCCCCTTCTATCATGTAATGCAGACCATTTACTGTCAAGCCCATTCAGAAGTACAGCCAGTTGATTTTCTTTCATTGATGCAATTTCTTGTAGCTCTGGTTCTCAACACTTGAGCGTTTACAAATAGTGAGGGTATTTTATTTATCTCAATGGCTAGAGTATGCTACTGGAATTTGATTAAGGAGAATCAGGAATGACCCAGTTCCTGGGGTAGTCCAGCCCTTGTAAGTATCATAGCACCAAAATTGCCAGAAAAGTTTCTCTAGAGAAATATACTTTTTAAAGTCTTTACCACTTTACTAGAAGAGTTCAATAATTTTATATGGGTTACTATATTTTTTCTTTATAATGCACATTTAATGCCTCAAGTCTATACACATTACTCCCACATTAATCTACAGTATATTTTCCTAAAGCTTGATTTTTATGCTTATGAGTTAGTTTTTTTCTAGTTGCAAATATATGGCATTTCATAATAGAAATGTACAAGTAACAGAATTAAAAGCAAGTGTAATTTCTCCTCCAGAGATTCACGCCATTAATATTTTGATGTTTATCTTTTCAAGCATGTATGTCTGTGTATGTACTTTTAAAATGTTATCAAATTATATATATTGCTTATAATATGTTTTTGTTAACTACAAAATAAATCAAGACTATTTTTTCAAACCCTAAGATAGCTTTAATGAAATTATTTTAGATGACTGCATAGCACTTCATCATGTAAACATACGTATTTTATGTCATAAATCATGTTGAGTACATCATTGTATTTGCCTCATGTTATATTCAAAGAGTAAATTCTAGAAGTAAAATTTGTCATGCTTCACAATGAGTTAATGGCAATTCATTATTTGCTTTCTTATTCAAATTCAAATAATTTGTGCTATTTGAAATAATTCAAATTATTTGCTTTCTTATGTGCTTTTGTACAAATTAAATCCCTGATAACTTCAAATAGCACATCTGATGTCAGTAATGAACTATGGCCAAAGCAAAATGATGAACTAATGATAGAGAGACTGAGAAAGAGGGAAGGAAGGAAGACAGAAACAGAGCAAGGGATGGAAGGATGGGGATGGAAAAGGGAGGGGAGGGACAAAAGGAAGGGCAGAGAGAGAGGAGACTGAGAGAGCAAGAGAGTGAGAGAAAGAACAACTTTTTAAGTTTTTTCCTTTGTTAGAGACCAATTGAATGAAAATTGTTCTGTTTTATTTCTACTTTTCCCCATAATCTCTGATTTTTAGTATGTAGACATTTACTCATTAACTCAAGTGAAAAGAGAGTGGTGTTCAAAAGATGTAGAGAAATACCATGACTGATTGAAAACGAGAGATGAAGTGAAGTTACTGGTTCAGTCTAAAGATCTCCAGGTCCCCTCGTCTTTTCTTCTGCATAGGAATTCAACTCAACACAGATTGAGGAATCTGATAAAGATCAGTGACAGAAGCAGAGTTAGATTGAAGGTCTCCTGGTTTCATGAGCCAGGTTCCTCTCCCTCTCAGTATATTATTGGCTTTTTGACTCATTACTTATAAAGATAAATTCTTGGTGAGCAGCCACTATCTCTCTTATTGTCAGGGATCAAGACATTAAAGACATACAAATGATTGCTTCATGGATAAATACATGCATAAATAAATAGGTGAATATCTTATGTGAGAATGAGAGGAAGCATTTAGAAACCAAATGTGCAAGTCCAATCCAAGACTGATGCCATATTGGGCTATCACATTTAATCACATGCTTATAAGAGTAATTGGGTTATTTAATTTTTAGAAAATACCTGTTTTAGAAAATGACTGAATGTCAACTCTTTCAATAATGATAGAAAAAGTAAACTTTTATGCATCATGATTCCAGATAGTCTAGGCAATAAATCCTACTAATACTAAAATCTTGCATATCTCCAGATAGAAAATGAATGAGTCTTCTAAGGATATACAGTACTGTGCAGTGGAATAAAATCACTGGACTGGAAATCAAGAGTTTGGTGCCAATCCCATATCTGCCACTCAATTACTGTGTGGCACAGAGTAATTTTCTCATTTTTTCTGGATTTAAATTTCCTTAGTACTTAAATAAACAGCTTAGATATGATTATTCTAATTTTAAATATTCCCTGAATATAATAATTGGAAATGATAACACATGAACAATTAGATTCCCCACTTCCCCTCCTTGAGAACTTTATCACCTGATGCTCTTCAAAAATTGTCTCTACAAAGAGAGACTGAATCTCTGCTAATTAAATAGTCCAGATTTCTAGAATCATCTTTCATAGAAGCAACAAAGGGACTATCAAAACACCCAACACTTTGTTCACCTATTAATGGTGGTCTCTGTGACAGAGGCAAATAATACCCATTAGATATCCATGTGCTGTCCCACATCATCCAACATCATTGTAATTATAATGAACATGTGATTGTATTTGGAAAACAGGAAGGTGAGTGAAGTGATGAGTTACTTCTGACCTGTACCTGTTAGGGGCTGTTTCTCCTTGATTTTTCTTTTTCCTGCCAAACAAACTTAGAAGACCACATACTGGGATAGCAAATTTCAGATTACCATTGGAGTTAGTCTGGATATCTATATCCTGAGAGGGAGGGTATTTCCTATTTACCCGGAATGGACTTTGTATGAGTGAGAAATAATTTTAGCTCTGCTAAGCAACTGAAAAGAGTGTATTTTTCCATAGTACAAGTTAGTTCATCTTCACTCATATCACTTCTATATTATGGCTTTTCTATCACACCACCCTTTAGGTAAACTGACATAAATTTAGCAAGGATATAAAATGTATGTAGTTAGAGCAGTATTAAAAATGGTAACTATTTTGTATAGTTTCTTAGTTATTTTAGGGTTCTCTTGTTAATCTTTCATTTAGGCCAAACTGACCAAAGTTTCTGTAAGTTTTCCTTAACTGGAGACAATGAGTTTCTTAATTGCTTACTAATTATCCTGAACACTCATGAAGTTGCCATTGATCTATGGAACAGGACTTGACATAATGCCTTTGTAAAGAAGGAAAACTCTACTTAAACATAAACTTTCCAAATGATTTTCTTTTCAAAATAATATACCAACTGTTTGTCATGAATGACATACATACTAATTTATGAAAAATATTTTACATGAAAAACATTTGTAAGTGAGCACTTAAATTTCAACTAAATATTTAATATTTATACTTTATAAAATTGAAAATAGCCTTATGAGATCATTCCCATTATATCATTATATTCTGGGGAGATTATATGTATGATCTTTACCTGAGTGGAAGTGTTTTGAAATTCATCTCTTCATCTTCTTTCATTTTGTCCCTGTACAGCCTTGTTCTCTCTCTTCCTTTATTGGAGAATAAAAGTCTCATTTACAGTCTATCTGGCTAGAAGCCTTTGCATCATCTAAATTCATTTCTTTCCTCATCTCCTAGATAAAATTCATCCTGAAGTTCTGTTGATTCTACTTCATAATCTCTCTACTAAGTATTTTAGTTATACCTATTAATATCTCCTACTTGGATTGTAGAAATAGGGCATCTTGTTTCTCCTACTGGATCCATCCTGCATAATTCTGCCAGAATACTCACATTATCATGCCTTTCCTCTGCTTGAAATCCTCCCAGATGTCACTGCCTTTTGGATGGATGCTATTCACTCCTTGTTTGGCAAAAGTCCTCCTGTTCTGTGAAGATATTGCTCACTATATCTCTGCTAGGTTACCACAAACTCCTTTTGACATTATAGATTCCTTGTTTGTCTAGACTCCCAAGGTGCATTTCCCACACCTCCATTATATCACTTAAGTTTTTAAAATTAACTTTTATAGTCTCCTTTATTTTTTCATTATGACTTCTAGAGAGCAGGGTATTTTTATCTTTTCACCCCCTAGGACTAATCAATAATAAACCTTCAAAAATGAAATAAAATATTGTATTCTGTTACACATGCTTTTAACAAGCAATTGTTGTTCTAACAGGATCCTGACAACTGGAAATCTCAGTTGAGGGAGCAGAGATTTACTTTAGGGAGTAGGTACATTAATGTAATTTTGGCTGGAAATTGTGGCAAAAAGGATTCTGAAATGTCTGTTGGAATTTAGAAATGCAATAGTTATTGTTAGGATATTATTTAGATCATGTCCAGTGATACAAAAGCCACATGGAATTCAGAACTCAGCCCATATATTTTATATAAGAATATATTGTCTATTGCAAAAAAAATGACTTTATATTAGCCTTTGGGGCAGGTACAGAAAATCCTGAAACCATAAATTTTTTTTGACAACAATATAAGGGTATAGATGGAATGCAGAGAGATTCTGGCAAAAAAAGTACTAGAAACACCAAGCAGCCATGATTACTTGTGTGAACTAATCTAAAATGGGGCATAAAATAGCAAAAGCTCCATGAATATAAGACAGTGCTAAAGTTCTTTCTGAGATAGGACAAACTTGGAGGGGACAATGTAATTTGTATTCAAATTTCATCATTTATAGTAGTAGTACATCTCTGGAGGATTTAGGTATTAGGACTTCAGCCTAACTGAGGATCACTATAATCAAAAACCTTTGAAAATCCCTAATAAAGATGCCACCTTGGGGCTCAACAATCTATCAGGATTTCCAAACTAGCTAAAATTCCCACATTAGGATATATTGCTGTTTTTTCATTTGACACTGGATAAAGACTTCAGTCTTCAGTAGCAGGCATTTTGTATGGAACAAGAGCTGACTTATGCCTTCAATTTTACACTCACAAAGGTATACACACTCAGTAGAATTGTGGGCTGAATTTCTTTCACTACTTAAATAGTTTTTCTTTTTTTCTTTAAGTAAAATATGCATTTCATGATATTCATAACATAAAATGTAATGACTTTATTATTTGTGTGCATACTATAATCTCTTTGCTGATATGGCAGGGGCCATGATGTCAAACTCTTCTTGTGAAATGCATTCTGCATGTGAACATGAGCTTTTGATTTCAAACATTCTTGGTAATGAGGGAGCAGAGCATGGATTTGTCCTCTACTTCAAGCCAAGAGCAATCTGAGAACACTAGTTCAATAACATCATCTTGGACTACAAGAAGGATACTTTCTAATTATTTAAATATTTGTAATGAGTACTTTTTTGCTACCTGGAAATCACAAATTTTCTAAATCAAATCATTCCATGGCATTCAATTAAAAAAGAGATAAATCTGCTATTTCAAAGGAAAACACAGTTGACATTTAATAGTGATCTTGTTTTAATATGATCCATGCTTGATGCCAACGTACTGCCTTCTTTTCTCTAATTCAATTTTAATTCACATTCAAGAAACTTTTACATAATACCACCTTCAATAAATTATTTGATTCTTTTTATCTACACTGAACAATTATTTTTGTTCTTTTAATAATGTTTTGTTCTTTTAATAATAACTCACTAGAAGAGAAGTAGAAGGTAAATAATGGAGTCAGTATTATTCTAATACTTTATTATTTTAAAGCATAAATATATTCCTAACTTATTGAATTGAAGCAGAAACCATAGGTGGAAAGCTATGTAATACATTAATAAGATATAATATGATTAATATTAGTAAAACTTTTCTTTAAAATATTAATTATTTGAATTCAGTGTATTCTTTGTTGACAATACGTTGATAACATGACTGATGAAGTTTAAAAAAATTTTATATAAACAAATCAAATAATCCTTGAGAATGGATGGCACTTATGAAACAATCAGAAAGAGGTAAGTGATTATTAGTTCTAGCCCAATCTTAATGGTTACTTAAAAGACCTAAAGCCTATTTCCACTCCTGAGATATGAGGTTGTTTAAGTCACAATGTGACAGAAGAAATGACCGTGATTTAGCCTGTGTACAGTTTTTGACAGGATCTTTCAAAAGCAAAAGTATTTCTAAAATTTTTTAAAAATTATAATGTTAGGAACTCTGTGAAATCAAAAGCATTTTGGAGAAATTTAGGGTGGAAATGTAGTTAGTTTTAGATGGGTTACTCAGTGAAGATAGATGAAGTGACAACAGGTAGTAGTTAATGCAAATGTGTAATTACATACATTTGCTGCTTGAGGTCATAAATCCTAAGCAGATTTTCGAGTTTTGTCATGGATTCTTCTGCTCACCCTCATTACCTACACAATTAATCTCTGCTTGAGGTAAAGAAGAAGAGGGCAAGGGATGAGTGGGGGAGTGAAAAAGAAGAAGTGGAGGGGGAGTTCCATAGTACATTCACTCATCTCTACATGATTTCAGTGAAAATCCTATGTGTCTAACCAAGTAAAGACATTTATTGATAATTTTATTTAGTTGGAACTTATCTAGTCTTACAAAAGTAACAAATGACTTAAAATGACTCTTGTAAAGATTATAACACAATAAAACAAACACGAGCAATGAAGAAAATGGCAGGGACATAGTGCTTTCCCTCCTTGTCAGTTTCTCAGCTACAAAGCTTGCTGAAACAATGGCAATGACAAAAAGTGAGCAAAACATACAATTATTAAGACTTAAATATGGATTTATATTCACTATCATAAACACTGAATCTCATCTCTTGTATATATACTTTTTTCTTGTGTATATACTTTTTTCTTGTGTATATTTTATGCTGTACATATAGTGCAATGATTGGTGTAGAACTTTCATTTGTGACTGCTATTACTACCAAAGAAATAAACTAAATTGAAAATCTGATATTGAAAGATATCCACAAATATTAAATAATATTTTTGAAAAACATGAACCATATTAATTAAGCTGCTCATACGAAAATATATAGTTAGAACTGGAGAGTATTATGCTAAGTGAAATAAGCCAGGTGATGAAAGACAAATACCATATCATCTCACCTATAAGAGGAACCTAATAAACAAACAAACAAATGACCAAGATAGAGTCAGAGGCATGGAAACAAGGAACAGACTGACAGAGACCAGAGGAAATGAAGCAGGGGGATAAGGAAGAAAAGAGTGGAAGGGTCTAGTTAAAGACCAAGTACAAATGACCATGGACATGGACAACAGGGTGGGGATTGACTGTGGGAGTATTGGGAAACAGGTGGGTGTGGGAGCAACAGGGGAAAATTGAGACAACTGTAATAGAACAACAACATAAAACTAAAAAAAGAGAAAATGTATAGTTAGAATTCATATAATTTTCATTTTAAAAGTTTTGTTTTGTTAGCTATGAAATGGAAATAAAATAATATATTAATAATAGAATATATAAAAGTAATTAATTCATAATAAATAATATATAATTATTTAGTTTTAGATCACCTTAAACTTTCTGTATATTTTTATAAGGTGTATAATATATTCATAAAGTAATGTTATATAATGCATAGATAAATAAAGTGTGTATATTGGGATGGTGCTCAAAGACTTGATTGCTAAGGATTCAAATATGTTTGAAGGTTTTTAAAAAATATATAAAGATAAATATAATTTATAGGTCTCTTGGTAGAAGAAACAAAAATGATGGCATGCATATGTAACAATGTCAAGGTAAATGGTGAAGCCAGAATTTAGATTCAGGTCTCTGAATTCTTAGCGTAGCCTCTTAGTCATCTAATATACAACATCACCTAAAGTCCAAGCTTTTAGAATGACTAATTTATTTCTTATGACACCAGAAACTATACTCAGATGTCTAGCCACATGGAAATTTAGTGTCATGCATTCACTTCTGGACTTGAACATGCCATTATTTGCACCCAAAACAATTGTCATGCTGCAGCTTTCATCCCCTTATCTTCTGGGTAATTATACATTATGCAGAATTCACATTCCTATCACTTTTTCATGTATCAACCTAAATGTCACTTTCTGCAAGCAACCTTAAACTTGTTTCCCTCTCACAGCCTACAAAAACACACCCTCCTAGCTGAGATTGAGTGCAACTTCTGTAATCCTTAGATCTGGTTACTGTCCATATCATATAGAGAGTACTTAACTGCATGGTGAACATCCATTTTTTTAAGCTCCATTCACAGTGCTTTAGAATTGTGTATCTTTTTCATTATTCCATTCTTGTGACATAGTGCAGTGCTGGGTCTTTAGTGTATCTTCAATAAATGCATATTGAATGAAAAGACAGGATATAGTAAGAGACTGTTCTACTAGATTTCTACATGACCACTAGACCCTCACCACCCCGACTACTTTGGATTAACCGAACGTGCATTAACTGTATGCAAATAGCCCGCTGCAGATGTACCACTGAAAGCAAAGACTGACTATGACTGACTAGTAAGTAAAAAGGACACTGTTACTGGTATAAGACCTTTGTACCCAAATGTGATTTCCTCTTGCTCCAGATTAGACAGAAAACAGTGCTAGTAAATAGTAGAACTTGGAAGAAATAGAAACTAGCCAGAGGAAATGTAATGTTTAGGCACCTTTTCTCTCATCCCTTCCAAGCCAGACAAGTATAATAAGAAATAGGGGCTTTGGAAGCATAAAGGTCAGGTGCTCTGTTTTCAACTTATAAGAGCATCCTCAGCATTACATCCTAGAGGAGGTGGCAGAGCACCAAAAGTGGTCCAGTCATGTTTCTGTGTTTCCTATGAATCTGGAAGAGGTGTTATAATATTTCCACAAATCTAGGGCAGACTCAGAGGTGAGCTGGAGATAAAATCAGTTCATCAGGGCAAGGAGACATCTAGCAGCTGAATGCCACAGATGATCATTCATGTGGACTTCCTGTTCAAGCTTCCTGACACAACAGACTTTGACACTGTTCTACCCAGAGATTAGAAGCTGGGCAGGATGTGGATAAAGAAAACCTACAGGTGAGAGAATTTAATCTGGGAAGAATTTGGCTGATTAATGCAGAAATTATCAAATTGGACTGAATGTCTGGTATGAACTAGTTAATATGTTTGAAACCAACGCGAACTACAGACTTGTGAATATATATTACATCCCTGACTCTTGTGAATTTACTTCTTAGTGTAATATGAAGCTTATATCAGCAAGACAACCCAACTCTGACAAGAAGTCATGATTCCACACCATTTTAAAGAAAACTAAGTTTGAAAACAGAAGGTAATTAAGAATTTCCCAATGCTCACATACACACCTACATTAATTACTCCAGTCTTTTAGTTACTGTCATATAGTCGATTGTACCCTTTCTAGGAAAAATTTAATGACTGCAAACAATATTGCATTGAATGTTTTTGGTGGGGGAAAACTGCTTCTCCACCTACATATAATTCTATTCATGCCAAAAAAAGTAGTTGAGGCAGAAATATTTTTTGAACCTGAAAATTGGTGTTTAGGTTATATCTGCAGGTTGAAATAGTGTAAAAATTTAAATGTCAATCTATTTCCATCTTTAACCAGCTGTTTCTATTGAAGCAAGATCAAACTAATAACACACACATTAAAGGTATGTGATGTGCTCCTTAAGGGTTTTACTTCATTTTGATTATCAAACTTGGAGTCTACTATTGATCCTTTTGAAGCCTGTAAGTGAAGATTAAAACACTCTTACATGCTATCTACAGGTGTGCCACAGTGAATTATGATTCTTGTATAATCCAAGGAAGGAAAAAGCTACAGTAAGTAACAAACTGTTAATCAGTACAGTGGCACAGCAGATCAATCTTTGATTCTTAAATTCATAAGCCCTGTTTATTTGGTCACATTAGAAAACAAGCGGGGGTGTTGGAATGGATTCCTAGGAATGATGGATGTAATTGTCAAAACTGCCAAGGTCAATGTATAATGTTCATAAAAGAACCAACCCAATTCAAGCACCTTTCATTTATCATTCATGCCGTTTGACCCCAGTTCTCTTATAATAACATACAAAGGAGGAACAACTGCTGTGTTCATTCCAATGGAATCCTGTGCACTTTCACTGTCATTCAGATCACAGCCCTTCTCAGACTGAGATCATTTGTACACAACGTTCCCTTCTCTGAGGATGCTGGAACTATTAAATTAAATATGAATTTAATAAAAACTAAATAAGGACCTGTGTGTAATCACTATGTTGTTATGTTGAATGTTTTTTAAATTTTAAATCAGGATGATTTAGATGATTCTGAATCATCTACTTACTGTTGGAATGTTTTCTCAACTTTGACATTGAGGGTATTGTTTTTTAAAAACTACTCCAAACCCAATATTTTACAAATGGAACTTTGTATGAAAATTTACAAATGCTAAGGTGTTTTGTGTATTTAAATTGAAAAAAACCCTCAAGTATGTATTATAGATATTGTCAATTGAGAAAAATGTAACAGATTTTCTAATTATTTTGGTTGAACAAATAACCTATTATAATTAGTGAATTTGTGAACACTGTCAGAGATGCTGCTAATTAAAATTATACATATTATTTCTGTCATTTTATTGAAGCAACCATTTTAAATTTCTGACTGTTTCTTTGTCTTTAAATGTTTTTCATTTGCAACAGTTTTCTAAACGGGGATTAATACTTGATATTAGAACTAGAATGTAAGCTCCAGGAAGGCAAGGCTTGTTCACAGCTGTATCTCAGATTCCTGGAAGAATTGGTACATGGTAAACACCCAATAATCGTTTATTGAAAGAAGAAAGAAAAAGATGAATAAAAAGATGATGAAGATAAAAAAGTAAAAATGTATATTTAGTTTAAAATATGTAGATATTAAAATGATTATGGGAGTATTATGAAAATTACAAATAATTTATTTTGAGATTAGTACCAGTAAGATGATATTACTCAGTTTCTAAAAATAAAACACTGTACTTCGCAAATTAGAATAAATATTTAGCACTTAAAAAGAAGACAAAGATGGTATCAGGGAAGATGCAGCTAAGGTGTAAAAAGAAGCAATCGCAATGGTATGAGGTAAAGTTGGTATGACAGAACATTGAAGAATACCTTAGTGGTCCTTTGTCACTTGAGGGTAAATACATTAAAATGTACTACTAAAAATTTTAATAATAAAAATAGCCTTTCAAATTCAAATACTAAATACAATTATTATTAAGTGACCTATAATGTATACATACTTGAAAACATTACAGACATTCTGCAGATAGTCCTAAATGCCAGGATAGTCTAAATGCTAACTCAGTGGCTCAGAAAACTTGGCCCTGTCCTTGCAGAGCATACAGCTCTAGCAGGCAGAGAGAGAAAGGAGAGATCACAGTTAGTGTGGTAACTGCTATCACAGGCCAATACAGGAAACACAGAACTGAGGCAAGGGTAATGGTTTTTATAAATTTAACATTAATAAACAATTGAAACTGGGAATAAAATGGAGAACAAATGTCCTGCTTCATTGGCTGGCTGACATGATCTGATCATAAAGAGATGTAACAGCTCTGATTTGTATTACTGACACTCCGTTTTCTCATTTATAAAAGGGGTTTAAAAATTCTTTTGAAGGTCAAACGAGAGCATTTGATACTCTGTGAAAACTGTCAAGTGTTCCACAAATGTTAGTCATTACTCTTACAATTATCTCTAGCATGTGCATGTCACATGGCTAATGTGTAATTCTCACAACAGAAACCTTGAAAATATCTGTTCAGAACGATTTTTATGTTAAATGCATTACATATGTTTAAACATATTCATATATTTTATATGTTTAAAATATGCTTTTTGAGGGGCATTTACATTTTAAATTATGAAACTACAGTCATGATAATTTTATTGAAGAAATTTAATTACTCAAGAGGCTAAATGATATTCATCACAAAGATTTTCTTAGAAATTCTGAAATGGTGCACATCCTTTGGAAATGATTATACAACTATTGCTGAGGGTAGAGTTAACTTTTATAAGTTAACTTATCACTGTATTTATCACTGTTAAGATAGGGGATATTTCCATATGACAAAACAGTGAAAATAGGATTTTAATGTTGATTGCTCTACTAGAAATGATCATAAAATTTAAAAATGTATTTTATGTTAAAGTAAATTATTTTAATCTCATGTTTGGGATGAGTTATATACGTATGTATGTATGCATGTATGTATGCATTTATTTATTAGTGTATTTATGTAGTTAGCCAGTTATTTTCATTCTCCTCTTTGGCCATTATATTAAATCACCAATATAGTCATAGCACAATTATATTTTAGGTTTATTTTGTCTGTTCCAAAAGAATCAGAGGACAAAGTCATATTTGTGCTGGGTTTTTCATCAACTTTGTGTCAGATAATGATGTATGTATTACTATAGAGATCAGATACATGATTCCAAACAGAGATGGAAAATAATAAGAAGAAAGTAGCTTTAAAGTCTATCTGTTCCCTGACACTACATTAAGAACTCAGCACTCATTGTGAAATCAAAGAGCGATCACACTCAGTTCGATACCTCAAATGTAATATGAAACCTTAAGAAAAGGAAAGTTAAGATAACCAGTTCAAGCAAATAAAAATTTTCCAATATAAATTACATTATCAGCAATTTTTGATGAGAAACATATGCAAACGTCTAATTTCATACATAAAAATAAAATATTTGTCTATCAATGTTAACATCCAAAAATTAAAAATACCCTTAAAGTACAATAAAATAAAATATAAGAATATCTCGTTCTCAGGAAATAAAACCATTTAGACTTAGTTTTATGAAAACTGTAAAGAATTTTTCATGTAACTCTATTATATAGTAATTTAAATATTCTATTTACATTTGAAAAGATTAACAATATAAAAGTAGTCCTTAAATATTGATTTGCCAATAGTGTTTTTCTACTTGAAATCTTTTTATTTTTTCCACAGAAACACTTCTTTTAATGTCAAGAAATGAACTAACCATAAATGTCCAACAATAAAATAAATAATGAAGTGGCAGTATATTCATATGTAGGAATACTATATGGCAATGAATATTAACTAACTCTGGCTACATACAATTGCATGGCTGGGCAGCACATTGCTTGATTTCATTTATTTTTGTTTTTCATAGAATTTTATTAAATTACAGTTTACATTTAATATTATTCTGTATCGGTTTAAGACGTACAGCATACTGATTAGATAATCATATTACTTTAGAGACTGCTGCCCCTAATATTTCCAATCCCCATCTGATACCACACATAATTGTTTTAATATTATTGACTGTACTCCCTATGCTGTAATTTACATCTCTAGGACTATTCTGTAACTACTAATTTGTACTTACTAATCCCTTTACCTTGAAGTCTCTTTAGATTACATATTTTAATAAAACGTTAAAAATATATTTCATGGATGAATTTGTGCTTTAGGTGAAATTATTTTTTCATATTTATAGTGTTGTCTAGATTCATTTTCTACTGCTATGACACAAGTATTATCCTTTCCCTGCCACAAACACTGTGATGTCATTTTATATATATATATATCCTCCAAAGGGTACAGTTCAAATAGATGGGGGAAAACATATTTGACAAAATTCTAGGAAGGGGAGTGGTAAAGTGGAAGACTGATTTCTTACTTTTCTAAACCTGGGTCAATGGATTTGGATGCATTTGAATATATACTCATTGTATATATTTATTTGGTTTTACCCAAAACGTACATATTGTATAAGCATTTTATTAATTCACAATTTACCTTTATGGAATCTGATGAAGGAGTACCTTATCTGTACTCATTTTAATGTAAAGCCAACAAAGTCTCTGTTCATATTCATTTTAATTAATTCAATAGTATTAACTACTGATGATGGCTTTATTCTCCCCATCTCCTATTGGCGATCTGAAAGTCCATTTTCACTCTAACTCAGTTCCCAAGGTGCCATCTGCAAGAGATTGTCACTTTGCTGTGGATTGTGACCTCTGAACCTGCTCCTTTCTTCCCTTAACACTCTTACCTTTGCACGTTTAATGAACTATGTACAGAGTTAAGAACATGTCTGCCTAGAGAAATGTTAGGTCTTGCTGTGAAAACTTCCATTGTTTCTATATATCCAATTGACCTTTTACATTATAAAAGATAAGAAAAAAAATCAATAGGGTTACTTAGCCAGCCAGTCCAATGCAATCTTTATTATTAATATGCTAAACACATTGCTTTCAAAGCATTGACACCTAAACACTGCTAGAAGTATCAAAATGACTTCTCATTAATAACCATTATATTAATCACTGTTGCCCAGAACTAGAATCTGACTGCGAAATCCCCTGGTGAAAATTGCTATAATCGTTCAAACTACAGGAATGAATATTTTTCAGCATAATTACTGCTGTCATCTTATTGAAAAATATCCCATTAGATGGCAGCTTTTAGTTACGTAAATCGTGTTGATTAATTTTTAATTTCTAGCATTTATGTGACATTGCACAAGTAAAGATCTTTGATAATTTAAATGGTTAGCTGAGCAATTATTAAAATAACTTACAGCAATTCAAACATTCATTTACTTACTAGAAGTGCCATACATCATTAACTCCTGATTAAAATAAAGTTTGGGAAATTGCAAGTGCTGAATTGATCACTAAGATATGTATTTCAGGGTGTTTTATAGAAACATTCATGCCATGTAGGATGCCTCAGCTGCAATGATAAAGCTCTATCATAAATGTTTCAAACCAAAGGAATCTAAATTATACTGGCAATATGGCATCCCAGCCGTGTGCTCAAGTACACAGTCATGCCTCTAGGCAGACAATTTAAATGGACTATAACCTCACAATATTTAGCCACCCAGTACCTCTTTTATTTAAAACAAACAAAAACATGCAGTACTTGTAAAAAAATAAGAAATTCTCAGACTTAGATGTGTATTTTATGTTTTTTATTGACTTGTTGAATCTTCATATTAACTGTGGATTCTTAGACACTCTTTAATTTCTTTATCTGTAAGTTGGAAAAATAACCGCACTCAGCTCATCGTGCTGTACTATGGGTAACATGACTCAAGGAATATAGAATACCTAGATAGTGCATGGCCTATATTAAGTAATAAAGAATGTTTCTTATATTTTAATATCATTTATCATAATCTTGTAAATATATGGCCATTACACAAAGATAAATGTTTTTATATACAGAGGAATAAATTGTCCAAGTTAAAGCACCTGCCAAAAGACAATGCCAAGTTTCAGAACTAATTCTAACTCCTATGCCTTCAAACTTTCTACTATCCTGTAGAATCAGGTATGGTTTGCTATCTAGTACCAAAGAATTCCTGAAGCTCACATATGCACATAAATAATTCATATGCTTTATGTCACCCCACACCCTCACAGACCTAATGATAACGTCTGTATTTTAAAATTGTTATCTGCATTTTAAAAAAGTAGGGCGTTATTTTTATGAAATGTTCACAGAAAGTTTATAGAAAATAATAGTAGTTTAGTTTTCCCTAAAACTCAGATCTTTTAGGATGACACTGAATAATACAGTCACAAAAAATAGATTTTAATAATAGGGCAAAATATCAAGATAATATAATAATAACACAATCTGTGTTCACACTTTGTTCATTGTTGCACTCAAGATATTTTTACATTGAATTGTTATATTTTATGCCTTATATGTGCATTAAACATAATTCTGATGACCTCTAATAATTTCTGCAGTGAAACGTCATAGTAGAGGTAACTAACATTTTGCTCATTCTGCCTAGTTGAATGTTACCTAAATATCTGGTTTTTATTCAACTTTGTATTCCCTACAGTATTCAGTCTGGCAGCCATCACAGAACAGAGGCTCACTTACCATTCCTTTAATCAGTTCTTTCCTAGTGCCAGGTTGACATTTTTACTCCATCACGTCTTCCCTAATGACCATCCAATAAACATTTCCTCTGTACCTAGTTTCTTTTAATTTTATCTGTGGAGGCAAGCTAAATACACTTTATTTAAAAAGGATTGTGAGTTCAAATTATAAAAAAAAGTGTAGTCAATATCAAGTTCTCATTCTTTGGTTTATATTGTATACTACGTTTATATTGGAAAGTTGACGCTACATTTTTGGTTGAATGCCTGAAGTAAGAAGAGGTTCATTGGCTGTTCTATCCATAGGTTTTCAATGGTAGACACCTCTCTGTAGAAACTTCCTCTCTGGACTTCTTCCTACTGGAACTGGTTCTGCATTTGGCTAGACTGTTATCTGTATGACACTGCGATTTAAAGATGTAGTGACTCTATTTCTTCACATGTTTAATTTCAAATAAAAAGATTGGGCTATATGCTCTTTGAGGCTAATACAGATTTAATATTTGATATTTATATAATTTTGTTGACTATTCAGCAATATCCTTTAGCTATTTCTTCATGATTAGTCTCTAGATACATTATCCCTGTCATCCTTCAACAAAATCTGCTTCAGTTTACAGAAGTGTCTTAAAAATATACTATTGAGAATTAAGATCTGCAATAATAAGCTATGCAAATAATAATAATCACTAATATGTACTAATGTCTCAAGTGCCAACGTTCTAAGAGTTTTGTGTGCATCCTTTTTTTGTAAACCCACACAATAGTTCTTTGAAGTATGTATGTATGTATGTATATATGTATGTATTTATGTATGTATATCCTCACCCAAGGACATGCTTATTGCTTTTGAGAGGGGGGAAAGGAGAGAGAGGGAGATAAACATTGATGTGAGAGAGAAACATTGTTTTTTCTCCTACAGGCCCCGACTGTAGGTGCTCAAACCAAGTGAGCCATACTGGCCAGGGCAGTACTCTTATCCTTATTTTTGGTGAGAAATTGACTCTTAGAGATCTTCAGGTTACTGTAAGCTGTCCAAAGCTCAGAATCAATGAGTTCTCTTTTATATGTATTGACTTTTATTGTCTTTCCCAAATAACTTTATTTGTAAAGGTGTTAATATAAACTTGTTCCCATTGTATTAAAGTTTCATTCTCCTATAATGACCAATCATTTATTTACAGAAGATCTTAACATTTTGTCTTGTGTTAAAATAATATTTATATATTTAACTATATTTCAACAAAATCTCATCATTTTACTAACATGATCTGACTTTTGAAAATATAATATATAGGTCCAATAGTGCCATCTAAAAGTCTTCTATTAAAATTATTATTTTAAAATATTTTATTTATTTATTTTTAGAAAGGAGGGAGAAAAAGAAGGAAAGAAATGTCAATGTGTGGGTGCCTCTTCCATGCCTCCTACTGGGGACCTGACTCACAACTCAGGCATGTGCCCTAGCTGGTAATCAAATGGTGACCCTTTGGTTTGAGGCTGGCACTCAATCCTTTGAGCCACACCAGCCATACTCTAATCCACTAGAATATATTTTAGAGAAAATATATTCTCTAAAAGTCTTAAGAGAATATCATTTGCAGTTAACAAGCTATATTTTAATAGGTGCGATAATGTAATAAAGCTACCTTAAAAACACTTTTTCTAAACATTAAACATACTTATAGCACTGGATATTAAATTTTTAATTGTCATTCAATAACTTAATATTTTCATTTTTATCATACTCTCAGACTCAGAACAAATAAACATTCCTATATCTGTGAAGGTAAATGTTTATTCAGTCCACTCGAAGTGCTCAAAACATTTATCACAGTACCTAAATGAGAAAGCAAGAGACACATTTTTGTACAGTTAATTTGTTTGACAAGTTACACATATTGCATAAATCATCTGATTTAGTTACACAGTAAGCAAGATGGTAAAACACTTGAGATTTCTTCAAAATGTACAAGACTGAGATAGAATTGGCAATTTTGTTAGTATAATTAATGTTACTTATTCAGTTAACTTTAAGTTATTTGCTTTTGATTCAAAATTGTTATTTTTTTAGGCAGCTTTGTAAACAGTATTTTAAAGTTTTGAACTCATAGTGTGATGTGGGGAGGGTCCGCTCACATTAATTTTACTTTTTATGAAGTGGTAATATCATTAAAAGAGAAAATATTCCTTTCAGAAATAAGATAAGTGATATATGTGACTTGTCATCTGCTGGAATAGTCATGTATCCTAAGGTTTCAACATTGCAACCAACTCAGAACATCCAATGAATCTGTTCTTGGTCAATTTCAACTTTCTAATATCCACAATTCACTCTTTGCTTAATCTTTATTACATTCTCTCTGGCTATAATTTTATGATAAGTAATCAAAAAGTTATAGAGCTGTACACATTTATACAAAAATAGAGTTTGAGATATAACTTTTATAAATCCTTTTACAAGTGATTTCTTGTCAATGCCAAGATGTGAACTAGCAAGGGTTGGTAACTTCCCACCTCCAAAATCAACCTAAAGAAACCAAAGCAGAGAAATATAAATGAGGACTCCAGGAATTAATAACAACTACCATGAAACAGTCACATTGAAAAGCCCTCAGAAAGAATGAAGGGTGCTTTTATCTAGATTTGTGGCTATAACCAGAATTGTTGGGAAATCAATGAGAAGACAGACTAGAATAATCCTTTTAAACCCTGCTCCCCTCTCTGACCCCCACATCAGGTGCCGGTGTGTTTGGGTTAATATTAGGGCCCTGAATGTGTAAGCAATTTAGTAAAAGAAGTGTGGACTGATCAATGTCTACATTCACTCCTCCAAAATCCTTGAGGCTGATGTATTTCATCAAGGTACAAGGCTTGCAACCAATGTTTTTCCACCTTAAGTGTTAAAGGTGCAGCCCTGATCATCGTTATTGCCTGCTATAGTGGCTTCAAACAGGTGAGATAACCTTGAGACTTGTCCTGAATGTTTTTCCAGTATTGCAGAGAGAGTAGCTGATAAAAAAAAAAAGAAGTAGAAGAAGAAGAAAGAAATGAACTCACCATCAAACATAAACACTTATGGGAAAAAGCCTCCTCAAAGAAAGATAATCAAAATGAACAATCTACATTATGTGCCACAAAGTTATTGGAACAGGTGGACAAGGATTTAAAACAAACCTAATAAATATTTTCAAAAATTCAGGGGGTTAACAGTAATATAAAACAGTAATATAAAAATTTTTCTCATTGTTCATCCAATTCAGATTAGTTTTTCTAACTTTGAGTTTGATAGAACCAAATATTTGTGTTACTAAAGTTAGAAGTAATCTATCATAATCACCCAAACAAAAAATTAACAGCAAAGTTTTTTTGTTGTTCCTTTGACTTTTCGACCATGTGGTATGACCACTCAGAGGCTGGAGCAATGCTTCCTCCCAGAGGGTCTGTGAGAGAGCAGTGACACAGAGTCAGGCCCAGACAGGAACTCCATGGGTTGTCCTGCATGACATATACACAAACATATTTACCTATATATTTATTTTTCCAAGTAATATGTATACACAATTTAAAAATAAAATCCTATGTGAAGAATATAGTTTAATGCATTTATTTTCTGCATCACTCTTCCTTTCTCCATGTTCTCTTCCCACAAATACGTTAGCAGTTACTTTAGATTCTTTTAAAACACTATAGCCTCCATGAGGGCAGAGGCTTTCTGTGTGCTGTCCTAGCATACTGGACATTTTGGGGCATGTTGGAAACTTTCTTTAAATGTCTGGCTATCCTTGATTGTTTTTTCATATTTAAGAATGATGCAAGAAGACACTGACTAAAATATTATGAAGCATGATTTAAAGACTAGAATGATGGAGAGTCAAATCAATTATTTTTATTTTTTCCAGTTTTATTAAGATATAATTGACATATAACATCGTATTAGCTTAGCTGAACAACATGTTTTTTTGTGTATGTACAGTGAAATGATTATCACAATAAGTTAACATCCACCACCTCACAGTTATATAATTTTTCCCATGATGAGAACATTTAAGATCCATTCTCTCAGCAACTCTCAAATATATAACATAGTACTGTAACTATAGATTGTATATGATATTACTGTGTATCCTTATGATTTATTTATCTATAACTGGAAATTTTTATGTTTGATCACTTTTACCTGATTTCTGCACTTCCCACTCACCACTTCTAACAATCACTAATATTTTCTGTACATCCATGAGTTGAATTTTTTTAGCTTCTATGTATGTGAGATTATGTAACATTTTTCTTTCTCTGTTTTATTTATTTCACTCAGTGTAACTCCCTCAACTTACATCTGTGTTGTAGCAAATGGTAGGATCTCCACTTTTTTGTGGCTGAATAATATTCCACTGTATATTCCAATTAGCATATTATATTTTTTGACCATTCAACCATTGAAGAATATTCAATTGTTTCCACATGTTGGCTATTGTAAATAATACTTCAATAAACATGGGGTGTAGATATCTCTTTGAGATAGTGATTTCATTCCCTACAGATATCTACCCAGAAGTAAAATTATAGGGAATTTAAATTGGAACTATACAACATATTTCTTATTTCCTAGCTGATTCTAAAATAAAAAGGATATAGATGTTTAAACAAATGTAATTAATACATAATACAGCTACAGAGGAAGTAAACACAATGGAATGGGATAAATAAACGTACTGTTCTCTGTGATAGTATTTTGGTAAGAAATAGACTGGAGTCTGAGCAGTTAGTAAACGAAAGGAGTCATGGCCAGTTTCACAGACTTCTGACTTAGAGGTAGAGTAGCGTGCTGGTTACTTAGAGAAGCTATATTTTTAATTTTTCTGGACTTTATTTTTAAATTTCTCTGATGTCAGTAAATTTTTTTAATTGTGAATCAATAATGCTGAGAGAAATACAGTAGGTTTGGAAAAAAAGCAGAATTTGGGAACAAGGTAAATTTGTTCTTGGCACTGCCACATGTTACCTCTCTTGTCCTTAGGAGATTCTCAAAGTCATAATTTTTCATCTTTACCTTGTAGGGGTTTAATTGTACATTATGCCTCTGACATGGGATTTTGTAAAGGCTACCTAAGTTTTCAAAAGCTGAAATACACCGCAGCCACTATCACTTTCCTGCCTCCCTTCACAACCTCACGCTTACTTGTAGTTTTGCTGTTTTGATCACAATCTGAATTATTTATTCTTAAGATTGATTGTACATGACCATTTTAGACTGGGGCATTAGGTATACACAGATGAGCTTTTTGAGTCTTCTTGCTAGAAGGGGGGCAGACAGTATTTCCGTTTCAGTGTTCACAAATACCAACAATGTAGCATATCTTTCTATGCACCATATTTAATGATCTTGTTACAATTAAGACAATAAGAAAATTATTAATAGAAACTACCCATTTTTATGAACATATGGTCTGGGCACATTGGCTTGGTTTTCACGCACAGATATTGCTTCTGTAGAATACAGATAGAAGGAATAACGACTCTTTCAAGGCACCCTTGAAAATAATTATTCCCATGTCCTTTTTCTGCCCTTTTTCTCCTTGGTGGTCCTTAGACATTCTTTTTCTTTAATAGCGCCAGAAGTAGTAGGGGGTAAGAAGGGGTGGACAAGGCGATTTTGTGTACAGTTATAGATATAGCCTTTTGTAGTTTAATTTTTGAAACTGCAGCCTTTGCTTCTTTGAATGTATTTACACAGATGTTGGGGAAGACAGCTTGTAACCATCTACCACTGGCCTTGTGGTCACCTTTGCCTTAAAGCAATCTCTGGGAGGTACATTAAAATGATTGTATTAGACACCCATTTCTAAGATACCATGTTTTTATTCCACATTGTCCTTTTGGAATGTAACCTAACCCATATCCTTTAGACTAGGCATGTTTACTTAGTATTATATGATTAGTTCATTTGGAGACGTATGGTTTTCTCATGTTAATATCAGTAGTCTATACAATACATATGGGGCAAGCTAACACATACCTATTATACTTCTTAAATGATTATCTCAAGAATGTTGGAACTGAATTTTGACATAATGTCAACAATTAGCAGTAAAGAGAAAATAAATCTTACCTGATTTTTAGGGTTCAAAGTTTGATAGTAAGAAAAATATTTTCAGAAGGTCATACTGAATAAAACACTAACTCAAATATAAAAATATTTAAAAATAGGCAATCACTCAGCAATATCATTAAAATTAGCAAGAGATTTTGTTAAGACACATTATGAGAACACAATGGTACATTTTAATCTTGCCTTTAAGATCTTGCTTTCTCTTGCTTTTTAAATATGGAACTAAATGATTACATCCTTCCTGATTCTTTCTTTCAGGGAAGCTCTCTGTTCCTTCAGATTTTGCAGGTGCACATGTCCTGCTGCTATGCCAAATGCTGCATCCCACCAGGCGTTTTTACCTGGCCAGGTGTCATTGCTGCCAAGCTGAAGGAAGAACACTAAGTCAAACCCTCAGGGAGATGTGGGCAGTGAAGTTTCTACCCACTAAGTTGGAGCTGTTACATGCGTGATGGCACTGTGTAGCCTTCAATTGTGACTGGGCAGTTTCTCTGCTTTAGCGAACTCTGCTCTTGCTCACTGACTGGTCATATGGGCCTCCTGCTGCTGTGCCCAATAACTGCAGCTTAGATGCCTACATCTTTTCTCACCTTTTTACCAGGAAGGAAGCATTGTCTTTGATTGTCCATCAGGGCTAATCCTTTCTCAGCATGATACTTGTTAGCATAATTGCAGAGAAAGGATAAAAAAAAAGTGCATTAGGAGTTGTTCCTTTTTATTTGGATGAAAAAAGGCATTGTATATATTTCACTAATTCTACTAGTTAAAGTTTATTCAATTTTCATCCCTTATTTTACATTATTGGGGTACATTAGAAACCTTACTAAATTCCAAAAAACCATTATAATCATCTCTATTAATATTATCAAAATCCAGATAATTCTAACTAATATTCTTGAAAACTCTCAGCTCCAAGAGAATATGAATTATGAACAATCCAGTCACTTTTGAGTCACCTTTGGTCATATGACTGGGTTGCTCACGATTTGTACAAAAATGGAATGGAAGGACTTAGTCTTAAGATCTCTTTTCAAAAGAGCTATGAAGTCATTAAAATCCTTTTTACTCGATCTTCAGAGAATAATCTGGGAGACGAAAGTGTTCATGTACATGGAGGGAAAATGCTGCCAGCCCAGAGATCAAGATGATATGAACAGCAAATTATGTCTGCATGAGTATAATTTCTATTCTTAGAATAATGATATATTTGAGCTTTTAAAAAACAGAAAAGGCTTCAAAGTTGTTATTGACTAAAAGGAAAAAAAACATAATTGGTATCTCTGTTTAAAGAAAATGCAAGTTAAGTTTAATATCAGTGTTCTAAGTAAAAAAACAAATATTGATGAAGAAATTGTAGGAATGGAGATTCAAAATATACATTTACCCATGTATTATTACTATTTTTGTGCCTACGGCAACGCTTTGTATGTTTCTGTACAAGGTTCAGAAAGAGGCACAATGTTAGAAAAGTTATTGAAGTTTGATATAACTTGTAAATAAAGAAAAAAGTTTTTAAAAATGATGTTAAAAGCTGTAATTGGCACCTAGGACACATCTTGACAAGTGTCAAAAAGTATAATGAGGACTCCCTGAATATTACTCAAGTGAGAAGTTTGTACTTCCATTTCACATTCCACTAAAAACTGGGGCAGTATCTTCTGGTAATATTACTCTACTTTTGCCAAAGTTTTGTTTTTGTTATTTTGTAATAGCATTATCCAGCTTTAAACTCTGAAGGCATCATTTTCACAATCACAGTTTCAAAAAACTCTTGTTGTAAAGAGGAGAAATATTGATGCGAATATTCTCTTGCTTGTTTTTCACAGTGTTCACCATTTAGCATGATGACTGTGACAACATATAGAGTGAAAACTCTAAGAAGGTTTTGGGTAATTACATCATCTTAACATAAAAAAAAAATTCACATCTACACCTAAGCTTACTCTATCCAGCAAAGCTGGAAGGGCAGGTAGAGTGTTTCCCAGATAAGGTCAAGTTAAATGAGTTCATCATCACCAAGTCCTTATTATATGAAATGTTAAAGAGACTTATCTAAGAAAAAGAAGATCATCAAAAATATGAATGGTAAAATGTTAACAAACTCATTACTATCAACAACTGAACCTAAAAAACAAACAAAAAAAAAACCTTTTAAAACAAAGTAAGCAAACATCTAGAATAAGAACAGAATCACAGAAATGGAGATGACATGGAGGGTTATCAGCAGGGAGTGGGGGTGGAGAATGGGGGAAGAGGTACAGGGAACAAGAAGCATAAATGGTAGGTACAAAATAGACTATAGAATATATAGGAAACGGAGAAGCCAAAGAACTTACATTTATAACCCATGGACATGAACTAAGGAGGGGAATGCAGGCTAGAGTAGGGGTACAGGGCAGAGGGGCATAAGGGAGAGTAAATGAGACAACTGTAATAACATAATCAATAAAATATATTTAAAAATAAATGAAGTAACAAAAAATATTCACATGTGTTTGTTCAAAGTTAACTAACAACGTATTTTGTAACTTGCTTTATTATAAATAAGAGATGCAGAGAGAAGAAAGTGTCCCCTTTTACTTTGGGATAAGCCATCTCACATGACCCAAATTCCTGTCTTGATATTGACTTTGCATTAGTTCTCCATGTCTGACCCCACATAAGCAAATATTGCAGGGTTCATACAGGCATGCAGTCATAAAACCCAATAATAATTTGTAGAGGTAAATCCACACTCAAAAATGAAGCATTTCAAAACAGGAAACAATTTGTGGAAATGATTCACTGGTTAAAATTTGGACAAACTTGACTGTTAGGATATTATTATACCTAGCACTTTTTCATGAAGCTCATTGTCCTGATTGTCTGTTTTTTTTAACCATATCATAACCAAATGCTCCACTAAGTTAGATTAACCAGAATATAGTGTTTGAGTGAAAAGTCAATACCTCTTACAAAGAGAACTTTCTTTAGGTTTTGAATTTAGTTTAACAAAGATCAAAGATCTCAAGACCAGTCATTAGGGTTTGAACTCCAATTCTAGTGATGTCTTTCCAGAACAATGTCTCTGTGTAGGCAGATGTTTTCAAGTTGTGATCGATTGGTGGAGAGACTAGTCCTAAAGTTATGAGTAGTAAATGTGTTTCTTCTTTCTATGACAAACCTGTAACTGAGTCAGGGAAGTTGTGACCTTTTCTTTATTATGGGAATTAATGTTTCTCAATACACAGATGAAATCAGACTATACATATAGTATATATTTCAGTACATATTAGACCTTTAAAAATTATCTTCTCTGTTGTAATACTTAATCAGTTGATTTTATATGTTGACTTAGCCAGGTCAAACATTATTCTAGATGTTTCTGTGAAAGTTTTTTTAGGTGAGGTTAGCATTTAAGTCAATAAAATTATAAACTTTGGATTAAACAGACTACTTTTCAAAATACTGTGTGGGTGTCATCTGATTACTTGAAGGCTTTAACAGAACAAGACTGACCTCCTTAGAAGAGAAAATTTTACCAGTGGATTGCCTTTGAATTCAAACTGCAGTACTACCCTGGGTTTCCAGCCTGCTTGTCTACCCAGTAGATTTCAGACTTGCCAAAACTTCACAGCTGCGTGAGTCAATTCCTTAAAATAAATTCTCATTCTCTCTCTCTCATACACACACCCCTAATTATATTTCTCTGAAGACCCCTGATTAATACAACTGCTAACACTTTATTATTTCTAAACTTTAATAATCTTTTGACACCTGGCTGGTGTGGCTCAGTTGGTTGGAGTATCATCTCATGCATCAGAAGGCTGCGGGTTCAATTCCCTTGTCAGGGCGTATATCTAAGTTGCAGGTTCAATCCCCAGTTGGGTGCCTATGAGAGGCAGCTCGTTAATGTTTCTTGCATCAATGTCTCTTTCTCTCTCTCCATTCCCCTCTCTCTAAAAATCAATGAACACATAAAAATGAAAGAAAATATCTTCTGATAGTCTCCAATACCCTCACCTATATTGAGATATAACATTATATAAGTCTAATGTGTACAATGTGACTGGATACACACATATATTGCAGAATGATGGCCACAAGGTTACTCAACACATCTATGACCTCAAAAAACTAGCATCATTTTT
The DNA here is from genome assembly GCA_004024845.1 of Tonatia bakeri. Taxonomy (NCBI): domain Eukaryota; kingdom Metazoa; phylum Chordata; class Mammalia; order Chiroptera; family Phyllostomidae; genus Tonatia; species Tonatia bakeri. The sequence continues at coordinate 42,914 of PVIA01003066.1, read as the reverse complement.
TGTGGATGGGGGATAGTGAGAATATTTAAAATCTGTTCTCTCTCAATGTTGTACATCAGATATTAATAACTTAGTCTTCTTAAAACAGAGAGTTTGTACCCTTTGACCAAATTTCCCCATTTCTCCCAACCCCAATCCTGTGGAAAACATGACTTTCTGTTTCTATGAGTTCAGACTTAAAAATTCCACACACCTGTGACAAATACAGTATTTGTGTTTGTCTGACCCTATTTCACTTCATATAATATTCTCCAGGTCCATCCATGTTGTCACAAAATGCAGCAAATTTTTCCTTTTATGGCTAAATAGTATTCCAGTGTATGTCCACAATTACTTTATCAGAAAATTACTGTCACTGGACACTTAGGTTGTTTCTGTGTCTTGGCTATTGCGAATAATGATGCAATGAACACTGGGGTGCAGATATCTCTTTAAGGTAGTGATTTCATTTCCTTCAGCTACATACCCACAAACTTAAATGTTGTTTCATATGGTAGTTCTATTTTTAACATTTTGAAGAGCCCCTTTATTATTTTCTACAGTGGTATACCAGTTTACATTCTTATATTATTTCTACTATTAATCTGATACCTTAGTCTCCTGTGGAAAAATTTTTGTGTCTCTTTCAATATACAAGCTATCTTGTTTTTTATTACAGTAAACAAGTTTCATACTACAATCCTGTCTTTTCACATTTCTATTAGGATAGAGAAGGAGAGAGGAAGAGAAAAGGAGAGGAAGCATTCATTTTATTGTACTGGAAGGAATCTGGGCTTAGTATTTGTAACACTCTCAATTGTTTTAAGGTAGATCCAGGTAAAAACTCAATTTATTTCCCATTACTAATGAATTAAGTCTTATTTTATGTGGAAACTTAAACAATATATCAATACAACATATTAGCTCTTTAGTCCCATGCAATTTTTTTAATTTAAAGAAAAACTAAATTAACAGATACATTCTTTACACTAAAAAAAATAAGCTAAACTTAAATGTAAAAATGCTTAGAACTTGAAAATAAGTCTTTTTTTAAAAAAAATAAAGTTTAGCCAATATCTGTCTCTGACAACAAAGCTAACCATTTTAAATATATAAATTTAGTTCCAAAGAAAGTGTATGCATGTATAAACCATGTTGCATATATTGTACATACTCACTTCAATGATGTCTTATGAACATTAGTAAAATAGATCATCCATTGAATGATGACCATAACCTGGATGCAGTTAGTACTCTAAAGAATTTGAAAAACAGAGCACATACACATGGGATGGTCTTTCCATTGTACTGCTTCTTTTGCACATGTTTGTCTCTGTGATTTCAGATGTCGATAGAGATTAGAGAAGGGCCACGCAATTTGAAGGTGAGTGGGATCTCTTTGACATGGAAAAGAAGAGGTTTATTTTATTTTATTTTATTTTACTTTTGTTGAAAGGGGTTAAGTTTAAATAAACTTGAAGTTAAGTAAGAAAACTGAATAAGGATTTCCCTTATTTCAGCAAAAAAGTTGTAGAGCACTTTTCAGGCAGAAAGTGCTCTCTCCGGAGTGACCCAGTGTTGGCCTTTACTGCAGGAATAGATTTGTTTTGGTAGACTGCTATAGCCAGCTACCTGCAGAGAGAAGGGAATCCTAGTAGAAAAAATTCTTAATACAGTAGGTAAATATTCTTTCATTTGAGTGAAGCTTTCCCATATGGGATTCTCTTACACTCAGCATAATTTACAGACTTTTAATTTTATAACACTTTATTTTAGAATGATAAATAATTCAAAAATTAACAAGAGAATGTATATCTTCTATGCACAAGTTTTAACCTATTTAAATCTAACAAGTCCACTCTGGAATAGCTGAGAACAAGATGTAAAATGAATGAGAAAAGAAAATACAGCAGAACGTACCAGATGTTCTTCATGTGTTGGTTGTACATATATCTTTCTTTGTTAGCTTTTTGTTGCAGATTGAGTGCAACATACATCATTTTATTCACAGTGGATAGCTATGTGTCATATATTCACATATGGATATCATTTCTTTAGATTTATTGAAATAGAAAGATAGGAAAAAACAACATGGTATGTATGCTGAATTCTATATAAGCAAGTGTGAATTATATAGTTAGATTTTTCTCTTCCAGGGGTTTCTTATCACTCTCTCACTGGATAGTGTAAGGATTAATTAGTTAAAGTTTGTAGGCTCTTTGAAGCTAGAAAACACTATGCAAGTGCTAAGCATTATCAGTGTTATCATGGTAACTCGAGAGTGAGGTATATGTGATTTGCAGCCTCATCAGCTCTTTGACATGTGTGTCTAGCCAGATTCACAGTTTTGTCTTACAGTGTTTTATGGAATAGAAAGTTCGTATCAGATTTTGAAGATTAAACATGTCCTCTTGAAATTATACGAATCTACAATCTTTCTTCTCTATGCTTATTAAACTGATCTTTCTCAAAATAGAGAAAACTAGGGGTATGATTCCAAAGCTAATTTAATAAAGTAGGATTTTGACATTCATTATAACTCATCTATTATCACTGGAGAGAACTAAGCTTTAGTTCTCTTAATGAGTGTAACTAAAGTTTAGTTAATCTGCATGAAGGTTGCTATTCACATCTTTCTTTTTTATTTCAAAAGACTGTCAGGCAAGTATTCATTGTCTCCATAAAGCTTATATTGATTTTATTAACATGTTTGATCATTCTGCACTATAATAATGTAAATTCTGAAATCTTTTAAGATGATATTTCACATAGTTAAACATGAAGATTATTTCCTGATTTCTTAGTTGTGCATCTATATATTCTTAAATTGTGCATATATTCTTCTGTCTCTTTGTATTGTATGATTGTTTATAATATGCCACGAGCAGTAATGTGCTGATGATATATTTGTTTCATATTGATATTTATAAAAGTTTTGCTTTAATAAAGTACCACCTTTTCTAATTTTTCTTTTTGGAACCCCTTGGAGGTGGCAGTGGGGTCAGGAAGTTTGTTAAAGCAAATAAATATGTAAAAAGATCATTTTAAGTTCAACTGAAAATTGATCATTATGAAATTATTTACTTTTTTGAGTAAAATTTGAAAAAATATATAATTAATATAATATAATCATATCATATCATATCATATCATATCATATCATATCATATCATATTATATCATATAAACCTATTTACCTCTACCCAGAAGTAGCAACTATGAATATGTACCTTGTTCTATTTACATTACATTCAGTTATAATTGGAGCACACACACCTTTTCGGTTCATTTCCTCTCTCCCTCTTCAGAGGTGTAAATCTTATGAATCTGTCATTTAGTTTTGTCTTCATGTTTTCATAGTTTCATAAAATACACAGGTTTATAAATAACACTTATTAGGGTTTCGTGAGTTTTAGTATTGATGTGGATAGTATTGTCTTCTTTTTTTCCACTTAATACTCTTGCTGAGAACTGTGCATATTGAAACAGTATGTCTTATTGTTTTGTATTCCATCATGTTTCATACTGTGTTTGCCCAAATGCTGCTGTGAAAACCTTTTCTATCCTTCAAGATACACATGTGTAAGAGTCTCTGATGAATATATACAAAAGGAAGAGCTGTATTGCAGGCTTTGTATAATTTCAATTTTGGGGAGACCAAGAATCATTTTTTTGTCTACACATCCTGATTAGCTTAGCATATGTCCTGGATTTTTCTTTTTTAGTGAAATATTATTATATATTGCATTGATAAAAACTAACATGGATTTGTTAAATGTCCCTTTTTGTGTAATAGTTCCAGCTTTCATCATGGGTCTGTGAGAATATGAAACGAATGATATGTTAAAAGAGTTCTAACCTCAATAGGGAGTTAAATTTGAAAACTGACTTTATTTTTCTCACCCCTTAAAAAAACATGACTAATAGTTTCCTTTCAAGGACAGCACGCAGAGTTCTTGGTGGTCACACAATGAGCACTGCGTCAGAAGTGGCTAGGGACATGCAGGTCTTTCCAATGCTGCGTCGAGGTAAGGAAAGTGTTAGACATAATTTTTCATACTTCCCACTTACATGAAACTGGTAGGCTACCAAATGTTGGACTGGGCGAAAACAAAGGAAATCTGAGGTTAGGTATATGTGAATATTATGCAGCAGAATAGAAGCTGAGCACAGTAGTTATCTTGCTACAGTGATTTTTTTTGTCATCTCTCTGACACCTACAACTATTTATTTAGTGAGTTTCTTGCTAATTTTATTTAGTTTGAAATAATGTTTGAGCAGCAAGTTAAAGAACAAAAGTGCATGTTTAATGAAAACTAACCACTAAATTTCCCTTTTGAGAAAGTTTGTGTCCATCATGAATCCTGTACAATATATCCATTAGATTTTTTAATTCTCTATGTGGTTGTAAAGGTAACACCAGTAAACAAGATTAGCTGCTATTTCTAAAGTTAATAGCTATTTTAAGGAAACTGTCCGAAGACGTCATTTTCCTAGGTTTAACATGTATATCTGCAGAAGGTATATAAGAATATCACTTTAAGAAATATGGCTTTTTATTTAGATCAATTTACTCTTTTCTTAAATAGTATTAAGTTATATTCCAAATATTTTCTGTACTTATAAAATATGCAGCAATAGGTGTTAATATTAGCTTTATTAATAGCAGAGTAAATTCAAAAACAGTTGAGTAATGCCATATAGATATTTCATGTCTGGAGAATTAGGTCTCAAAATGGTTCAATTAAAAACCCAATAAGTTAAACCAAAATAAAGATTTTGAAAATTTATTCTGCTAGACGTGAAACATTTGGTAACCTTAAAATTGCTTTTAAAATTCAGTCCAAAAGTTAAACACTGATGATAACTATTGTTGGTGGTCACATGAATAAACTTTGGAAATGACTGCAGACAATTTAATAAAAACTAATAAACTATGTTAAAATATATATTTTCAGAAAATAATCAGAGATTATGATGGTTAACAAACTGCATTAAGTATATAAATATGTTCTGTAATAATTATTTTAATTTGTATTTTTAATGTTTAAATAGAAAAAGATTTTTTTGCTTCAAGATATACAATTATGGTTTAAAATTTTTAAGAATTTCATTTTCAGAGAAAGTTTTGAACAGGACTATTTATAGGCCCATCAATACAATAAAAACAATTATCATTCAACAAATAAGTATATTAAAAACCACACAATTTTATGTATTTTATTATACTGTTTTATTCTAAAAAGTCAATTTACTAACACATTTTATATTCATCCTAGTTATACTAGATATCACTAAGTTACTCTGTAAATTGGTGTAACAAATTTATTCTTTTTCAGCAGTGGGTATTATTTTAGAAATTGCCAAGCTAATGTATGAAAAATGGAAATGCATGTGATTTTGAGTTGTAGCTCTCTAAATTTTAATGGATTGAGCCTCAGGTCATTTTATTGGTTACTAGAGTTTCTTCTTTTTCTGTTAGGCTAGATCATCTATTTATTTTGTCATTTATTTATAAGATTTATTTTGATATTTTTGTATGTTATTACTTTTTCCATATAATTTTAATAGTGCTTATCTGGAGTTTCATAGATAACCAGAATAACTCTGGAACCCATGAACTGAAGGTTTCCAAAAAGTCAACTCAGAAGTCTTCTCCTGTAATGCTAACTTCAAATATATTAAAGTACCATATTTTTCCAAGTATAACGCTTACTTTTTTGCCCAAATTTTTGAGGGCAAAATAAGAATGCACATTATACATGGGTAGTACTAATTCCGTACCCATATAAAGAGTTTTAATTCATTTATTTATGTTTATGTGTTAAAAGTGTAACTCTAGAAAGCAATAATGATGTCCGTATTCAACGTAACACCCTGGAATGCTGTAATCCGTTTTTGTTGAATTTACGACGAATTTGCAATGAAAGCAGTTTCCACCGATGATTCAACGAAGTGAAGTGAAGAGTGACATGTGATCCAGAGTAAGATAGGTGATGCCGACTGTTAGCCACTTGATAAGACGGATGATGCCGGCTTCATCACCGTAGGGTGAACAGTGAGACATTTCTCTCTGTGTACTTTAGGCAGAAATAACTATTGGAAAATCCCTCGGAAAATATCGAAACAGTTTTCATGTACTGCAAGCTTTAAGCTAAAAGTTATTAAATAAGCTAAAAGGTGTGGCAACAGAGCTGCTGAGAGACACTTTGGACCTCCTCCCACAGGGAGTGTCATCAGACTGTGGAGGCTCTCAATTAAACAATGAATGTCACCCACAGAGTAAGATAGGGCCACTCCAAAGCTCCAGCATTTAGAAGCTTCAAAGCACTAAATGTTATCCTCTTAATAAATGTCTCATTTAAATAGATATTTCAACAAAATAGCTATTTCAACAAAAAGCATAGAAGTACACTTACAGAAATAAAATACTTATTAAATGTTAATTACCTAGCTTCTGTATAGTCTGTCAAATATTTCCCAATTGTCTTTTTGGTAGTAAATGACCACTTATCATCATAATTGTTAAAAATGCAAGTTTCCCAAGTCCCATTTCAGCTCACTGGGTCAGCATTTCCAAAGAAAATAACTCTGAATATTTAAAATGTCATTTTTAGAGAAGTTTGGAAAACTGCTCTAACTCACAATTGAAAATAACATAAACAATGGAAAGCAAGTTAGAATAAAGAAGAAACTTATCTTCTCATCCTCTTCCTCCCTGGGAATGTCAAATTTTTGGCTACATACTCATGTGTAGCTATTGCTTATCTCTTTGTTATAAAATAGCAGTATTTAACACACAGGTTTAACCACTGTGACGAAATAACTTCTGTGAATGTTCTACTGCAACTAAAATTATACTAAAAAATTGGAGACTGATATTTTGAATTTGAGATATTCATGGGCTATTGGGAATCTGCTTGATAGGCCAGAGCTACAATGAGAGCAGTTCTTAGTCTTGTTAACTTCTAGACTGTTTTGAGTTAGAGTAGGTGCAGGCATTGGATGACGAGATAGGTCACTGAAGCATAACTGTGGTTAAAGCTGTAAAAACTTTGGTGAGATCGCACATGGCAAGAACTCCAATGGAAACAGAATGTTTCTGATTTTTCATTAAATCTTCAGCAGGCTTTTAAGGAATATGACAAAATATTGTGAAAAGTGGCCAACTTTGTAGTCAGACAATGGACTTTGAGAAGTTAGCTTACTGTTTCAAGTCTCAAATACCAGGTTTGTGAAATGGCGTTAAAAATATCTACTACCTGAGAGGATGGTTATAAAAACATAAAATTTATGGCCATTGATTATATTTTTCCTGTACTTTTACCTAAAACAAAACCCCTACTTAATTTAGTTACTCTGCATAGCTTTGTGTGGCATTTTTTAAGAAATACTTTTCTGGTGAGGAAGAAAAGAATAGTTATTCTGGCAAAGTAGTGAAGGGGCCAAAGTTTTACCACCTTAAAACTGCCTTTTGGGATATGGACTGTAAGTTGGTTATTCAGAAACAAATGACTCAAAGAGAACCTTTGACCCTCCTCCTTTCCTGCTGAAGTATAGTAGATAAAAAGCTCTGATGTTGGACTGTTAACTACATTACCACCGCCCCTTCCCGCCACCTGTCCCATTGTTTCTGGGTCGCTTAACAAGAATTACCCTACTATGTCTGTTCTGTTCTTTCTCAACTACCTGTAGTTGCTTATTTCCTTAAAAACATCTCAGACCCTGCCCTCTCCTTTTTTCTTTTTCTATAATGGCATATAAATCTCAACTACTCAATGTGTTTCAGGTCTTATTTTTTATATGGAACCCCTAAATGTGCATTCAAATCATTAACTTCGGACATTTTCTCCTGTTAATTGGGCCTGTTAATTTATTAGACCAGCTAGAAGAGCTTAGAAGGTGAGAGGAATAGTATTTTTTTAGTTCCTATAGTAGAATATTTAGTCTACCAGTGACTTTTCAGAGCACAAGTTGTTTTGTAAAAAAATTTAAAAATTGACATGACTTACAAATATATGGATAATTGCAGGTTGTTTAGGATACAGTCATCAACTTACTATGTTTGTATAACTCTTGGGCAGGACACAGAGCCTGTACTGAGCAGTTGGATGTGAATGAGGAAGTCATTAATAAATGGTTGTGTCAAAGATGAGTCCTCTAAATTTCTAGCTTGGAATAGTTTGTGTATGGTGCTCTTAATTTGCGAGGCAGAGGAATGCTGTAGGAGTAACCAAGTTTCTGGGAAAAATAAAGGACCTCATTTTAATATGTAGAGACATGAAGTAGAAAGTTGAATATGTCCCGTGTGGCAATCAGTGCCAAGATCTGGCTTGGAAATGTAAATTTGTTAATGGTTGCCATAAAAATCATGTTTAAATTCCCAAGAGTTCTACCCCTACATAAAAATCATGTTTAAATTCCCAAGAGTTCTACCCCTACCCCTACAGCAAAGAGGTCCATAATTAAGACCACAACAATTCTAACATTTAGAGAATTGGTAGAGAAGCCAACAGAATACGAACAAATTTTATTTTAAAAATTAATGGGAAAAGACAAATTACCTAGTAAGAGGTATTGAAACACCAGCTATTAGCTAGCAAATTTAAAAAAATAATATAATTTATAGAGTATCTTTGATCAGGTATCCACATGTAAATGAAATCACATGTAGCATGAAATAACATGCTAGAAGTAAATTCATAAAATTAAATGATTGTTTTATTATTTTTGCTGTAAAAGCTTTATTGTTTCCATTTGGTCCAAGGCATATGAGAGGGCTTCAGGGTGGTTAAAAGGATGCTCAGTGGTTTCAGGGAGAAGCTCAGGCAGAAGCCAGACACAGAAAAGCCCCTCAGAGGCCTCTGGGCTCCAGTTTCCTGTTCATGCTGGAGGGTGAGCCTTTTGGAGAAACACTAGCCAAACCCCAGCCGGGGGGGCAGCCAGCCTGCGGAGGTGACTCAGGTGGTCACCACCTTCTCATCCAGCAAGCAGTTCTCCAGGAAGTCAAAGAACTGAGGGTCTGTGTAGATGGAGCCCAGGGCATGCAGATGCAAAAGTGCCTGGTTCAGGCTCTGCTTCAGGACCATGGCAGTGGCTTCCATGGCATCCTGTCACCCCACTCATCATGGGAAGTCTTGAGCACATCCTGGAAGAGGTTGCAGCTGCTGCTCTTGTTTGCATTTTCAAGAAGTGCTCAGTCCCTCATCATTCTCCTCAGCCAACTTAGGGAAAAAGATGCCCAAAGCCTTCAGAGCCACACCACTGTGATTGAAATAGAAACCCAGAGAGAGGAAGGTGTAGGAGGCCCACAGATGCAGGTTGACTGGGCGATTGGTGGCAGTCTTCACCTGGTGGAATAATTCTAATAAACTTGTGAACTTATGGTTGCTCAGCAATAAAGAGTTAAGCTCAAAAAATGGTGTTGGCTGGTCTCAGATCCGGAGGATGGCTAAGATGTTTCCAAGGTAGTGACTGGAAAAGTGGTTGGAAGGTGGTTTGAGGCTACATTGGTTGGAAGGGGTGTCCCTGGCTATGTTCTGTCCAAACACTGCTGAAGCAAGAGACAGGTCCTGGGGACAGCTGAGGCCACTGCCAAATTAAATTATTTTCAAAGGCAATATTTTATAAACAAAAATTAATTATTCTAAATTCTACCAACAGATGTTTTCTATTACTACCTTGCTCTTCTTTATTTTTATGCCACTTTAATTCACCAAAATTGACTTCTGTGAACCCATTTTTATTTTTTATTTAACACTTCCCCTCTATTTTAAATGTATATAACATCACATTTTCCAGTGGAAAGATATAGAGTAAAACACCCTCGCTTTTTAGAGTTGAGCTTCTGAAATGTGGCTTACTTAGGTGTACTCATTAGACCTTGACTTTTCAGGTTTTTGTGATTGCCTGTTCAAAATAATCAGCCTCTTAAAGTGGTGACTACAATACAATTAAAATTATGCAGGGTTTTAAGAAAATTATGTGTAAGAGAATGGGAACTTCTTAAACTGAGGTCTTAACATCATTGTTTCATCTAAGCAAATTCTCTACTTACTTTTCCCAGATTTTCATTTTTCCCCCTCAGACCAGATCTTACAACTAAGAACATTGTTAAGTTTGAGATTCTTATTTATAGAAATAGAGATGGCAGAAAAACTTTAAAAATTGAAACAATTCTGTGAATTTTCTATATGAAAAATTTTCAAAACAAAATGGTGAAGTAGGTTTTCACTCAGCATCCTTGCCTCACCCCCTCCCAGGTGCCCTCTTTTCGTCCCCTGTGCACCTAATGACTGTGTGGGCTCCACACTGATTGTACACATGAACTTAGAGAGATGTTACTTTTATCACAGAAAGATATCTTCATTATTACTGAGTATATATCTCCATAATTTGAGCTATCTTTTATCGTATCTTTTAATAAAAGTTTAATGCTTTTCCTTCAAAGTTATAGTTTTTGCTAGATTTATTCTTTTTTAAGTATATTTTATTGATTATACTATTACAGTTGTATTTTTTCTCCCATTTGTTCCCCTCCACCCTGCACCCTCCACTCCCTCTGTCAATCCCCACACTGTTATCCATCCATGTCCATGGATCATTCATGCATGTTTTTTGACTAGTCTCTTTCCATTCTTTCCACTATTACCCCCCACTTCCCTCCTCTCTGGTCATTGCCAATCTGTTCCATGTTTCTGGTTCTATTTTGCTGATTAGTTTATTTTTGTTTATTAAGTTCTTCTTATAGGTGAGATCATACTGTATTTGTCTTTCACCAAATGGTTTATTTCAGTTAGCATAATACTCTACAGTTCCATTTATGCTATCACAGAAGGTAGGAGTTCTTTCCTTCTGCTGCATAATATTCCATTGTATAAATATACCACAGTTTACTGAAGGGCAGTTATGCCCTTGATCTCTTACTCATATGTTCTATCTTTGCCACTCTGTTGCATTCTAAGACATTTTCCTAATTTATTTCTGAATTTTTAATTCTTGCCTTCATCTTTGTCTATTTTACTTTTAACCTAGAATTTTTAAATCTTCCTCTTCTGTTTGTAATGTTGTATTTTTTCCCTTACTATCACTTACTTGTAAAAAATCATTGCAAACCTGTTAATATCATATTGCCTTTCAGATTACCATTCTATCATCCAAATTCTTATTATGTCTAATAGACTGTCTGCTGTGTCTTTGAGTTTGGTTATTACAGATTTGCATATTTCATCAAATCTGAAATGTCACCAAATGTAAGATGTAACCTTTCTCTTTCTCTTTTCTTAAAGAAACAACTGCTTCTAGATATCCAAAAATGTGAAACATGCCTCTAAATATGAGTAAATATGACATAGACATGTCATTTTGCATTTTGTATGTGTGTAAGTTTGAATTCATCTTTAGTAAAGATCTGTGTACACATGTGTGTATTGACAATCATATGTGGCTATTTTGTGGGAATATCTTCCTAGTTAGTTTTCTTATGCTTATATCAAAATATCTTGGTGCAGTACTGACTAGAGTTCATTATTTTTACATTAAATTTTATGCTTGAAATTCCTATATTGTGTAGGTGGTACAAATTTGACCTAAACTCATATGAGGTCCAGGTCTACTGCTTGGAATTATCATGTACTATATTTTTATTTTCTCCAGAAAACAAAATTCTGACATAAAAAACTACTTGCAATCTCACTTCCTGGAAGTCCCAAGATACTCTCCCCTTTCTTATGAGGACATTGAAATCCATGCCCATTACTTTCTCCAAAGCAATAAACTCCCCACTGCCCAAAACATGCCACTGACTCAGTTTTTCATTCTTAGCTCTATGTATAGATTCCTCTTTAAATCCAGGGTCTAAGGCTTTTCTTTCATTATTAGCAGTGAGTTTAGTACTATTTAACATATTATCCTTTATCTTATCATTTATAGCTGATTGCACAATTAATTTATAGGTAATCTACTTTGCAATACTAGCCAAGTGGTTTGTTTAGTTGTCTGTTTTACAATAAATACCAATCAGAGATATATTAATGAGCTACTTCATATTTGAAAATACATGTTACATTTTGTTGAACTGAAGTGAAATTCTTTTTTAATTTAGATTTTATTTTTTCAACTTCAGTTTACATTCAATTTATTTGGTATTAGTTTCAGGTGTATAGCATAGTGGTTAGACAATTATACACTGAAAAATATTCCTCCAAAAAAAAGTAAGCTGAGGGGGGAAGATGGTGGCCAAGTAGGTAGAAGCTGAGCCTACTTGCTTGTGCCCCCGGCATGGATTTTCAACTAATCTTCCAAGAAGTGACCTAAGCAATCAAGGAAATTTTAGGTGATAAGAATTTTTGAAGCCAAGGAGTACAGAGGAGGCTTTGCACCATCTGGTAATAGATTCTACAAGTAGAAGGGAAAATACCCTGCAGGAAGTGCCTGAAGCAAAGGAGAGAGCAGAGGAGAGAAAGCCCAGCTTGGCAGCTCCCACCCCTCCCAGAGAGGGGGGCCAAGTCCCTAACAGGAACCCTTCAACCCTAATCAGAAGAGACTTGGAAGGATATATGGAGTCTGGGAGACTTAGGCTGCACACACAAAATAAGCTGTACATGGCTGCAGCGCCAACTGGGAGAGTCCAGGAGAGAGAATCTGGCTCCTAAGAATGTTGGGGGCACTGGCAGGCTCTGGTCAGCCCTGACTGAGAGACTTTTTGCCTTTTGAGGAAGTAGAGTGTGCACAGATCTGGGTAGTCATTTGGAGTTGCAGTGTGGGTACCACAAAGGAACTATTTAAAGAAGGAAGCTGAGGCGTAGCTGAGTGGGGAACCCAGGAACTCATGCAGCTCACTACCAGCAAAGAGGCCAGATTCAAAGTGTAGATTGTGCCCACTGAACCCAGCTGGCCAGGAAGTATAGAAGGCTGCATGGCAAAGGGATGTGGGGCCCCACTCAGTGTGGCTGGCATGCAGGGAGCTGTGCACATAATGGAGGGGCTGGGTCCTGTGAGAGCAATGAACCAGGAATTGAATGGGCTAGAGCTGAACATCTGAGATACTTTGCAGCCAGGCAGGGCCACCCAAACTGTTGAATACAAACCTCTGGGAAGGGAAAGGCGTGCCCACTCCCACTTGCAGGATTGCAAACTCCTCAAGGCTAGGCCTAAGAACCCGCTGCCAGGTGCACATCCAGAGGAGAAAGAGAGTTTCCAGATGAGCCCTTTATAAACTTGTATCAGATGCTATACTGTCTCCTTTTCAGGCCCTATTCCTCTAGCAGAGCGGAGAGATTAGAAATTGACACAGCAAGAGGTATTCAGGGTTTTGCCCAGCCTCTGCTCTCGCACAGAACTGCTATCAATGCCAGGCAGGAAAGAGTTGACCCTTTACACACATTGGTCCTTCACATGAAATGGCTGATTTGTCAGAAACTATACATTAGTGAAAATAATCTAGGACAGACCAAGACATGTGGCACAGGGGCAGGGAACATGCCTACTATCTTCCCTGAAGACTGAACAGCACCTCCCAGGGAGGTGGTCCAAATATCCCACCCTCCTGATTGCACAAGAGGCCCTGATCCAGAAGCAGTGGAGATGGTACATGTGGTACTATCAGAGGTTAGATAAACCACCCCTGGGCCTTGTGCTGATAAAAAGACAGCAGGGCAGAACAGTGGAGACCAGACAAGCCTGAAGGAGAAAGTCATAGACTGTGGATCACTGGTAGCCTTGAACAGGCTGCCTAAAACTAGACTGGGACAGCAGCTGACATTAGGGATGGATTCTGAAGGAGAAGACAGTTGGCCAACAAACACTAGACTTTGCTGAGATAAACCCCATGTCATTCTTTTTCATTATTTGTGCTATTGTTTCTCCTGCATAGCTTTTTAAGATTGTTTCTACATTTTCTATTTCATTCCTATTTCACTATTTTTATTTTACTTTGTATTTTTAATATATATTATTTTTATTTGTTTTAATTCCATTCTCATATTTTATTTTCTCTTCTCTTACTCTATTTTGTTTTCATCCCTTTCTTCATTATTTTTGTTTTAAATTTTAGTTTTTTTCTTTCTATACCTTATTTCTATTCCTTACTCTTGCTATTTCTCTTCCCTCCACTTTAATAAAACTATCTTTTTTTCCATTAGTCATCTCACATTCTGTGTCTTTTTCATATAATATTCTTATTGCCATTCTACCTTTATTAATATTTATTCAGTTGTTGATATTGGGGTTGTTGTTGCATTTCTTTAATTCTATCCCTAGGTGTTCACTTTTTTTTAATTTTAAATTTCATATTTTACTGTTCCCCTGTCCTACTCCATTTTGCCTTCCTCCTCTCCTCCCTTATTTTCATTTTAAATTTATCTTCTCCCTTTCTTAACCTGATTTATAACCCTTATGCTTTTTATTTCTACCCCTGATCCTCTCAGAATCAGTTTTGTTTTCTCTTTTTTCTTTTCTATTTTCTTTTCTTTTCTTCTTTTCTCTCTTTTGTTTTGTTTGCAGTTTTCATATCTCACAATCTTTTTTCTTTCTTATAACATTCTTATATTCTTTCCACCATTATCAATCTTTACTTCTTTTTCATGGATATTGCTGTGGCAGTTGCTTTTCTTCTATTTGATTCCTAGTTTTTCACTATTTTTTTTCTCCCAAACCTACTACTGTACTCTTCTCTTGTCTTACTCCAGTTTGCCCTATTCCCTCCCTATTTTGTTTATGCAGTAAATTTTATTTTCCCTTTTTCTTCACCTTGTTTCTATTCCCTACTCTTATTTCTCTTTCTCCTACCCTCACAAAATAATTTTTCTTTATGTTAGTTACCTCACATTCTTTTTTCCTTTTGTATAACAACCTTATTCTCATTTAACCTTTATAACTCTTAGCTCATTTATTGTTGATATCATAGTATGGTTGGTAGGTATTTGTGCTAATCTGTTTTCTGTTTGCTGGGTTGTTTTGTTTTGTTCTGGTGGCTCCAATACAGCACACAAGACATGGTGCGGTTTTGACTATCACTCAGCTAGCTGGATGGGAGAACCCACCAAGGAATGAGCTAATAACAACCAAAACTCATTTACAAGAAGAGAGCTCACATACACTGTATAGAGGGTATCCCTCAAATATCCAGCTCAAGAGTTCAGGGAGACGGCAACACATAGTCTCACAGGAATCCTATCACAGAAGTCCAACCCATGAAGACAGGGAGTCAAAGCAGATCAATCTAATATACAGAAGCAAACTAAGAGAGCCACCTGAAATTAGGAGACAAAGAAACAACCCCCAATCAAAAGGAAAGGAGGAATACCCAGAAAGGGTGCTAGATGAAACTGAGGCAAGCAATTTATCAGACACAAAGTTCAAAGTAGTGATTATAAGGATACTAAAGTAACTCAGTGAAAACTATAAATAACTGAGTGGGAATTATATCAGCATGAAAAAGGACATAGAAAATATGAATAAGAACCAGGAGAAAATGAAGAATATAATATCTGAAAAGAATACACTAGAAGGAATTAAAAGCAGACTAGATGAAGCAGAGGGTTGAATCAGTGAGTTGAAAAGCAAGATAGAACAAATACCCAGTCAGTGCACAAATTAAAAAAAGATAAAGATAGTTTAAGGGAGCCGCAGGACAACATGAAATGTAACAATATCTGCATCATAGGTATTCCAGAAGGAGAGGAAAAGAAGCAAGTGATAGAAAACCTGTTTGAAAAAATAATGACAGAAAACTTCCCTAACCTGGTGCTGGAAATAGTCACACAAGTTCAGGAAACACCCAATCAAAATGAAACCAAAGAGGCCCACTTCAAGATACATCACAATTACAATGACAAAATATAAAGATAAAGAAAGAATCTTCCAGGCAGCAAGGGAGGAATAGCTTATAATATACAAGGGAACTCATATAAGACAATAAGCTGATTTCTCAACAGAAACACTATGACTCAGAAGGAACTGGAATGAAATAGTCCAAGTAGTGAAAAGCAAGGATCTGAAACCAAGACTACTCTACCCAGCAAGACTCTCATTTAAAATAGAAGGTTGAATAAGGAGCTTTCCAGACAAAAAAAACAAAAAAGGTTAAAACTGTACTCTTCCACCAAACCAACATTGTAGGAGATGCAAAAGGGACTGCTTTAAGGAGATGAAGAAAGGGAGAGAGAGAGAGAGAGGAACACAGGCACAAAAGGAAAAAAAAAAGGCAGTGAATAAGTACCTATCAATAATAACCTTAAATGTAAATGGATTATATGTTCCAATCAAAAGACATAGGATAGTTGATTGTATAAGACAACACAACCCACATACATACTGTTTACAAGAGACCCTCTGCAGAACAAATGATCTACAAAGGCTGAAGTGAAGGGATGGAAAAAAATATTCCAAGCCAAAGGACATGAAAAAGAAGCTGGGATAGCAGTGCTTATATCATACAAAATAGACTTCAAAACAAAGCCCATAACAAGAGACAAAGAAGGTCACTACATAATACTTAAGGGAGTTGTCCAAGAGGATATAACCTTGTAAGCATACATGCACTCAACACAGGAGCACCTAAATACATAAAGAAAATGTTGGAAGACTTTAAGGAGGAGATTGACACCAATACAGTCATTGTAAAGGATTTTCACACCTTGCTGTCAATAACAGATAGATTGTTCAAACAAAAAATCAACAAGGATATTGTGGCATTGAACAACATCCTACCTCAAATGGAATTAATTGATATTTATAGAGCAATTCACTCCATAGGCACAAAATATAATTTCTTCAAAGGCATATGGGTCATTTTTAAAGATAGACCACCTGGTAAGACACAAAATAACCCTCAACATTCAAGAAAATTGAAATCATATCGAGCATCTTCTCAGATCACAATGACTTGAAACTACAAATCAACCTCAAGAAAAAAACTCAAAAGCATTCAAATACATGGAGACTGAACAACAGGTTATTAAATAATGAATGGGTTAACAATGAGATCTAGGAGGAAATCCAAAAAGTACCTGAAACAAATTAAAGTGAGCACACAAAAATCTATGGGACACAATGAAAGCAAGTCTAAGAGGGAAATTCATAGCTATACCAGCCTATCTAAAGAATGTAGACAATTCTCCAATAAACAACCTAAACCACATCTACAATAACTAGAGGAACAACAACAAACAAAGCCCAGAGCAGTAGAAGGAAGAAAATAATCAATATCAGAGCAGAATTAAATGACCAAGACTAAAAAGACAATTCAAAGGATCAATGAATCCAAGAACTGGTTCTCTGAAAAGATAAACAAAAATGGATGAACATTTAACCAGACTCATCAAGAAAACTTTTGTTGAATCAATACCTTTATCACTGTGTATTGCTTTTTCTCTTGCTATAGCATTTGTTTTAAAGTTTATTTGGTCTAATACAGGTATTTACTTCTACCTTAGTTATTTTGTTTCCATATGAATGAAATATTTCTTCCTATTCCTTTAAGTCTGTCTGTGTTTTTCCATCTGAACTGAGTCTCTTGTAGACAGCACATAAATGGGTCTTGTTTTCTTATCCCTTCAGCAACACTATGCCTTCTGATTGGAGCACTTAATCCATTTCCATTTAAAGCTATTATTCATAGTTATGTATTTATTTCCACTTTATTATCATATTCTTGTATCTCTTTTTCTTAAAGAATACTCTAATATTTCCTGTAATACTGGTATTGATTTGGTGGTAATGAACTCCTTTGGCCTTTTTTTTTTTTAAGCTGGGAAGCTCTTTCTTTCTCAATTTTAAATAATAGCTTTACAGCTTAGAGTAGTCTAGTCTTTAGGCCCTTTCTTTTTATCACTTTAAATATTTTGTGCCAGTCCCTTCTGGCTGGAGATGTTTCCCTTGGAAAATCAGCTAACAGTCCTCTGGGAGCTCCTTATAGGTAACTGTCTTTCTCTTGCTACTTTTAAGATTCATTTGTTGTTTTTAATCTTTTGCATTTTAAGCATGATGTGTCTTGGTGTGGGCTTCTTTGTGTTCAGTTTATTTGCCACCCTTGTGCTTCCTGGACTGTGTGTCTTTTTCTTTTATCAGATTAGGAAAGCCTTCAATCATTATTTTTTTAACTTGATTTTTAATCCCTTACTCTCTCTTTTCTCATTCTGGTACTCCTATGATGTGGATGTTGTTATAACTGATGTTGTCCCAGCAGTCTCTTAAAACATCCTCATTTTTAAAAAAATTTTGCTGCTCTGATTAGGTGTTTTCTTATACACTGCCTTCAAAATTACTGATTTGGTCCTCTGCTTTATCAATTCTGCTGTTGGTTCCTTCTACTGCGTTCTTCATTACAGATATTGTAATCTTCATTTCTGATTAGTTCATTTTTATCATTTCTCTGTCTTGTTTTAATGCTTACTATCTCTTTGTTTAAGTTCTCACTGAATTCTTCCCTTCTCCCCCTAAGTTCTGAGAGCATCCTTACAACCAGTGTTTTGAAGTCTGTATCTGGTTGATTGCTTGCCTCTATTTCACTTAATTTTTTTTTTAAGGAAATTTCTTCTATTTCTTTCTTTTGGGACATGTTTCTTTTTCTTTTCATTTTTGCTGTCTTTTTTTTTATTAGTTTCTGTGTATTAAGTAGATATGCCATGTCTGTCAGTCTTGTTATGGTGATTTCATATAGTAGGTGTCCTGTGGGCTCAGTGGTGCATTCTTCCTGGTTACCTGAGCTAGGTGCTTTAGGAATGTCCCTTGTGGAGGGTATGTAAGCCCTGCTGTTATGGTTTAATCTTGATTGTTGTTGGAGCATCCATAGATGGAACTGACCCTTATGTTGGCTGACTGTGAATATCGACCCCAACCAAAGTGTATGAGCTTCTGTGCAGGGCATGACACCATGATGTAGAATTTACCCCAAGAGGGTCTGGTGCCTGCCACTAGCTCCCTATGTGTGTGATGCTTGTGGAGCTAATTGGGTCATGCTCGGATGTGGCCTAAAGCTTGTCATTGGGTGTTTTGATTTTGGTGCCTCTTGGCAGGGACTTTTGTGCAAGTAAATGTCAAATGCTGCCTGTGACAGGTTCTGGGCTACTTCTAAGATGCTACAAAGAAATCAACAGTTAGTGACTGTCTTTGCTGTGCCTGGGTGTGTGGGGGAGGGGCCAACCAGTATAACCAAGGCCAGCTTCCTCCAGTACCATGCCTGGGGCAGGTCAGTAGAAGACCTAAGGCACCCTGATATCTGTCTTCACTGACAGCTTACCTGTTAGATTCAGTTGCTGAAACAGCCTCTGGTGATAAGCAGGCTTCATGAGTTAGGTTTTACAATGAGTCCCAGGTAGTGGTGAATGCTGTTCGCTGGACTGATACAAATTCAAACTCAGCAGCAGCACTGGGTCTGAGGTCACTTAGCAAAAGTTTCATGGTATATTAAGGCCAGCTACCACCCATTTAGGCCCACTGGATTTGCAGTAAGGCAAGATGTTAAGGAGTAATCAGAATGAGCCAAGTAGACTCCAGTAGAGTTCATCAGGATAAAACAGATTAAGATTTGGCCCTGTGGAAGGAGGGCTCTGCATAGGAACAGTGGCACTGGTTGGGGCATACTGGAAAAATGGCCCTCATGCTAGAGCCACACAACCCAGTCTCTCCCTACATAACTCCAGACTCCTTTGAGCTACTTTCACATTTTTGGATATTATTTTATTTGTTCTGTCTTTCCACTAAGGGCAAATTTTTGTATGTGGAGAATAATGTTTGTGTTTTGTAGAGGCTAAAAAGTTAATAATTCTCCACATTCTAGCTGGGCTAATAATCAAATTAACCAGAGTTAGATTAACAGGAGAAAAATCAAGCCCTGGCTGGTGTAGCTCAGTGGATTGAGCATGGGCTGTGAACCAAAGCATCACAGGTTCGATTCCCAGTCAGGGCACATGCCTAGGTTGCAGGCCACAGCCCCCAGCAACCGCATATTGATGTTTTTCTCTCTCTCTCTTTCTCCCTCCCTTCCCTCTTTAAAAATAAATAAATAAAATCTTAAAAGAAAACAGGAGAAAAATCAAATTTTAATACATGCACGTGGGGTTTATGTAAGCATGAAAATTCCAAAGAATTTAAGACAGCATTGGAGATATATATATATATTTATGACATGCTGGAATAGGTAAAACTGTGCAGACAGTAAAAGTTCAGTGATTGTCAGGAGTTAGGGGGAGAGAAGATGAATAGAACAGGGTGAATTTTAGCTCAGTGACAATATTCTTCATGATACAGTATTGGTGGATACATTATAAATTTTTCAAAATCTGTGTAACTGAAAACTTACCATCAGCATCAACTCTGTTCCTATCTTACTCCATTAAAATGGAAAGCTAACATGTGCCATGAACAAAGTGCATGATAGAGGTGGGTAACCTCTGTTATCACGCATTGGTCACAGCTTCTGGTTTCAACAGACCCAACCAGACCCAACTTGTATCTTTTGGCTTGACTGACCTTGTGCCTGTACTTTGGAAATATGGTTTATTTTTCTGTTGAAGGCTTTATTGCTTTAGTTACATGTAGTCTTATTGATGAAAGTCATTGTCAGCCTCTTAATTTATCATTTCTAGAATCCAGTCTTTTTTCTGAAATTCTTAGATTTTAGGAGACACCTAAGATAGCTAGCATCTCCTTTTGTTTTTCTCTGGCATCAAGTTGATCTTGAATCTTTAAACCTCTGTCTTTACAACCATGTGTAACTTTTGATTTGAGCCCAGTCAGTCTTCAAAAACTTGCAAACACTCCCATATATTTTCATTCTCATTCTGCTAAAATTGACTTCATCTTCTAATGCTTTCCCTATTTGACTTTTTCAGCTACCTCCTCTCTCTTAGTAGTAAGCTTCTCCTTCAACAATGTATGTGAGATTACTTAACTGCTGTGATGGATCTAATCAGAGCTTCATAGAGCTTTAAACAGAACTCAATTAGTCACTGAGGTATTATCAAAACTACTCCATTACTGTCAGATAAATCTTTGGGTGGGATGAGGAGAGTGCTTTCCAAAGGAGAACCATTGTTTTGCTTTATTTTAGAAGTATACATTTTCAGGGACAGTGGAAGGGAATAGCTGGGTCTTCAGTTATAGTTGGAATAAAACGATTGGACATCATTTCAACCTATAAGAACTGTTACAGAATGGACCTGTGGGGGGATGATATACTATTACTGAATGGACCCCCCCCCCTTCTTCCAAGATCCCTCTGTATAATTCCCTGCCCACTACCAGGAAATTATAGCTCTCAGTGCCATAGATTGGTGAAAAGAAAAGGAAGTATTTATTTAAAAAGTTATACAGACTTAGAATAATGACTTAATGTCTTCATTAAAATCCCAAAGTCCTTAAAACACCCACAGATATACACAGTCCTTCCTTCTGCCTTTTGCCCAGTTCAGGGTACCATATCTCAGGAAAAGAATTAGAAGTCCATGGCTCAGGTAGCCCCTGGTTCTTCCCAGTAATCTGTGCTCAGCTGGCAGGCATCCTGCATTCCCAGCACCATCAGCTGTGTTACTGGGATCTCCAATTCTTTTTTTTTAAATATATTTTATTGATTATGCTATTACAGTTGTCCAATTTTTCCCCTTCACTCCCCTCCACCCTGCATACCCCTCCCACCCATATACCCCCCCCCCTTAGTTCATGTCCATAGGTCATACACATAAGTTCTTTGGCTTCTATATTTCCTATACTATTCTTACCCTTCCTCTGTTTATTTTCTACCTACGATCTATGCTACTTATTCTCTGTACCTTTTCTTCATCCAGATCCACATGGCACCTTCTCCTGACCCACCAGCAAGAGTCCTTTCACCCCTTTGCTCCCCACAGCGTCTCTCCTGCATTCTTCCAAACTTCTAAGAGAGAGTGCTGCTTTGCTGCTACATCTTATTTTCTGGCTTCCTAAGCAGTGTGGCAAAGGGAGCACCAAAGCTACATGAGTATCCCTTGTATGGCTGCTGTGCCTGGGTTTAAATCCCAGCGCCAGTCTTTTCCTGTATCCCCATTTCCAACTTCTCTCACAATTGGATACACTTGATAGCATTCCCATATTTTTCCAGTTTTTCTGGGCTGCTGTAGTAAGTCTGGGCAGGTGTGGCCCCGTGGTGTGGAGTGAACCATTTCCAATTCCTCACACAGGTGCTGTAACCCGGGGGAGCTGTCTCCCAGTTACATCCTGGGTGAAAGTCACTCCCATCCCTTTGGCTCAAAGCATGGTTACAGCTATTTAACATATCCATGAAATCAGTTAAAAGTTATAAATATATTAAATGACCATTCTAGTGGTTATTTGCAAAACTGTTGGTATGCAAAATAACTCAATGGCTCTGCTCCATGTGTCCCATCCCCCAGTTCAGACTTTTGGGGGTGAGGACATCTTATATTTTTAATATTGCCTGGACACCCTAAGTTCTGGACCCCATTACAAATCTCTCTTGGAGGGGACCCTGGCTGCACCCTGTTACAGAACTTCTGAAGAATGTGTACACTGATTATAAACCCCAGTGTCACTTTGCATTTCTCCTCCCTAAAAGAACAGTTTTTCAACCCGCAGAACTCTCTTCTATGTGATGGGTTCCTGTACTCTGTGAGTAGTTTTAGGAAGATTGGTGCTTTTGAATCAGCAGTTACAGTAACTAGAGAAGAATTATTGCTTCCTTAACTTTGTGGCTCTGTCTATTGGCAGGAAAAAGACTAAAAAAATCAAAGCCAGATGGCTGTAGAGGAAGTGCGTCTAATGCTCCGACTGTTGTGACACCCGGGGAGGAGCTGTGTTATGGCTGGCCACCATGGCCCTATTTTACTGGCCCATCTGTTCCCTAGACTTTCTGTAAGAGCACTTGTGGATTCAGTTAACTTTAAGCAGTAAAGTACCTTGTTCTGGCTCCATAATGCCTAATAAAAAATAATGCAGGGTTATAGATGAGAAAAGGACAGACAACATGTTAACTGTGTTCATAGACTTAGAACACAGCTAAATAAGAGAAACATCTGAGAAAACTGATCGACCATTTTGAAACCAGCAGAACTACCTCCTATTTCTTCACAAGAAAAATGTCAGCTGTTGGCAATGGAAAACCTAGAAATGTTGTGAAAATTAATTCCTTTCTCCAGTAACCTGAAGGAAATCTTTTTTCATTATACTCAACCACTTTCCCATGAGTGGTAAGGCACGAGGTTGACAGGTCTGTTTGTGATGCAAATTGCTTAGTTTCAATAAGGCTAATAGATAGCATTGGTAAGGAATGATCACATCTGGTAAGCCCAGTGGCATGTCAGTAAACCAGATTTCTAAAATGAGGAAATCTCCTAATTTGTATGTAGGCTTTACAGAGTTTCATATTTAACCTGTGGCCCATTTCAAGCTACCCATGTTGTAAGGACAGGCTGGCAAAATTTTTGAATATTTAAAATAAGCTGTCAGAGTGCTAATTTAGTGTGCTCCAGCTCACCTCTGGACAAGTCGCAAATAACCAGACCAGATACAGTTTATAACAGATGTGTTTTGAGATGAAACAAGTTTCTTGCAACATCCCGATGATAAGGAATCTAGTGCATAGAGTAAGCATGTCATTCCCTGAAATGGTCTTGCAAACACAAACACAAAAATAGAATTTGGTTCAAAGGTTTCTTTATAACTTTTTTAAAACTAGCAAGAACATCATTACATCATGTTGCTTAGGAAATATTTCAGTATTTAGGAGAGTTTAAAGGATTAGACCAAATTGGAGCATAGGGGTGGTGGTCAGCTTTAGTGAACAACACAGGGTAAAAATGCACCAAGTATTCCTAATATATAGTAATTAAAATTATGGTAGGAAACTAAATAATCTCATCATTTAAATAATGATCTCTTCCTCTAAATTCAGCTGTTGCACTTGGCTGGCAATGTTTCTACTCTTAATGGTCTTAACAAATAAATGTGTAGATAGAAATGGACTTTTGGAGCTGCTGGCATCTGTGGGAGGCGGCTCTGTATGCCATGGTCCCAGCTCCCACTGGGAGATGCACAGGACTCATGCCCATGGATAGGTTTTCCAGTGGGGAATCAGGCCTGCAATGTACGTAGGCCGCTATGAGTCTTGCTTTTTTGCTAAAACTCCCTCACCCTGAATTGAGGACATTTACTGCAAAGTAACTTCCAAAAATCCATTCCCAGGATGGGTGTAACCAGTTCAACTACTTTTGCCTTTTCATTTGCAAATATCCCTCTTCTGTGATGTGATTAGCAGCATTGGCTCCTTTGTTTTCTGTATAAGGTAACCACCTAAAGCAATACTGTGTATAGTTAAAGAGGACCTTCTTGTAATGTGCTCAGTAAGACAATAAAAATTCATTGGAGCGAGGGCCAAGGCTTTTGCTCCCCTTGAGAGAAAAGCCATGCCATCCCGTTTCCTCCACCAGATTCGGTAATCCGTGTAAATGTCTCATTTTCATCCATAATGACGTGGACCCCATGAGTTGGGGTCCACATCAGGCATCTGATTGCCAAAATGAATATAAGAATTGACAAGAGATGTAAACTATAAAGCACTGCAGATTTTTTCAAATTCTATAGAATGAAACAGTGGGGTGTGATTATGAAAGTTATATAAGTATTTCATTCCTTGCTTTGCAAAGTTTTATAAAAATTGTCATCCGAAGTTACTAGTAAGCCAAAACAAAAAAACATGATTTTTTAATATGTCCTTTGTGTTGACAAATGCAGGACTTGTTCTCTGACAGCACAGCCCTCACATTAAAAATGACTAAAGGGAGATGTGTGTAGTTTTGAGTAGCAGCAGTTAGATTTAACATGCTCAATGCATTTTCACCTTTTTGTGTTTTAAAAAGAAGGTTTATTTTATTATTTGAAAAGATAGTGTACAATCAGAAACATTCCAAAAAATATGTCTTGGAGTAGTATAGGAGTTTGATTTGAAGACAGTGTGAAGTACAGAAATACATTTTGGCACAAATCAGTTTGATGAAATTTTGAAATGAATTTTTATAAATTAAATATTGAAATTTTTGCACTTTGATAAATTATATTGTGTGTATATATTTTCAAAAATGCAGTGAAATCACCCATCTTCTAATAAAACAATGAGTGACTGAATTAGAAAAATTGTGCTCTGGTACCAGATTGCCTTGGTTAAAATCCCAGTTCCTTGGGCAGTTTTTTAAAAAACTTTATTTGTATTTCACTTACCACATCTGTAAATAGTGTTGTAATATTGGTATCTACTCCACATGGTTGTTATGGGGATTAATTGTTGGGAGCCACCCTGCCTGGTTTCAGAAGCTGTACCCTCCCACCAAGGCTAAGGCTGAGGGAGCAACCTTGAACAATAAGCCACTAAGGAGACAAAAGCTTATCTCCCTGGCAGGAGCACCGCTTCTGTTCCTTTTACTTCATCCCTACCTGGCCTACAATGCTTGGTCGGTTAGCCAATGACGGGTAAGATTCCCTAAAGGGGGGAATAATCTAAGCCAGGCACAATCATGTGGGAGGCCCCCAAGGAAGGAGTTGGGGGGCTACAGCAAAAGGGGGTGATGGACCCTCGCCCCTCAGCTTTAACAAAGCCTGAGTCCTCATTCTGCCTGTGAGAAGTCTCCTCTCTCTTGGCTGCCTTACTTCCCCTGCCTGACTTAAGCCTGAAACAATGACAAAGGGCAGTGCAGCCCTGTGCTGAAAAGGGTGGATTCCCCAGGGTGATCAGGCCTAAGAAAGAATTTGTAAAATCCTATGAAACCTGCTTTGTTTAGAATGCTCTCAATTAAATGATAAGGGTCCAAGAAAGAAGTGAGTTTGTTCCTCAAAGTTTTATAGTTCTTTAGCTATCTGACCCTGACTCAAAATAGGCCCTCAGATTTCTTTGTTATCCAATGTTTGATCCTTACTGCCTGCCAATGATTAATGAGCTTTACCTGTATTCCTGTTCAAATGAACCCAATAAAAACCCATTGAGGAATGGGCTCCTGGCCCTTCTCCTTTGAGAGATCAGCCACCTTTCCTCCCCAAGCAGATCTTGTCTTGGTAGACTTGTTTTCATCCATGGCGGCAGGGGGTCTTGCGGGTGGAGCCCCCTCACAATTAATGAGTTTAAATATATATATATATATATATATATATATATATATATATATATATTTAACAAAAGTAATGGCATGTGATAAATACTCTTCTGAAATTTGCTTTTCTGACTAATACTGTATAGTCATTCATTTTACTTGTCATCCTGATTCTTTGTGTGAACTTCCCAATGATATATGTATTTGATGTAAATTTTCCAAACATTCCTATCATCACCAATGCTGACATGATTATTCTAATGTTGTGTAAATATTCTGTGCTTCAAGTTCTAATAATAGCCAGAGTCAAAAATCAATTTTACATTTATATTTTTAAACACTATCAGTAAAAAGGGCATTTACCTAGTGGTTAATACTGTACTTGCATTTTAGCTAGAAAACTAGAAATTTAAAGTTTACAATACGTTTTCTATTACTAAAACACATGTAACCACTATTTTCACTGTATTCGCTTGGATGTGTTTGAGAGAGTTGACTACATGATGTTTGGAATGCAGTGTGTAGGCATGTTCCCTGTTTAGTGGAAAGCTGTTGTAAACCATATAAAAGAGTTTGTCACTGACCCATGGGTCTATAAACAGAATAAGTGAAACTGGTATCCATCTTGAGTGAACATTACTCTTTCTACAGGCAATGCCAAGGAGGCAGTACTCCCATCCACACCCACACACAATCTTGTAGATCTGCTACATTCCTAGAAAACTATGCCAGAGCTTTAGGACTATGACTATTAGAAGGATGCCTAGTTTTGAATTCTTGGAACCCTATCGTCTATCCTTCCTATGAATTACTGTGTCAATTTTTTAGTGAGAAGTCTTCTATTTAGCAGTGATAACTGCTGATTGGTTCTGTAAACCTTCCTGGAAAAAGAGCATTAGGAAAAAAAGATTGCAAAAAGGGGCTGCTTTTAAGGGTAAAAGAAACACTCCCATGCGCATTATGTCAAAAACATACACACAGAACCACTTCGTGGTTTCACATGCAAAGGTGGCAACCCAACCTCAGCGTGATGGCACTTATGTATGAAGAATTATGCATTCTAAACTTTAGTGTGATAGTGTTTATATTTTTAGGTACAGTGTGATTTTTAACATTTTTGGATTGGTAATTAAAGTTAAGGTAGGTGCATGAATAATTCATGCCAAATAAAAATGGCTTATATAAAAACTGATACTAGTAGTAGTCAGGTATTTAGGAATTAAACAAGTTCTTTTCTTTCAGATATTCATTACCTCCCATAAAAAGTGTTGAAGAATATACTTTTTAAAGCAAAAGTAAATCTATTCTGTCTATTAAAACATTTTAGTGTTATTGGAAGTCACTTACTCTGAGGGACTCCTAATGGGAAAATTATTATCAAGGCACAAATCAAAATGAAATCTTAAAATAATTTTATTTATTTCAACATTAATAAGGCTTTTGGAGATGCTGGTAGTTATTGCTATGGTAATTAAAGTTTTTAACTTATGGTAACTTTATATTTCTTTGTAACATTAAAGAATTTTTGGACTGAATTTCAAATCTTTAATAACAGTGGATTTAACCATTTAGAGTGAGAAAAGTTAAATTTTAAGTAAAAATCTGAGACCTGAAATTTAAAGCAGAAAATGTGCTGTCTGGCCTTCTCAATTTATAGTTATGGTGACAAAGGTCACGGAACCTTCCAGTCAATCCAGGGGTCTTTCCTAGTACTCAGACTCTACTTGTCAGATATTTCTCCAAAATGTCAGTGCCTCAATACATCTCACATTGGAGAGGGGCGAAGTTCCCTCCACAAGAAACAACAGTCTACCTGCAGTCACAATGGAACACTAATCATAAAATCTATTCCATGTCTTTGTACCTCAGTATGCTACTAATTCTACTAAGCATAGTTTATAGTGTCTGAAATCCTCTTGAATGAGGCCTTTGCTAATAATTTTTCATGGTAACTTACTTTATTTTTGATCTGGGAAATATATTCCTCTCATTTGGGATATTTAATTCACTAAATCTATGAT
Source organism: Tonatia bakeri (assembly GCA_004024845.1). Taxonomy (NCBI): domain Eukaryota; kingdom Metazoa; phylum Chordata; class Mammalia; order Chiroptera; family Phyllostomidae; genus Tonatia; species Tonatia bakeri. Next base: position 14,842 of record PVIA01003066.1, on the reverse strand, counting down.
GTGATGATTAATTCCTTGCTCTTTAGCTACAATGAACTATACACAATATCTAAACAAAATTAGTGAAGGCTCAAGAATATTCTCTTGCCTGAATATCATGTATCATCATTTCAAGAACACTAAGTCTACTTATAAAAATACTATAATAACAACAATATTAAACATATAAATAAATTTCATTTAATTTTGGAGGCCATTATTAAAACGAGTACTAAAAAGGGCACAAGACATTAGGTTTTCATATGTATCTTTGTTAAAATAGGAAAAAATTAGAATCAGAGGACAAATTAATGTCAAAGATTATCATATATAATTAGTGTAATAATAACACTAAATCTTTTGACAACTGTTTTTGATTATTGAGAGATGAAATTCACAAGTAGGTAAGAAATTATTACTTTTATAAGAAAAAATCTAAACAGATCAAATTACCTTGGGTTCAACCAGAAAGTCTTACTTTTTATGTTGATTACCTTCTCCAATTTTTCAGTTCATTTGGATTGGAATATTAGACACTAAATTAGTTATGAAAAGTAGTTAGATAAGTAAATTACATATAATATACAATAAATAATACATAAAATATATTCCTCATGTAAAATTAATCTTATTTCAAAGTAATTTGCAAATCAGTTGTTTGAAAACAGTTCTACATTTTCCCATAAAAATAATGTCACAATGACTAGTTACATTATACATACCAATCTTTATAACTCATAATTGCACAATACAAGACCAATAAACCTTTACAGCCAAGACTTGATTTAATGTGATCCTAAAACAATTAGAAGGGGGTGTGAGGAGTGGAGGAGAAGTTGTTGAAACTGAGAAGATCTGGCACCTGAATGCCTCTAAAATCAGAAGCAAGGGAAAACTCTCAGGGTCTCCATTTCAGGAGAAGGGAAAATGGGTACAAGCCACTTGTAATCTAAGTGTTCACAAAAGAAAAGTTGTCTGACTATAACAGAATAAAATTAGTGATAGTTCTGTTGTCCAGCAAATGTTCACTCCTTCCATTAGTCCCTTGACTCTGGAGTTAAGGAATCTTCAAAAATGAGTGATTGTTTCCGCCCCTTAAGAGTCCAAAGAGATATTAACACATGAGAGACAAGCAAGGACTTGAAATGTGCTTGGCAGTTGGACTTGCCCCCTGGAAAATAACTTGGTTATCTGTTGGCTGAAGGAGGATACATTGGGGTAGACTGAGATAAAACCAAACCCAGTTTAAATGAGTCACATCACAGCTAATATGCAGATGCAAGGGCAAGAAGTATATGTGTGCTGTAAAATGGTACTATATTCTGGTGTGAGTCATTATGTAGTGTCATTGTGGAAATAATTTAACTGATGATACATTATTCAACTCAACAAGAACAAAAAAATAGTTTTGCCAAGCTTTAGACTAAGATTTACAAGGATATACAAAATAAATAAATTTAACTAGAGCAGTGATGATAACCTTGGTAGCAGCCACCATGAAAGTGTGTTTTACTTGTGTTGCCTCATTTCATACAAAAGATAAAATGCTAAAAATTGTGATGCTTAAAACTTTGACTTTGCTAATTTAGAAATGTCATATATGCATGTCACCTGGAGTCTGCATTTTCCACTTCTATCAGTTTAACCAACTCTTTATGTGGTTGAACTTTCCCCGTGGTAGACATGGGAGTAAATTCTGTCTCTGATTAAAAACTTGGTTTCCTGGATGAAATAGAAATGACAAGAAAGACGGCTATCCTGTCACTGACGCTGTATCACTCAGCCTTTGTAACTCTCTTATCAGTATTTATTATTTTGGTTGAGTAGTCCTTAAATCTTCAAACAGGCAAATGACCTTGGACAATATATCGCTTCATCTTTCCCTGGCATATAACATAATTTGCCTAAGAATTATAGGAAGAAAGTGGTAATTCTATCTACCCATCCACTAGTAAGAATAAGGCAGAGAAACATAGGGAGGTAGAGGGGGATACACAGAGAAGAAACAGAGACAGGAAAATAAATTATTAATTTTACCTGGAGTTAAGGAATCTTCAAAAACGAGTGATTGTTTCCGCACCTTAAAAACATTAAAATTTAATGATGTAGAAGACAGAAGTTGAGTCACATCCTAAGCAGAGGAAAGAGAATATTCAGAGCTATGGAACCTACTGAAAAGGAGAGGAAAAAGTGTAAGAATAGGAAATCCATGACAGTATGTGTGGACTAAGCCAGGGCTATGAAGCTGTGGAGGGGATACTGCTGGTAAAAGTTTAAAGTGGGAATACACATATTTGGGTACTTTGAAATTAGACATTTATTCAGTCAGTACATAGTGTTTAGAAATGAAGGTGAAATTTGCTTTTCTCTCTTTAGAAACAAACTCTGAAACGTGGAAAGGGATAGTAGTAGAATGAACCTATTATCAGAGGCCAGTTAGGAAGAGATTATTACAGTATTGCAGGTGAGACATGGCACTTTGAGACCCTAGTGGAGACTGTGGGGAGAGAGAAGAGAGATATATATGAAACATCCCAGAAGGCAGTGGAGATTCCAGGACTTAGTAGCAACCTGATTAAGTCTGCTACCTGTCTGTGGTTCCCACTCGAATAGTAATATCTAGACCCAGATTTCTGCCTTTTGTGATCCTTTACCACAGGGAATGGACAGGAAAAATGTAGTAATCACACCTGAGAAAAACTGAAGTTAATTTTTTATTTTATAATTAATGCAGTCCTAGTTCTACTAGACTTTATTTAACCTACCAACTCTTTTTAAACAATGTTAGCTCTTTAATTATTGATCAACAAACAGATGCCAAAAGCACATCAAAAACATTGGCACAAGCTCAGAAGGAAGTCTTCCTTGAAAATACTATTAGCTGATGTATTATTCAATGTATTTGAAAGAGAAAAATACATCTATTAAAAATGTAATATTGACTTGGTGCAAACTGTATTCAACTTTCATTCAGATGTTTCTTAAATTTATTTTTTAGTATGTAAGATAATTTAATGTATAAAGTTATATTACCACTTCCAAGAAATAGGCATAAAGATACACACATCTTAGATGGAAAAAGAGTATATCCTACCAAGTATAGTTCTAAGAATGTTTCATCCTTGCATTGTTAATAATATGCAAATATGTACTATAACTGTTTATACATACATCTTCTTAATGCCTTTCAGCTTGTTAAAGTGAAGTTTAAGAAGCTCCTGGAGGAGTAATAGGCTGCATATAATGGACTGGAGAGTGAAAAGTTTGGCTCTATATCCTTAATTAGTTTCTAATTTCTCTGTAATCTCATCATGAGTCTCTAACATAAAATAATATTGACCATACATATGGTACAAGTGGGTACTGGCATTTTAGATTATTCTCGTGGGGCTCACTAAATTATTTGCTGATTCAAATTGAACTTCACCTCCAGAGTAATTTTAAACTTGATGAGTAAATATTACCCTATGAACACTACATAGGCTTATTGTTAGACCTAAGTGAAATAAGATATGTAGCATAATGTCTGTGAAGAAATAATCTGGCACCATGCCCTGCTCCATTTACAGAATAAGGATTCACATCATATTCTATATTGGGGAAAGCCAAAACAATAGTTTGCACCCTGAGATAAACAAAACAAAGCAAACAACGACAATAACAAAAATAGAATCATTCTGTCTAGCTCTACTCCCCAAATTAACCCGAATCTTGAACTTTTTGTAAGTTACTGCCCCCCAACAATAATAATTTAATCCTGACCTTTGCAATGTGATGCTGCACACCTGTGACAATTTTCATTAATAGGACAATCATGGAAGATACTGACTGTTCAGATACACTGATGACTTTATTCAGTCTGAAGATTCAGGACGCCCTCAGTCAGATGACTCAGACTGGTCACTTCAGGTAGGACACAATGACCGACTCAGATGAGTAACCTTAGATACTGAATATTCTAAAATACGAACTATCTGGACATAAAGACTATACCTCCTGCAGCCCAGGAGAGCCTGGCCTTCCCAACACTGTTGTCGGGAAGGAAGTGACTACGCTGAGATGTCAAATAATCTTCTACCTTCTGAGCATATGAAATGCTTAGGTATATTTTCTCAAAATTTAGTTGGCTGTGGTTTCAGACAATTAATCCCAGTGAGCACTCAGGCAGCCTGTGATTTGGTGAGAACTCTGCTATTACTTTACAATATTTTCTCTGGTTAATGAAGGATAGGCATTAGTTGTTTTTTAAATCTCAATGTATTTATTAGTGATCTAATATTAAAAAATTAATCAGCATAGTTTATACTGTGCAATATTAGTGTTACAGAGCAAACTGTAAGAAATTCATTTGTTAATAAATCACAAAAACCAACTTGGACAGAATCTATTTATACCTTCTATGACTTATATTTAGTAACAAAAATATATGCTACTTCTTAGGCTTATCACTAAACTAATTATTGTATCTGAGATGAATGAGATTGTGTTTGTGATGAATTATTTAAATAAATAAATATTTAAATTTAATTTAAGTTTAAATTGTGTTACACTGAATATTGCTAATTTAGTGAATATTACAGTTGGTCTTATACATCATTCTATTCAAGAATAGTTTGCTGAACATATACTGTATATTTGGAATGTGGAGATCAATATTTTCATGTAAAATATATGAAAAGTATCATCTCCAACACTAAATATATAATCCATTTTTTAAAAGATTTTATTTATTTACTTTTAGAAAGGGGAAGGGAGAAAGGGAGGGAGAGAAACATTAATGTATGGTTACCTCTTGAGCGCCCCCTCCTGAGGACCTGGCCCTCAACCCAGGCATGTGGCCTGACTAGGAATTGAACTGGCAACTCTTTGGTTCACAGGCCAGCACTCGATCCACTGAGCCACACCAGCCAGGGCAATATATAACCCATTTTGAAAAACAAGCCACACCAGTGTGAAATATAGGCATCATATCAAAGCATACTTTCAATGGCTCTGTACAGTCTAACCTCTCCTTAAGTTGTCATTTAAATCTCTTAGTAATGGAATACTCACATAATTTTTTATCCTATCTTTCCTTATTTTCTACATTACTTAGGAGCTAAATATTTTCACAATCTGCTCAATATTTTAAACCTCTCCACATGGTTTTATTCATGCCAGAGCTTGAAGTAAAGTTATATAAGGAAAAGATGGAGAAGATCACAGAGGAAGTGAGACATGAGCTCTGTCCTAAAAGAAAATGGAACTTCAATCAATCGCACAATAAAAATCCTGACTGTCAGGCAAAGGAGTATAGAATTGATTTAATGAACACCTCCGAGCCTCGGTGGTTTCTCATTGTCCACTTTCATAAAGCTAAGTGAAACTTTGGTTCAGAGAAAGTCTCTTCTTTCCTTAGGCCAAAATTAAATTCATGGTTTAGAGGTAAGTAGAAAAGCAAGCATCACCTCCCTTCCTGATACAAACAAAAGAAAACAAACTTTGTAGCCAGAACAGCAGGAACCTGGCTTTGAAAAACTGCAGTCAAAGCTGCTCTGTTCATCAGCCGGCAATGGATCTCAAGTGGTAATCTGGGAGCATGCCACCACCATGATGCTTTCAATCCTAGTTAGCAAATACCCCCTTCTAAGATGAAATCTGTCTCCTATGAGTAACCATTGGGGCCATAAGGTTGATGAATCCAAACAAAAGTGTATTTTTCTGGTCTAAATTCTATTATAAATTATGCACATTTGAGAGACAGATATAGTTTAATTTATTTCTAATGAAATACAAAAAGATATAGGTTTATGACCATATGTGTGCTGGGATATGTGTACTAACACAAAATGTATCGTGGAATGCTGTTGATAATTTTAAAGGTAAAGTAAATATGCAGTTGCAGAACCATACAGTTAAACCTTCAGTTGTGTAAAGAGATGTACAGAGATATACAACCAAGGCTTCTGGCATGAATATAAACAATGGCAAAAATGTGAAGAAAAATCCCAGACAGCAGCCATATAATAAGGTTTATACTTGTTTTCTTTTTATTTTATCTTGTAAAAGATCAATGTTATTTTTTGAATATATATACTTGGAGAAAGGGTAAGGAAGGGAGAAAAAGATAGGGAGAAGCATTGATGTCAGAGGGAAATATTAATCAGTTACCTCCCGCATGGACCCCGACCATGGACAAAATCAGTAACCCAGGTATGTGCCCTGACCAGGAATCGAACTGGCAATTCTTCGCTCCGTGGGATGACACCCAACCAACTGGGCCACATGGGTAAGGGCTCAGTGTTATTTATGAATATCGGCAAATGTGATACTAATTTCTTAATATATCGTATTTTGGATTTTCTTCCAAGGTTTTCATAGGACTTAGTTTAGTTAGAATTAGACTTATCTGAAGCAAATTTTGTTTTAAGTAAAAATATATTCAGAAAATACAACTTTGGAATTTTAGGGAAAAAATTTTAAAGTTACTGTTCACTTTGCTCAGACTAAAAAAAAGTTAGTGAAAAATGTGATTAATGCACTACTACTTCCTGTGAAAGGAACAAACATCTCAGTGTATTCATATCTCAAATAACTTTCTCTTCCTTCTCAAAGAGGTACAATTAGATCATGCCAAAGAATATTAGAAAATACTCTTAAGAAGTATATAAAATTAAGAAGAGTAATTAGATTTCTATATTTAAGAGAAATTTATTATTTTTATAATTTGTATTATATATAGAATACTCAGTGGGAAAAAATGGTCTTTAGGGTTTTTACCTTTCCTTTTATGTGATGGAGTTGAAGATGAAAGGCAAGCTTTTGTGTATACATCTGGAGTATAAAAGCAGCTCAGTGTGGGAAAATGAGAGTCCATGAAATACTATGTCAAAAACATTTTCAGTCAGAATTCCAGAAGTAGCAAATTGTTAAATAGATAATTAAAATGTCTTCAGGGTATAAACCACAGGGACTTAGGGTTTTAATCATGTAGTGCATATTCATCAAAAGTTTTTACTTTTATATTGATGCTGTTTTTAGAGAAAGATCAAGGTTTGTGCCTCTGAAATTCTTCAGTTTGATAGGGTCTGATATTAACATCCTTAACTCAAAATAGTTATCATTTTATTAGATGATTGTCAGAAGCCTTCAGCAATATTGTCTTATAGAAACATTTTCCATTTCTCACGACATTGGAACATTGTAGGAACTTCTGTGTTGTGGCATAGGAATTGAATTATCCATTGTGTGACTTTTATTTTCAGGGAAGGGATGTTGTAACTAATCATAGATATAACGTAAACAGGGTTTATTCTAAATAATTGTTTAAAATGTAATGCAAGCATAAGAGCATAGGTTTGAAAGAAAGGTGTTTATTGGAATAAAAAAATATAATAATGCCCTGGCTGGTATGGCTCAGTGGATTGAGTGCTGGCCTGCGAACCAAAGGGTTGCCAGTTCGATTCCTAGTCAGGGCACATGCCTGTGTTGCAGGCCAGGTTCCCAGTAGGGGGCATGCAAGAGGCAACCACACATTGATGTTTCTCTCTCTTTCTCCTTCCTTTCACCTCCCTCTAAAAAGAAATAAAATCTTTAAAAAATATATATTAAATATCTAAATATGTCTTGGAATGCTTATATCATCAAATATGTACACCTTAGAAATTTACTTATTTCTCTTTCTTGGTATATGTGGCATTATTTTTTTTTACTTCTCTCTTTACATCTGAAAAATGACCATAAATATACTTGATAACATTGGGTATAAAAATTAGTACACAAGAAAATGTTCATACATAGATACATTATTAATTTCACATTAAAATATATATTTCCTTGAGTTAAATTTAGGGAAAAATTTGAAATATGAAATATAGCAGTGTATATTGCAACCCACCCCACTATTCTTTTAATATTGTTTCTGTTAAAAGTGTTTTTTGTAAAAGACAAATTGTTAACTAATACATGACCCATGATAAACCACATATTTGTGTTTGAGTTCCAGGAAGTAACTTCAAAGGGAGCTGACTCCAGCAACTAGACCTTCCCGCTCCAGGAGACTTGCTGACTTTCAACCATAAAACCCAGACCTCTGCTTGACCAGTTTTGAGGTAATCATCGGAATAGACTGTGCTGACCTACATGTAGAGAACTTTCAACCACCCTCCCCCTGATTTCTTTGTTCTGCTTTCCCTCTCCCTTGTAATAAAAACTCCTGCCTGCACTAAGATGTGAAGACAGTCTTTGGGACAGGAGTTCACCGTCCTTTCAGGCTGTCAGCACCTGAGTAAACTGTCGTTCCTTCCATCAGCACTTGCCTCTTGAGTGTTGGCTTTTGAAGTGGCAGGCAGTCAAACCTGAGTTTGGTATGATATTCTCTTATCAGCCTTGTTATTACATTAAAAAAGGGTATAGATGTGAGTTGATTATTGTATCCCTTACTATCTTAGATTAAAAACAAAGGTTAACATCATTAATCACCGGAGGAAAAAAAATAAAGCCACAATGAGATATCACCTCAAATCTGTCAGGATGGCTATCATCAATAAACCAACAAACAGCATGTTTGGGTGAGGATGTGGAGAAAGAGGAACCCTTTTTCATTGTTGGTCAAAATGCAGATTGGTGAAACCACTGAGGAAAATAGTATGATGTTACCTTGGAAAATTAAAAATGGACCTGAGATTCCACTTCAAGGAACTTATCCAAAGAAAACTGAAACACTAATTTGAAAGAATATATACACCCCTGTGTTTATTGTGGCATTCTTTACAATAGCTAAGATTTGGAAACAGCCCAAGTGTCCATCAGTAGATGAGTGGATACAATGACTATGGGACATTTATACAATGGAATACTACTTGGCTGTAAAAAAGAAGAAAAATTCTACATTTTGTAACAACCTAGATGGACATGTGGAACATTATGCTAAGTGAAATAAACCAATCATAAAAAGATAAATATCTCATGATTTCTCTTACATGTGGAATCTATTAAAAAAACTGAACCAACAAGCAAAATAAAGATAGACTCATAGATAGAGAGCAGGCCCATAGCTCTTGGAGATGTTGGGGGTGGGGTGGAGGGACTGAACAAAAAAGAAAAAGATTTCATGGACGTGGACAGTACTGCAGTGATGGTGGGTGGGGGGAGGTGGAAGAAGGTATAAGGGGATAATTGACAATAGAAAAAAATACAATAAAAATGACTAAAAATAAAACAATGCAGATATTCCTCCAAGTTAACAGTGAATGCACACATTGTAAATAATACTTAGTCTTCTGTATTCTAGCTAATGAAAAGGAAATTAAAATCATTAGAGAACAAGATGTTTTAAATAATTGAAACATTTCAAAACTCTCCATATTTTACATAAAGAAATTGTCTCCTTTGTAGCATTGGGTGAGAAAATAATAGAAGTAGACACAGAAATCACTTTAGTGGAAATGTCCTTATTCACAACTGAGTTTTAAGTAGTAAAACTGCAGGTGCTATTGTACTTGAGTTTAACAGTGTGAATACACATGCAGGAGGAGACAATGGGAACTTGTACATATCAGCCAGGGAGATTATGTGGTGGCAAAGCAAAATACCTTTCTCTTACTGACAGAGTTTGTAGAGTCGTATCTAGTAAATGAGGAAAATATAATTGGCGCCTTCAGAACATTACTCACAAATGCAAACTGATTTCTAAATGTTAGTAAAGGGGTTCAAATAGGAAACTTCCTAAAAGTAATATTTCATAGTATAGGGATGTATTTATATGTATGTATGTGTATATATTATACTATATAAATCACTAAATAACTGATTTTTCTATTGACAGTATTATCTTGAGGTTTATCTTCTAATTGTGTAAATGACATAGCTGGGGCAGAGTGAACTTTAGATTCTCTTTATAAATATTATTAAAACTGAGATTTTTAGTTGTCACACCAAAAACATGAGGCTGAAAGTAGCATTTAAATGGTAGTCTAATGAAATATATGAAACAAAAATCAAATCCAACATATAGCCATGAAAAATCTGAAAAAGCTAACAGTCAAAAAGAATAATTCTTTTCAGCATTTAGTAGCTTAGTATTTCTAAATTACATGTCTAATTTCATCATTGATTTCTGTTCAAATCCTTTTGTTTTCTTCAAATTTGGGGTTGTGGCACCCTGCAAAGCAAATACTCCAGTGCAGTGTTTCCCAGCTCACACAGGGTCACTGGAAGCCTCTTCATTTATCCTGTAAACACCTCGTTTTCAAGTCCTATCTCTTGCCAGAGAGTGCTAATCACTTTATCTGTTTTCATCCAAACACTTAAAATTGTTTTAAGCCCTTTATAAAATCTCTTAGCATAAAGTCTACCTGTATTTTTCTTTAAAATATTTTGGATTTAACTTGGAAACCTTTTTAGAAAAAGCACAACACTGTGAGGTTTTAGCTAAAGAATAGTTGGGATTAAATCCTGTAATGCAAAATCAGTTAAAATAAATACATTATTGTGTATCAATTCCATTGAATTGTTGGTCTCAGATAGATGTGTAACAGTACCAAAATATATTTAAAGCCTGAGAGGGTTTTTAAACACACACACACTTCTAAAAAACATTCAATTAAATAAAATAACATTGACAATTAAGTCATGAGCCAGATATTTATCTCAATTTGACTTTTATTTAAAATAACTAATTGCTAAACTAACATTTTTATATTTTAGCAGTTATTCACATATAAATAAATCATACAAATATTTTTATGAGGTTTTATTAAAACAATATCACTTTGTAGTAGCAATTTACCTCAAGGAACATCTATAAAGGACACATGGACAAAGCCAAAGAGGGGTAAGGTCGAAGGTGGGAGGTGGGGGCGGGTGGGGTGGGGAGAAAATGGAGACAACTGTACTTGAACAATAATATAAGCCTTCAAAAAGAAATAAAAATATAATGTTAAATGTATTTATTTTAGTTAATGTTAATAAAAATAAAATTATTTTATTAGTCATCAACTCTACTTCAAATTGGAAATGTTCAACAACTAAGCTTGAATATTTAAAGCACAAACTCATTCATATCAATCAGATATAATTTTTATTTTGCCTTTTTGGGAAATGATCTAAATGCTCAATCATTTAGAAATGAAGATTATAATTAAAACAGTGTGCAACTTAATGTTAATCAGAAATTACATGATGTACAGTAGCAACTAAAAAGATTCAAATGACTTCCAAATAACAGAAGTAAAGCTGAGAACAGTCTTTTAATAAAGGCCATTTTGCCTTGTAGGAAAAGATTGTTAGTTGTAAAAAGAAACCTTTTAAACTAATATGATGAGGTGCATGTAAAAATTAATATTATGCTTTAATGTTCTCTCCAGTGAGTAGCCTAGGTTGATTTATTCATTTAGGTAATTATGTTCAGCAATATTAGTAATTCACTGTTAAATTGAATTTGGAGAACACACAATAAATTGAAACTGTAGTCATATTTCTTTCTTGCTGTGTAACAAACAGAGATGTATTGATGTAAGTTCTGAGTGTAGTACATAAGTTAAATTCCCTAGACTGCAATTTGATCAAAAAGCTTTAGACATTTACTTGAGCTATATTAGATGGCAGCCATTGGATGGCAGTAAAATTCTACATCAATCACTTTAGCAAAGTGAAGCTAGGAAATAATGGGACTTTTATTATTTAACAGCAGAATGCTGATTTAAAAGGCAAAGCTCAGGGGGTTGTGTGTACTGCAGCAATACCAACTATTTTTTTAACTGTTTTCTTTTATTCTCCCCTCAATTTAAAGGGAGATGCAATTCTGGAAAAAATATTTATAGAATTTTATCATTATAAGAGATTATGTTTCTGCTTTTCTTTTATGTAATAAACTTTTTTATTTGATATTTTAAAAAGAAGCCAATAAATGGAAATTAACAAATATATATGACTCAAATGTTTTGCACATTATCAATGCCTGAATCCATTTTTTTTATATTTAAAAAGAACATTTACATTGTTGTTATATTCAGGCCTTGGAAAGCAGATATTTTTAAAATAAAATGATAAACATCTTAATGCTTAAATTTTTTTTCACAAATTTTAAACAGAAGAAAAAGTTTCAAAGCACCTAGTAAACATTGCTAAAGTTAATATGAAATAAGAAATGTTTCCTTCCAGAGAAGCTTTAAATTCTTTACTTGCACAGACCTCTGACATTAGTCAATACTGTACGCTAGATATCTTAAAGACAATGTGAATATTTCTGACTTCATGCTAGTTTATTGTTATCCAAGAATTATTCACAGAGTGGGCAAATCTATAAAGAAAACCTTCATTGTCTTAAACTTTCTGTTTATCGTATGAGTTCAACAGGAACAGATACTGCAGAGCCCAAACAAAATGCTACATGTCCTAGATCTCACATAAAGAAATGCATGTTTTTCTGTCCCTTCCCCTTCATTTAGATTTTTATTTGATGAGAAGTTGATAAGTTCAATTACGATTTATTTGGCAATAAAATGAACCAATTGTTTTCAGAAAATATTCAGGGTGGTCTGCCACAATCAAAAGGCTATTAATCAGAATTTCATGGGACAAACCACAGACTTCCTTGCTATTTATCCTTTCCCTCACTTTATGTTTAAAGTCTATTAAAAGTTTATAGTCTTCCAAAGATCATATTAGGCATTAAAATTCAGGCATCTCATTCTTATTGCAAAATTGTTGGAAGAAAAGAAAATAAATGGGTTATCATGAATCCATTCTCATCAGGAAGAGTGTAAAAAGCATGCACAGTGGAACAATATTCATTTATTTTTATGACAGTGCTTGAGAAGAGAAAAAAGGAAGTGAAATAAACCTAGGGATATGTAATATTATGACTTCCATGCACAGGGAGTTAGGAAAGCCAGAATGGAATACCTCAGCCTGAAGACAGGTTATATTTAACTTTGTATGTGAGTACATATTGTAGAGTGATTTTTACAAGATTTGGTTTATTGAGTTAATGAGTTTATTTCTGATAAAAGAAAATAGATTTAATTTATATTTAAATTGGTACTTTGCAATATTATAAAAGTCTAACCTGCAGAACTTTTGTTAGAATAACAAAGGCATTTACATCTTTTTCTACCTATGTCATTCTCAAAGAAGTCATGGTTGAAAAAATATATATAAAAATAAATCTTAAACATTCATAGCTATATAGAGTTTTTTAGGATTAATTTAAAAAATTTAGGTATTTTGCAATTTTATACAGTGTTAAAAACAATAACATTTCTTCTAATATAGTACAAAATTGATGTTTGAATTTTAATCTCTATTTGATTATTTATGGCTATACTGTACATTCAAATAATAAGCTGATTTTACCCAGAAATTTAGGAAAGCATTTGCAAGTGCATAAACTGAATTTCTTTGTATTGAGACACTATCTATCTAAATCTAACTGATTATTTACATTGATATAGAAAGATAGTGATATGGTCAAATTTATTCTCAATAAGTAGGGCATATTGCAAATATTTTCTTAACTTTAATGCTAAAAATCATTGAAAATGCCCTTTTACTAGTCCAAAAAATTGTATACAAAAATTGCTGCAGGTCTTTGAAGAAATAATGTGTTTTTTATCCTGCTTATTCCTATAAAGGCATATTAAATGTTGAAATGGATGCACAAAAAGAAGTAGCTTAGAAGCTATAAAGCCTACTCAAGAATTCACAGTATGCTTTATACCCCTCTGATGCATATTCATCGAATCAGTGTTATCAAGTCTGTTTTTAAACAGAGTATTAAGTACACAGCTGAACCCTTTGGGTTTGAATATTGGTTCTGATACTGACTAGCTGTGTGACCTTGTGGAGTTTACTTGATCTCTCTGTGCCATCATTTTCTTTCTCTTTCAAGTATATGAAATAATATTACCCATCTCACAAGTTTGTTGTAATGAGTATATGAAGAAAAATATATGTAATTATTCACTAGGGAAGTGAGGTTGTCATGGTATGAATATGGCAGTTATCACTGCTATGTGTCAGAAAAGTAAAGGGAAAGACCTAGGGTTCCTGCTCTTAAGGAGCTCATAAGCAAGCTTAGAGATAAATGGGTGTTTTTGAGGTATAATCATGTACCTGATATTGGAGATACAGAGTGGAATACTTCAAGATGCTCACAAGCAGGGGTAGGAGACATAACATAGTGCAGTAAGTGAGATGATAGAGCTCTGCCCTGTCTAGAGTACAACACATAGAAAAGGATGCCAGTCTAGTCTTCAGGTTGCACAGTAGGCTGAGACTGAGTTATAGAGGACCATTTCCATGAAGAGCCATGCCTTTCACTGGGTTTTGAAGAATATGAGTCAGTCAGAAGAGGAGTCAGATGTTAAGTAGAAGAATCATTCTGTTCAATGGACTCTAAGTGATTCATCCATGATATAGGTAGAAGATACACAGGAAAAATTAAAAATTATTTTTTTCAAATAGATTTAAATTTAACATGAAAAAATAAAATAATACCTGTTGTATTTACCCTTTTATGCTGTAGTAGAATTTCACTCCTGTCATTCAGCATATAGAATATCCAATAAGGAAAACAGGGCTGGGCTTCTATGATAGATTACACCTATATTTAAAATCTGGAAATACAAATAATAAAATGTCAAGTGACATTCAATTATTTCTGCTAAAAAATTACTGTATCTGAGCCCTGGCTGGCATAGCTCAGTGGATTGAGTGCGGGCTGCGAATCAGGTATCGCAGGTTCGATTCCCAGTCAGGGCACATGCCTAGGTTGCAGGCCATGTCCCCCAGCAACCGCACACTGATGTTTCTCTATTTCTCTCTCTCTCTCTCTCTCCCCCTTCCCTCTCTAAAAATAAATAAATGAAATTAAAAAAAAAAA